>CM060389.1:125603373-126203373 GCA_030545235.1 Helianthus tuberosus
TAAACAATAATTAACTAAGAGTCCCATTTAAGGAGAAGAAAGTAGGTTTGTATCCCTTACGCGGGGATAGCGTTGTTTAAGTTTCCGTTTCCCAAAACCACCGGGAACGCATGCTTTAATAGTTGTGAACTCACCTTGGGTTGCTCGGTAGTTTAGTTTACTTGGTTATGGATGCCGGTCACCACGTCCTAATATGGTTACCAGTATAGGTCAGGCTCGGATACAAGTAATCACGTATATCCTACACGTATCTAACACATAGTCTGCATACAGTTTTGAGTTATTGGGCCTGCTCTAATAATGGTACAGTCAAACAGTAACAATTAACACGTAGTCCAGTCAAACAGTAATCATGCATGAACAGTCCATACACTTTGGCCCAATAACGGAGACCAGTAGCCCACTCGAGACAAGGTGGTCTCGAGTCGAGACCGAGAGGTCTCGAGTCGCAACCAAGTGGTCTCGGGTTGTAGCGGGGTGGTCTCGAGTCATGCAAGTACGAGTCGCAACCTCAGATGTCTCGGGTTCAGTCTCGAGTCGAGATCATGAGATCTCGAGTCGAGACCTTGCTGATTTCGAGTCTTGAAGCTTATCTCAAATTGTTACTTGGTGGTCTCGAGTCCAATCACTTCGGTCTCGAGTTAAAGTTCGATGGTCTCGAGTCGAGACCGAAGGTTTCGACTCCAACATTTGTTGTTTCTAGAATGTCTGCACAGTTTGTACTATCCAATAGAATTTCCATTTCATGATCCTATGTACTTATCCAATGAAATTGCACAAACATGTTTTATTGTCTAATCCTTAATCAGATGGATCAAGCAAAGCATCTTTCAAATGTTCATAGCATATTCAAATATTCATATTATCATTCAAACTTGTTCATCATTTTAGGGTTTTCATCCTTCACCATCATGTTCATCCTACATAATCATGCATTCTACGGACAAGAATCATAACACATAAACTAGATATCAAGATCATCTTGTAAACCATCATCAAGCAAAACATTTGTTCTATAACCTCTATCATAAATCGGATGATCATAAACAATCCTAACTATCATTCTTTTATCATTCAATCTTATCTTAGCAAGACATTATCATACAAGAGTTCACACATGTCATCCATCATTTAATCATTCAAAGCAAGTCACATCACTATACACAAAAACACCTAGTGAACATCTAAAAACACTAATCGGTTGATATATACTCATAACTTATCATTTGTTTTAACCAAACAACTACAAGGTACTAACCGGCTAGATGTTGAGGGTATGAAGAATCAATGAACCAACTTCCGAGTGGTGATCTCGAGTTTGATCCGAGAGTCTCCTTGTTGTTGCCGATTGATCCGAGAGGAAGGAGGGGAGGGGTGATGCTTGATTGTTAGGGTTTAAGGTTTTCTAGAGGGAGTGAGGATGAAGTGGGAGAGAGTGTAAAAGGAGAGTGTGTGAGGGTTTTTGGCTTATGTTTAGAGGGTGGTGCACCCTAATTGGGTCTCCGAGTGGGCTAAGGGAGGTGCGGCCCAAACGGCCCAACTGTTCACTGTTCACTCGAGACCGGGTGGTCTCGAGTTGTGATTTCGGTTTACGAGTAAATATATATATACATATATATTACATACACGTTATAGTTACACCTTTCAATTAATGATAGACGTACACGAAATACTGAACTAGAAGGTTGTTCGGGAAAATACAGAGTGTCACATTATCCCCAAGTTTTAAGAACTTTCGTCCCGAAAGTTAAGGCAGCCACTGTCAAGCTAGTATAAGTGTGAACGTTTCGACGGGGTGTCACATTAGCTATGATAACTGTCAACCTAGTATAAGTGTCACATTCGATGAAGATCCCACCTTCTTTTTATTTTTTTCATCACTGGATTTATTTTCAACACTATGATAATTTCCTCGGCCACGTCCACGACCATTACCACGACCATGACCACGACCACGACCACGACCACGACCACGACCACGACCACGTCTGTAACTTTCACTTTGGCCATTACATGATGCCACATTAGCTTCAGGGATTGGGGTTGCTCCAACCGGACGAGTCTCATGATTTTTCATTAAGAGCTCATTGTTTTGCTCGGCCACAAGCAAACATGATATTAACTCACTATATTTAGTGAAACCCCTTTCACGATATTGTTATTGCAGTATCACATTCGAGGGGTGAAATGTTAAGAATGTTTTTTCCAACATTTCCTTATCAGTAATATTTTCACCACATAGAATCAATTGTGATGTGATTCTAAACATTGCCGAGTTGTACTCGCTTATAGACTTAAAGTCTTGCAACCTTAAATTAATCCACTCGTAACGAGCTCTCGGTAATATTACCGTTTTCTGGTGGTCATACCTTTCTTTCAAGTTGGTCCAAAGGACAAGTGGATCCTTGATAGTGAGATACTGGTGAATATGATGGCGTAAAAAGATCATGGCTTTTGCCTTATCTTAGGTATTTTCTTTATTTCCTTCTTTAATTGTTTCACCCAGATTATTGGCATTCAAATGTATTTCAGCATCCAATACCCATGACAAATAGTTTTTCCCAGTAATATCTAAAGCCATGAAATCAAGTTTTGCAAGATTTGTCATGATAAACTATATTAAAAAGATATATGTGAATTAAAACTGTAAATAACATTGATGATTAAGATTTGTAGAAATATTGATTGAAAATAACAAAAGAAAAAAAAATCTTATTATGCATCAACATGTTATAAATCAACTACCCCGATATTATCGATCTATTGATTTATCGTATAATAATATTGTACAATAAAACAATTCGTAAACATCATTCAGAAATCTCCAACAATATGGCATATCTAAATTATCCACACATATGTTTATTTGACTGTTCAAATATATTTTTTTTAATTTCTTATTATTAAGGCATAATTATGTTTATAGTTTTTATCACTTTTCCATGGTGATATGCATGTTTTTTAGCAGATGCTACTGAATTAATGTTAAAATCATGTATCAAAACTTAGATAAAACTAACAAAAACTAACATATCATAATGCTATAGTCAAGTTTATATAATATATTATATATTAAAAGTTTTAACAAAAAAACCAAATTATGCTAGTTTAAGCCCCAAGTCGTATTGAGGGGTTAATCCCTTAAAATTATCAATGTGATTATTTCATATATTTTCTAAAATAAAATATATGTAAAAACAATTATATTACCCAACATATATTACAGTATATCTCGTCTGAAGAATCATAATGTAACGCCCCAAAATTTGAATGTTAATATTTGTCGTGTGTTCCTATATGACACGTCATGAAATAAATAACTAGGCTATTTAACCTAGTTAAGGGTATGGTCAAAAGTATTAAATGATGAAGGTAGTGTTAGTTATGTTTTAAAGGCAAACCCGAGGGGCTAAAGTGGAACAAATGAAAGTTCATTTTACTAATTAAAAGATCAACACACACACACAAACACACATACGTGTGTGTTCGTGAAGCTTCAGGAGCTCTCAAGAGCTCCAAACCCTAACTCACTTAAATCACCGAATTGAAGGGTGAATCGAGGTTCAAATTCAAGAAGAAACACGGATTAATGATCACCTTCACGAGGGGATCATAAGGTATGTTTTAAATCTAAGATTGGTGATCATGTGTGAAATGGGTTATGTTCAAATCCGTGAGTTAGTATGAAATTGATCATGTATAAGGGTTAGAATCATCATATAGAACACGGGTTACATATGGTTTGTGTTAATTTGATGATTAGAGGTGAAACCCGTTAGTTAGGGTGAAGATGATGACTAGAATCATCTTCCATGTCCGAGCCTTGTTGAAAGATTGATGTATTATGTGGGTATGATGAATTCTTGTTAGATGAATTAGGATAAAAATGATGATGATATGTTTGATGTTTATTTGGGAATGATCCATGATGGTTAGTAGTAGGTTTTGATGGGTTATGTATGAGTTTAGAAGATTTATGCATGTCTAAGTTGTACGTTATGCTTAAAAGGTAGTACGTACATCAAGTGTATGATAAAATGTATATAGCGTCGTCCGTATAGTCGATTATGATGTTACGGGTATATGTTGATAAGTCGATGGTTACATATGGTTAATAGTTGACTTTTGAAAGTCAACAAGTATAAGAAACATGATTTGACTCGTTGTCGTAAAGGTAGGATTATAGGAAGTCGTTTGGTACATGTTATGTTAATATGCGTTATTTGTGATTACATGATGAATTACATGAGTTGGAAAGGATATGAAGTTGATTTTTATGTAGTATGCTTGTTAGAAATGACTAAGGGAAGTTAAGTGTGGATTATGCGATTGGTATGATTGTTAACATGTACAAATGGGTATGCTAACAAGAATGTGGTTTCGATGACATGGAAGTGTAGGGACCATGTCGAGACGGGCTCAAGCATGAGGCGTTAACGGGTCAAGAAGGGGCAAGGATCGGATACGAGCACGGACGCATAAGGTAAGTGATTTCTGTAATCACTTCTTAGTTCGATTAAGTAATATGGTGTTTTAATTAACTAAACATGATGGTTGAGGTCAAATATGTGTTGTAGTCTTTCGTCGTAAAGGATGGGATTAAAGTTGACCAAAATGCCCTTGATGGGTATTTTGGGCAAACGATCTTAAAAAGTAGTTTAGAAACAAGCTATTCGATTAGTGTAATGTTTTGGTCAAGTATGAAAGTGAGGAGTAGGGTTTTGTAAGTCAGAAACGTTTTAATGCGCAATTACCCTTAACGGGTCAAAATAAGCTTTTGAGCGCAAACGGGTGGAATAAGATGTAAGGTATTCGGGAATGAATCTTTTATGACAAATGACCTTGAAATTATCAATTCATATGAAGTTAAGGTCAAACAAACAAGTTATGTGGGTAAATGCATGAACGGGTCAAAATATGGAAAAAGGGTAATAAGCCGAAGGCTTAAAAGTTATAAATTTCGGTAGTCCAAATATTGGATTTTCACCCCATGTGATGGAGAATTAAATTACGGTCACGTAGGAAAAAGAATCGGGTAAAACGGACCAAAAACGAGGAAGTTATGCTCGTTTCCGTAAAATCCGAACGTGCTGGGAATATGCAGCAACCGGCTGCAATAATTCTGTGAAAACAGGGGCTTGGCGTGACGCCAAGGCCCTTGGCGTCACGCGAGGCCCCCCTTGTTTAGCGAAAATTGTTCGTTTGCTCCGTTTTGGCTTGGGAACTCGTTTAAACACGTTTTAAGTTGCGTATGACTAATTTAACTTATGTTTTATGACCATTAGGGTAAGTGCACATGTAGATAGGTACATATGTATGTTTGTATATCTCTATACATGTATGTAGAAATGTATGAAAGCATGTATGCACCTACGTGGGTATGTTGATAAGTATGTGAGCAAGAATACGCGGATATATGAAGGTTTGTATGTGAGTAGGCGTGTATTAGTTTGGTATGTTGCAAGTAGGAATGTATGTATGTATAGATGTATAATGTCATGAGCGTGCATAATGGTGTAGGTTTGTGTACATGTAGATACGTATATAATGATGTAGATGTATTTATAGGTAGGTATGCATGTAGGTTGGCATGTATGTGTGTGAGTATGTATGCAAATAGGTACGTATGCATGTGTGTACATATGTATGTATGGAGATATTATGAATGAAGTTTAGGTATGTATGTATGTAAGTCATTCAATATGATAAGTTTTTATGTTGTTATTCGTGTACCTGGAGGTTTAAGGGTAATGCAGGTACAGTATCGAAGATTCACCGGAAGTGAGGTACTCAGAAGGAACGTTTAATGTAAAGGAATAATGGAACGTAAATATTCCAAGGCTAAGTATCGTTTATATTGATACCATATTAATGTTGTGTATGTGTTTGATGAGTGCAGGTTGTTCGAGCCGAATTATCATAGGTAAAAGGAGCGATCAAAGATCGAGTCACAAGATAGATTGTACGGGAGTGTCGAGTACGTAACTGAGTGAAGCTAGGTTATGTTTCCTTATTGTAAACGAGTATAATAAATGTATTTATTGTAAAAGAATTAACCTTAATAATGAATTTTAAGTGCGTCGAGGTGTTGTAACGAAAGAAATTTTTATGGTACGAATTTCCGCTGCGACTTTTGTCTTTTACAAATTAGGGTGTAACACATAACACAATTAACGTACACATCCAAAATTGTTAATTATATAAAATATATAATGGTTGATAATTATTCATTAACAGTATAAAATATATGGTTAACTAGACTAATGATTAAAACAGAATATGTTTATTGTCTAATAAAATCAACCAAAAATTTTATATAGTTAACTAGACTGAATATGTTGGGTTTGATTATTTGTATACATGTAATGAATATGGTTTGTTAATGTGGTTGTCTCTAACACAACCAAAATTGTATGAATTACAATATGAATTATGTATGAGTGTGATGAATGATGGTTAAAATAATTAGAGAATATGACATACCTTATGATTCTGTGATCCAAAGCAAGCGTGCTGATAACGTTTTATGAACAAGCCTAATAGCAAGAAGATGAGAATAGATAATTGGGAGAGAAATATATGTTTAGTATTAATGGTGCATCTTTTAGACTTTTACATTAGAATACATTGAGTATTTATAAGGGGAAAAGACTTGGAGAACAAGTTGGACTATATTAGGAATTGATAATCATAATATCATTAGTTATTTATAACAGAAATAGAATTATTTATATTATTATAAGAAGAAAGCAGAGAGGGTGACCAGTCAAATAGGGCAATCAGAAGAAACCACAAAATAAACTAGTATTCATTCCCTTTGTGTATTAATAGATATAGATTACTAATATAATTGCAAACAAAGTTTCTCAGATTTAAAAGAAAAATACATTATTTAAGAAACTATTTAGTAAGTAGTAGTTTAAACAAATCGACTTGAAGAAGGTTAGCACTAGGTTAGAGCCAAGACATTACTTGGATGAGGATGCGTCGATGGCTTCTTATCATCCATCATTTTGATCTTATAATTCAGAGGTGGTTGTTTCTAAACTCTCCATGTTTATATTTCTAGTTTATCAAGTTTCATCTATTTGGATCTTTATGTAAAACCTAAAAGGGTTTAGAATTGTTGTTATGATCTAGTATAATAAAAGATTTTTGTATACAAAACCTATCAATGCATAATATACTTTCTCGAACTCGGATCAACTCGTTTACTCCCTTGTATTTATCTAATCAAGTTAAAACTTTTGTTTATGTTAGTTAAATTTGTACAAGTTTCCAAATAATGTCATGGTTACTTTAATTCCTGGTGTATTTAACGTTTTTTATATAGTAGTAACTAGTGGGGAACCCGCGCGTTGCAGCGGAGTCGAAAATATGGGCCGAGAACATAATTTAAATATGAAA
Organism: Helianthus tuberosus; assembly: GCA_030545235.1. NCBI lineage: Eukaryota > Viridiplantae > Streptophyta > Magnoliopsida > Asterales > Asteraceae > Helianthus > Helianthus tuberosus. The sequence continues at coordinate 125,610,781 of CM060389.1, forward strand.
ACGTTAAAAAATTGTATATACTTTGTGTGTGTATATATATAAAAGCACTAGCGCTTCGCGGCTGCAATGCACGGGAAAACCTTATGATAAACATTATATAGTATACTCCAACATTTTTTTATTTAGTGGGAAACCCGCGTGTTGCGGCGGAGTCGACAATTTACATCTAAATTTTTAACTAAATTATCTAAAATTACAAAACACATTTTATGTTAAATTGATTAATTTTCGTTCACTAATTAGTCCTTTAGTCCAAATACACAAATACAACATAATGTATTTTTGAATATAAATACAACAGAATGTGATGAGTATCCATAAGTTTTTTTTATTATTTAGAAATAATAATCTAATATATAGTATTGATTTATTAGACATAAATGTCATTGATCAAGAGAGGAGAGGTATGAATGGAAGAAAATGACAAAAAGTTACCATTTTAACTTGACTATTCATACGCCATTTTAAAATTTGATGGGAATTTACCATTTTGTGCATAAGAAATGTTTTATATAGTAATATAGATTACACTAACATGTAAATAGCTATAAACTAAAAAGACATGTGACATTAACCGTTTATGTTCGTGGTGTTTATTAGGGTCTGAAGGCACCTTCGGGCTGAGGAATCAGGTTTGTCGGGTTCATCGAGTACACCGTCGCAAATGCATCGGGGTGTAAATCGATATGTTTTTTTGTCCGGTCAAATGGAGAGTGAAACCAAAGAGAAATTGAGGGTCGCCGAAACCCTAGCCAGCGCAAGAGAACATCTAATTTTGTTTAGATCTTGTTCTAAACATGGGATATTAGGGGTGTTAGCACAAATCAGGTTTTCCCCCCACCTTTTATCCTTGTCTTGATCCACGTTTTCATCTCTTTCTTTTCAAAACAACAAAGGTTTGCTTACGTTGATCTCATGGAAGTCGACTAAAGTTGCAATTTTTTGTAGTTGAAAATTAAAATGAGAGTTTATTGCCTGGATGGTCCCTGTGGTTTCATGTTTTTTCATGTTTAGTCCCCATCTTTTGGAAATAACATGTATACTCTCTGGGGGTTGCATAGTTGTTACTCGGATAGTCCCCTGACTGGATGATGGTTAATTTTTCCAGTTAAGTTGATAAAAAATGACTATATTACCTTTGCTATTAAAAAAATTGAAACATTAAAAACCATAATAATCCATCTAAAGTGGGGCCCATCATTTTCTTAAAATATAAAACTAACCTCTCACTCTCTACCTACTTCCTATGAACAATAAGGGGCTGTTTGGTAGCCTCTGAATGGTCATTAAGAGGCTACCTCTTAATGGAACCATTAAGAATTTTACCAATGAGAAGGTAGAAGAATGTGACATGTGATGTTTTACCATTCAGAGGTTACCTCTTAACCATTTAGACTTGAGGTTACCTGTTATTCATTCAGAGGTTTTAAACCATTAAGAGGTAGCATCTGGATGGTCATTAAGAGGCTACCAAACAGCCCCTAACTATTTTAAAGCTTTTAGAATTTTATATTCGGGTCCCTTTAATTCAAGACAAATTTACTCTCATGCTTGCACATGCCATACTTAATTGAAAATTTTAACTTGGTTAGTGTTAAAGGACGTAGGGTGTTATGAGTTTTACAAACAAAGGACTGTAACTGTAATTATTGAAATTAAAGGGCATTTATTGCAACCTGATACAAACATAAATGACGAAAAATGTAATTTACCCTTTAAGTTTCTACATCTATTTTTATGTTTTAATAATTTATTTATTTAACTTAGTCTTTGTTACATTATTTTTAGTATGTATTTATTTATATATGTATGTATACATATATACTATTTTATCATTTTATTTGCCTTGAAATTTGTTTCTTTGTGCATACAATTATAGGATATGTGTACACTGTACTATATTGATGAATGTGTTTATATAAGTAAAAACAATCAATTTTCATAGATTCTAAGATACAAAAACTTTAATGATTGATTTAAGCTTGTTGTATAGAGATATTATTAATAAAATGTTTGATCGGTATGCCTCTACGATGTGAGTTGACCCTCTAAATAAAAAGATCTGATGTGATTCCTTCGCTGCTTATGCATCAAGTATAGCCCTATACGTGATTTATAGGGTTTCTGATTGGACCATCTGACACCAGTAGTCAACTAACCTTATATGACACGTATAAGACTATACGTGTCGTAACTCGTATCCAGGGCGTCAACATGATAATTTTGGGTGTTCCTTTAACACGAACCAAAAACAACGATGATCTTGTAGCACTTCGTTTGTGATTTGTAATGTTTCATTTAACGAGTTCTTTTTTTTAAAACGTGCAGAATTAATTAATGTTCCACAAGGACCATGATTAATTTAGAAAGTATTTTAAAAGTGCCCATCAAATTCAACTGATAACTGCTATCTTGAATTTCTATAAAGTAAATGCCATTGTAGTTCTTGACCAAAATATGGCGAAATCTGCATTCTCCTTCATGGTAAGAAGGCGTATGCCGGAACTGATATCTCCAGCAGAGCCAACGCCTCGAGAACTAAAGTATCTTTCTGACATCGACGATCAAGAAGGGCTTAGGTGTCAGAACCAAATGATCCAATTTTATCGCCATAATCTGAAAATGCAAAACAAGAATCCAGCCACTGTGATTCGAGAGGCCTTGGCAAAGTTGTTGGTGTTCTATTATCCGTTAGCTGGCCGGCTAAGGGAAGGTCCCGCAAGGAAGCTGGTGGTAGACTGTACGGGTGAGGGTGTGTTGTTTATCGAGGCAGAGGCCGACGTTACACTTGAGCAGTTTGGAGAGGTCCTTCTGCCTCCTTTTCCATGTATGGAAGAGCTCCTATATGATGTTCCTGGCTCTAGTGGTATACTTGATTCACCTTTGATGCTTATTCAGGTAGAGAAAATACAACATTAAAAAGACTAACTTGTTTTCAAGAAACTAACAAGGAGCTGTTTGTTTACCTCTTAATGGTTTGGGGTTACCTTTTAATGGTTTTATTTACATATTTATTGATTTGGATGAAGATTTTTTTATAATCTTGAGGCGGACTAGAGATTTTATAGATGTTTCCTGGAAGTTTTTGAAATATGTTTAACAAATAAGGTTGAGTTATGCTAAAAAAAAGTGTAAAAATAAAATAACACATGGTGTTTTAAAATTATATACCTGACTTTTGTCTATGTTTTTGAGACCATATAAAACCTTAAATATTCAAAATATCATGACTAAATTTTAATATACCATGTCTTAAATTCCTTTGAATTCACTACCTATAATAGTAGCGAACTACCTACTTGTAAAACATGCATTAAAATTTTTGTAAAAACACTTATGAAATCTCTAGACCACCAACATTTAACATCTGTAATAATAAACAAAATATTTTATACAAATAATCAAATATGGTTGTATAGCACAACCTTGCATTGGCCAGAAAAGTACACAAAAGTGTTAACCATTTGATTCGAACTCAAGCTTTATATCAATAGGTGACTAGCCTCCTGTGTGGCGGTTTCATCTTTGCTTTACGAATCAACCATACTATGTGTGACGGACAAGGGATCGCGCAATTCATGATGGCATTAGGTGAAATATCACGGGATGCGCCCACACCATCTATACCTCCTGTGTGGCATAGGGAGCAACTTCTTGCAAGGAACCCACCATGCGTGACACATACTCACCATGAGTATGATGAAGTTGAAGATACTAAGCAAACCATCGTGTCAACAGACGAGATGGTCTACAAATCATTTTTCTTTGGACCCGATGAAGTGTCCCTTCTTCGTAGACATGTTCCAACACACCTACAAAATTGCTCCACATTTGATGTGTTAACAGCTTGCATCTGGCGTTGTCGTACCATTGCTTTACATCCAAGCAGGGGCGAAGCTTAATGGGGGCAGGGGGGGACATCCGCCCCCCGGGATTTTTCGCTCAGTAGTGTTATATATGTAGTTTTCGTATAGAAATTTGTGGGTATATACGTTTTCACCCCCCCCCCCCCCCCCGTTCTATAGAAATTTTTGCGTATATATGTTTTCACCCCCCCGGCCGAAAAATCCAAGCTTCGCCACTGCATCCAAGTCCTAAAGCGCTAATGCGAATGATGCTCACAGTTAATACACGGTCCAAATTTAAACCTCCTCTTTCTAGAGGGTATTATGGAAACTGTGTTGCTTTCCCAGTTGCTCTATCAACCGCTGAAGATCTAACCTCCAAACCATTAGGTCATGCCCTCGATCTTGTGATGAAGTCCAAGTCGTCGGTCAATGAGGAATACATGAGATCAATCATGGATTTGATGGTCCTTAAAGAGTGACCACATTTCACATCTGTTAATAGTTACTTCGTTGTAGACTTCACTCGAGCTAGATTCAATGAAATTGATTTTGGGTGGGGAAAGGCTGTATATGGCGGATGCGCAGAAGTAGGTCTTTTCGCCGGAATTGGCAATATTTTTATGTCTTTTACAAATAACAAGGGAAAGTCTGGAATTGTGATACCGATCAATTTGCCAAAAGCAAGTATGGTCAGATTCATCCAGGAGCTAGATAACATGTTAAAGGAGAACACCATCTATCAGTCACATACTTCCAAATTATAACTTATCCTTTGAGTAATGTTTAAAGCATGGGATCGTAGTTAATTAATATATGGCAAGAGTTTGAGTTAAAAGGCATGCTTACATGAGTCTCCCAAGCTATATATATGTGTGTATACATGCATGTATGTGTCTTTTGATTTTTATTTTGTAGTATAACTCCTTTTGTTTTGTGCTTGATATATTAGATGTGCAGTCGTGTTGGGTAGCACATGTATCCATTTATTTAAATAAAAAAGGTTGGACTATGTATTTTGTAACTAACTAGTGGGATTTTGGTTGGTATTAGTTTGATTGGTTATGCGGGTGAACTCTGGTCGTATTAGTAATAGTAAAATGCTGACACTCGGTAAAGTAACCGAAATAATAGGGCTAACATAACAGGCAGGACACGACATAATAAGACACAATGATTTGAGATGCTAGACACAAACACGATACGATAATTTACCGTGTCATCTTTCCAAGCAGGAACACGGCCTGTTTAAAAAGAGGTCAACACGAAATGACCTATTAGCAAAGCTGTTTTGGGACACGATATATATCATATACTTAGGAGCGTGTTTAGTGAAACAAAAATTGCCAAAAATTCATAAAAGTCATAACTAATACATAATGCTTAACATAATAATCTTTAACATATTAATCCTTGGCAAATTTAAAACAAAGAGTTAACTGCCATTTTCGTCCCTATGGTTTGGTCACTTTGGCCATTTCAGTCCATTTTTCAAAAATGCGCCCTTTTCGTCCCCCACGTTCTGGAAAGGTGCCATTTCAGTCCAAAAACCATAACCCAGTTAAGTCAGTTTGTAAATAAGGACTGATTGTGTAAATTTGTAACATAAAGGACTGATTGTGTAAATTTGAAAAATGGACTGAAATGGCAGTTAACACCACCACCACTAGCCCTGCCACCACCACCGCTCCGCTGCCACCACCACCGCCACCACAGCCCTGCCACCACCACCACTCCGCTGCCACCACCACCGCCACCACCGCAAAACACTCCAACCTGATGATGGTTTGATAAAAGTTTAAAGGCGGTGGTCGGAGAACGAAGATAATGGCCGGTAGTCGGTGATTGATAAGTGATGGCGGTGGACGGAGATGATGGTACGACGATGACTGAATTAAAGAGAAACAGTTACAGGTTCTGGGATGATCGGTGTACGGTGGTGTGGATGAATGATGGTGGCAGTGGAGATCGTTAATGGTAGTGCAATATCGGAAACCCGAACTTGAACTCGATACCGAAACGGAGGTGATGAACGTGACCGGAGACTGATGACGAACGGAACAGTGAAGATGGCTGAAGGTGTGATGATGATGGTTATTAGCAAGTTACCTTTTTGTCATCAATAATCATTAATACTGCCACTAGCATAACAGACCTTTTCCTGCAATTAGGATTTGCTATAACTAATGTAACAGAGTACCTCCATGACTTAAGGATGTCTTAGAATGGCCCTTATGTCACACCCCCAAAATCCACCCGCGGAGTACTACCGCTTGGAGGCGTGACTGACCAGGATCCAGCCACCAATCATATCGAACATACGAGTTAAAAGATATAAAGTTTAACCAATACAATTGGTGTCCAAACAAACACATAGTTAAGTTGCAAGCGGAAGCATAAGTCTTAAATCAAAACATAAGTTTAATTGTTTCATAGTTTAACATGGCACACAGTCGTCCATGTCCCACAACGATCCTCCTCCATGCAAGCTCCAGCTTAAGAACCTAGGGACCTGCAAAGCATGTAGTAACGAGTCAACAACTAGTTGAGTGAGTTCACGGTTGGGTGTTCGTTTTAAGTTGTTTCGAAAACAGTTTCCTTTAGCTGGCATCCTGCCGTGGGGGTTACCCCATAGTTAAAAACGTGACTTGTTTATTCCCGGTTACTCTGGCAATCCTGCCGTGGGGGCTACCCCGTGTTAGTTATCTGGCATTTCGGCCGTGGGGGCTACCCCGTGTTAGTTATTTGGCATTTCGGCCGTGGGGGCTACCCCGTGTTAGTTATCTGGCATTTCGGCCGTGGGGGCTACCCCATGTATATACTAGACTCGTTACCATATCGACTGCTGACTGTAGTCATGTTTATGTGCCCTGAACTGTCAATGTCTATCATCATTGACGTGCCAGTAGTCCATTAGTTCACGCCCGTCCTCTGCGGCACGGTGTGAGGTTTGTCAAACCTAAATAGCGCTATCTAACTAATGACCCGCTCGCCATTGGCCTCGGCGATTAAGTCGATACAAAGATGAGGGACTTCGTGATAGAGTTTTGGTCTAGTACGAGTTATTTGTCCGTGAGGACGAGGAATTACATTCCTGAACCTTTGCTGTCCTACCCAAGGAGGACGAGGAACCCAGTTCCTTAACCCCAATTCCCGACCCCCGGGAATCCCATGCTTTGTAGAGGGTGTGAACTCACCTTGGTTTGCTCGGCAGTAACACAGAAAAGTTAATCAAATTGCAGGAAATCAATTAGGTCCTATCACAGATATTATTCGTATCAGATTCAAGCCAAGCAGTGCACGAATGTTCAACACGTATTGTACACAGGTATTGATTATGGCAAACATGTTTAACATCAACAGCTCACAGTTAACAGTCATATACAACCCAAAGTCTAAGTGTGAGGCCCTAACAGTTGGGCTCGTGATAACAGGCCCAAACAACACGTCAACAGTAACACAGAAGTCCATAAGCCTGACCCATTAACGTAGGCCCATAATTAAGCCAGCCCAATGAGCGTGGTTTCGAGTCGCAACCGGACTCGCAAGCATGGTTGCGGGTCATGCTGTTTGTGTTGATCATGGATGGTTGCGAGTCGCAACCTATGTCGCAACCATGGTTTCGGCTTATCATGCTAAGGTTTCGAGTCGTAACGGGACTCGTAACCTGTGTCGCAACCTGTGGTCTCGGCTTGTCATGTTATGGTTGCGAGTCGCAACCAGGTGTTCTCGACTCGCAACTGGTGTCGCAACGTGGAGATTTCGAGTCGCAACCAGGGGTTCCGACTCCCCAGCAGCTGCTGATCCTTCGCAGATTGTACTATCCAATAGAATTCATGCAGAATTACGTACTATCCACTAAACATGTTTTGTTGTCTAATATTTACTCAAAATGGATCAAACAGTGCAGATTTCAAATATTCAACACTCTTTTATTGCATATTCAAGTTGTTCTTCATATATTCAAGCACATTCATCAAGTTCTTCATATGTTCCTAACACAAACAACCCTTATTCTACCAAATTATGAACAAGCATCAAAACACTTAGCATAACACACAAACTCGGTTTTTATATAAATCCGATTACATGACAAGTGCAACCCGGTTTCATGTTCATCAACATAAGTGGTTTGAATCACATTTAGACACAAGATACCATAACCCATCATGCATTATATATCCGAAATCAAGACATATTAACCGATTATCAACATTGTACACATTAGAATCATCATATACATCAAGAACATCATGTAAACACTAATATCCAAACACAATAAACATCATATCCATTCATTTTATCATTTAACATAACCAACATCAATCAATAAACACCATAATTACTAACCGGTTGGTGAAGTGTGTGTGTGCCGATCCAAAGTCCAAATCCGGGAGTTCTTGTGCCAACCGATTGGATCCGAGAACTTGGAGGTGTGTTTGTGTTCTTAAGGTTTTAGTGAGAGGGAAAGTAGGAGAGTGTGTGTAGAGGAGTATGGGTGTTGTCAAAAGAAATGGTGAGTGTGGCCATGAGTGTAGTATAAATACTAGTTCTTCATGGTTTGCCCTAAAGGGCTTACTAGCCGGTTAAGGAGGTCACGGCCCAAAGGCCCAAATCGGTTATGTTCACTCGAGACCACATGGTCTCGAGTCGGGTCCTTGTTGTCTCTAGTTGGGTTCTCGGCTCACATATACACATACATACATGCATACAAATACAACACATAATCACATAAAAGCTTCACATTTATTATTAAGTTAACAAGTTAACTAGTCACATAGCGTTCAAGCATGTTACATCAAGGCACAAGAAAGGTTCCAAATTTCGAGTTGTCACATCATCCCCAAGTTGAAAGAAATTTCGTCCCGAAATTTGATGGCACTCACTGAGGAAGCTAGTTAAGTTGTATGGTTTTCCCGGTTTTCCTGGGGTGTCACATCCTCCCCCCGTTGATCTGGAATTTCGTCCCGAAATTCCGTAGCTTCAGCCTCAGTAGTGGTTGTACTGTTTGCGAACAGTTGGGGATACTTTTGTTTCATCTGATCTTCGCGCTCCCAGGTGAACTCTGGGCCGCGACGTGAGTTCCAACGAACTCGAACGAGAGGTATTCTAGTACTCTTGAGGACCTTAACATCCCGGTCCGTGATCTCGACTGGTTCCTCGACGAATCGTAACTGCTCGTCGATAGTGAGTTCCTTCAAAGGAACTACGTGGGTCTCATCTGACGGACACTTCTTCAGATTCGACACGTGAAAAACGTTGTGAACTGCACCGAGTTCCGCTGGTAAGTTTAATCTGTAGGCCACCCTGCCTATTTTCTCAATGACTTCGAAAGGTCCAACGTATCGTGGGTTAAGTTTGCCGCGTTTACCAAAACGAACCACACCCTTCCAGGGTGAAACTTTGAGTAGTACCCGCTCCCCAACCTGGAGCTCGAGTGGTTTCCTGCCCATGTCGGCGTAAACTTTCTGACGTTCGCGAGCTGCCGTCATGCGTTTTCGTATCTGAGCGATCTGCTCGGTTGTATCTACCACATATTCTGGACCAGTGATCTGACTATCTCCCACCTCTGCCCAGCAAAGAGGAGACCGGCATTTACGTCCGTACAATGCCTCAAACGGAGCAGCTCCAATGCTGGTGTGGTAGCTGTTATTGTACGAGAATTCCACAAGTGGCAGATGCTTTTCCCAGCGATTGCCAAAGTCGATTACGCATGCACGAAGCATGTCTTCTAAGGTTTGAATAGTGCGCTCGGACTGCCCGTCCGTCTGAGGATGGTACGCTGTGCTCATGTCTAGTCGTGAGCCGAAGGATTTGTGCATTGCTTGCCACAGCTCTGAAGTAAATCGTGCATCTCGATCCGAGATAATGGAGGTGGGCACCCCGTGCCTCGAAACAATTTCCTTGATGTATATTTCTGCAAGAGTGGAGAACTTATCCGTCTCCTTGATAGCCAAGAAGTGTGCAGATTTTGTGAGTCGATCCACGATCACCCAAATAGTATCGTTCCCGCGCTGGGATCTAGGTAGGCCAGTGACAAAATCCATGGAAATTTGCTCCCATTTCCATTGAGGTATCTCTGGTTGTTAGAGTAGGCCTGAGGGTTTCTGGTATTCCGACTTGACTCTCGCACAAGTCAAACATTTACTGACGTAGGTCGCTATGTGGGCCTTCATGCTAGGCCACCAGTACGTAGTTTTAATGTCGTGGTACATTTTGTCCGATCCAGGATGTACCGAGTAGCGAGACTTGTGTGCTTCGTCCATCACAAGCTCTCGTAGGTTGCCATAGAGTGGGACCCAAATGCGTCCCATTACGTAGTAAGCGCTGTCTTCCTTTTGTTCTAATCGTTGCCTTGATCCGCGTAGGGCTTCGGCCCTGACGTTTTCTGGTTTCAGTGCTTCTATCTGAGCAGCTCGTATTTGGGAAGGGAGACTAGAGTGGATCGTGAGTTGTAAAGCTCGCACGCGCTTAGGCGCTGTGTCCTTCCGACTGAGGGCATCAGCCACAACATTGGCTTTGCCCGGGTGATACCTGATTGAGCACTCGTAGTCATTCAGTAGCTCGACCCATCGTCGTTGTCGCATATTTAGTTCTTTCTGTTTGAAGATATGCTCGAGGCTCCTGTGGTCAGTGTAGATGGCGCACTTGGTACCGTACAGGTAATGCCGCCATAACTTAAGTGCAAAAACAACAGCTCCCAGCTCCAAGTCGTGCGTCGTGTAGTTCTTTTCATGAACCTTAAGTTGGCGTGAGGCGTAGGCTATAACCTTATCTCGTTGCATCAATACGCAACCAAGACCCTGAATGGATGCGTCGCAGTAGACCACAAAGTCGTCTGTGCCTTCTGGCAAGGAAAGGATAGGTGCGCTACAAGGTCTATCCTTTAGGTGCTGAAATGCCAACTCCTGTGCGTTTCCCCAGCGATAAACAACGCCCTTCTGCGTTAGTGAGGTGAGAGGCTGTGCAATCTTAGAAAAATCCTTTATGAATCTCCGGTAGTATCCTGCCAAACCCAAGAATTGGCGAATTTCCTTTGGTGTACGAGGTGCAGGCCAGTTCTTAATCGAGTCTATCTTGGATGGATCAACATGAATCCCATCCTCGTTTACCACGTGGCCTAGGAAATGGACTTCTCGAAGCCAGAAGTCGCATTTCGAGAACTTTGCATAAAGCTGTTCTGTTCGAAGGAGTTCCAAAATAAGTCGTAGATGCTGCTCGTGTTCCTTCTGACCTTTGGGATAGATCAGGATGTCGTCGATGAAGACTATAACGAACTTGTTCAGGTAAGGCTTGCACACTCGATTCATCAAGTCCATGAAGATCGCAGGTGCGTTTGTCAGCCCAAAAGGCATGACCAAAAACTCGTAATGCCCATAGCGAGTTCTAAAAGCTGTTCTGGAGACGTCCTCCTCCCGGACTCTCAGCTGGTGATATCCTGATCTCAAATCAATCTTTGAATAGTAACTCGACCTTTGTAGCTGGTCGAACATGTCGTCAATACGCGGTAGAGGATAACGATTCTTCACCATTACCTTGTTGAGTCCCCGATGGTCGATGCACACTCTGATGGAGCTAAGCGATAAGGTGCACGAGCTATAGGCGCAGCTCCAGGAGCTAGTTCGATCTGAGACTCGACTTGGCGATGAGGCGGAAGACCAGGTAATTCCTCAGGAAATACCTCTGGATAATCGCGTACAACTGGGCCAAAATGGCAGTGTGGCCCTTTCGCAAGCACTTTTGGGCCTTAAGGAGAGAAATGACGTTCTCAACAGCACTCCTCTTGTCGCCATGAATCATGAGAGGTTCACCATCGGGACCTGGAATACGGACAACCTTCTCGTTGCAAAGAATCTCTGCTCGGTGTTGGGACAACCAATCCATCCCAATGACAACGTCGAAACTACCCAAGACAATAGGAATGAGGTCGATAGAGAAGGTCTGGTCAGCGAGAATAAGTTTACAACCCTTGACTACGTGTGTGGCCTCTAAACTCTTACCATTTGCTAGCTCTACAATGTGCTTGTTGTTCAAGGGTGTTGGAATACGCTTAGGCATTCGACTAACTTCTAGTGACATGTAGCTAGTATCGGCACCCGAATCAAATAAAACTGAAACATAAAAGTCGTCGAGAAGGAACTTACCCGCCACATCATTGGGGTCATTCCTTGCTTCACCTTGGCCGATCACGAACGCCCGCCCCCGGGCTCCATTGTTGCTGTTGTCGCGTTTCTGCCTCATCTGCGGACAGTTCCTCTTAAGATGGCCTTCAGCCCCACAACGGAAACACCCCTTTTTGCTACCCTGCTGCTGCTGGTTTCGGTGTGCAGGGTATGGGCTCTTGCAATCTCTAGCCACATGTCCCATCTTCTTGCACCGATGGCAGCACGATTCCATACATGACCCGGTGTGGTGTTGATGGCATTTGCGGCATTTCGGCTTATTCCCAAGGTATTCCCCTTGATTTTGGTAGTTCAGCCCCTGCTGTACGAGTTTCCCGTGCGGGTCCTGTTGTATAGGGCCACGACCTTCACTCTGGTGATTACCCCAAATATGCTTGGTGTTAATAAGAGCATTTGCATTGGAGGGGTTGCGCTTGGGTAACTTGCCCTCTTCCACTGCCTGATCAGTGAGCTGGTGCGCCAAACGAACGATTTGTTGGATTGTGGAAAAGTTGGCCGCAATAACGGACCCTCGGATTTCTGGGGCTAAGCCTCTGAGGTATAGCTCGATTCGTCTAGAAATGGGTTGTGACAAGTTAGGACATAAGGCAGCCAAATCGTTGGACCTTTTCGTGTACGCTTCGATCTCTGATCCTTCCATTTTCAAGCCAAAGTACTCTATTTCAAGTTTGAGGATGTCGTCCGGATGACAAAATTCTTCCTTGATCAAATCCTTGAAGTCGCTCCAGGGGGTGGCATTCGCATCTGCTAACCCGAGCATCTGAACTTGTGTGTTCCACCAAGAATACGCTTTCCCTTGCAAGGTACCAGCAGCGTACTCTACTCGCTTACTGGTAGGGCTTTCACTTTCTTCGAATGCCGATTCGATCCTGCGAATCCAGTGTAGGAGACCTATCGCTCCCTCGGTGCCATTAAAGGTACTAGGTCGACAGTCCATAAAGGTTTTGAAAGTGCACACGGGTGGCTGAACGTGTTGACCTCCTGCGTGTGCAGCTGCAAGTGCTGCGGCAACTCGTTCGTTAATCAGAGCCGTCAACTGGGCTCGTGTCAGGTTAACGGGTCCAGACATGATCTTCATATCAAGAAGAACGTGAGTGAGAGGGGTTCGCGAAAGTACGATGTCAGAAGTGAGCAAGTGCACACGTGTTCAAGCAACAATAGTTATACTAACCAAGCATACCATAAGCAGTGTACTATGTAACTAACAAGTAGGCAATATATACACAGATCATATCACCTAGAGTGTCGAGCCTTGCATGTGGAGTGAAGCATCGTTGTGGACCGTTGAGCACTGTACAGGTTATAGTCTGGTTTTAACAAAAACGTTTTCCCCTTTATTAAAACCAAGTTCTCTATAACCAATGGCTCTGATACCAATCTGTCACACCCCCAAAATCCACCCGCGGAGTACTACCGCTTGGAGGCGTGACTGACCAGGATCCAGCCACCAATCATATCGAACATACGAGTTAAAAGATATAAAGTTTAACCAATACAATTGGTGTCCAAACAAACACATAGTTAAGTTGCAAGCGGAAGCATAAGTCTTAAATCAAAACATAAGTTTAATTGTTTCATAGTTTAACATGGCACACAGTCGTCCATGTCCCACAACGATCCTCCTCCATGCAAGCTCCAGCTTAAGAACCTAGGGACCTGCAAAGCATGTAGTAACGAGTCAACAACTAGTTGAGTGAGTTCACGGTTGGGTGTTCGTTTTAAGTTGTTTCGAAAACAGTTTCCTTTAGCTGGCATCCTGCCGTGGGGGGTTATCCCATAGTTAAAAACGTGACTTGTTTATTCCCGGTTACTCTGGCAATCCTGCCGTGGGGGCTACCCCGTGTTAGTTATCTGGCATTTCGGCCGTGGGGGCTACCCCGTGTTAGTTATCTGGCATTTCGGCCGTGGGGGCTACCCCGTGTTAGTTATCTGGCATTTCGGCCGTGGGGGCTACCCCATGTATATACTAGACTCGTTACCATATCGACTGCTGACTGTAGTCATGTTTATGTGCCCTGAACTGTCAATGTCTATCATCATTGACGTGCCAGTAGTCCATTAGTTCACGCCCGTCCTCTGCGGCACGGTGTGAGGTTTGTCAAACCTAAATAGCGCTATCTAACTAATGACCCGCTCGCCATTGGCCTCGGCGATTAAGTCGATACAAAGATGAGGGACTTCGTGATAGAGTTTTGGTCTAGTACGAGTTATTTGTCCGTGAGGACGAGGAATTACATTCCTGAACCTTTGCTGTCCTACCCAAGGAGGACGAGGAACCCAGTTCCTTAACCCCAATTCCCGACCCCCGGGAATCCCATGCTTTGTAGAGGGTGTGAACTCACCTTGGTTTGCTCGGCAGTAACACAGAAAAGTTAATCAAATTGCAGGAAATCAATTAGGTCCTATCACAGATATTATTCGTATCAGATTCAAGCCAAGCAGTGCACGAATGTTCAACACGTATTGTACACAGGTATTGATTATGGCAAACATGTTTAACATCAACAGCTCACAGTTAACAGTCATATACAACCCAAAGTCTAAGTGTGAGGCCCTAACAGTTGGGCTCGTGATAACAGGCCCAAACAACACGTCAACAGTAACACAGAAGTCCATAAGCCTGACCCATTAACGTAGGCCCATAATTAAGCCAGCCCAATGAGCGTGGTTTCGAGTCGCAACCGGACTCGCAAGCATGGTTGCGGGTCATGCTGTTTGTGTTGATCATGGATGGTTGCGAGTCGCAACCTATGTCGCAACCATGGTTTCGGCTGATCATGCTAAGGTTTCGAGTCGTAACGGGACTCGTAACCTGTGTCGCAACCTGTGGTCTCGGCTTGTCATGTTATGGTTGCGAGTCGCAACCAGGTGTTCTCGACTCGCAACTGGTGTCGCAACGTGGAGATTTCGAGTCGCAACCAGGGGTTCCGACTCCCCAGCAGCTGCTGATCCTTCGCAGATTGTACTATCCAATAGAATTCATGCAGAATTACGTACTATCCACTAAACATGTTTTGTTGTCTAATATTTACTCAAAATGGATCAAACAGTGCAGATTTCAAATATTCAACACTCTTTTATTGCATATTCAAGTTGTTCTTCATATATTCAAGCACATTCATCAAGTTCTTCATATGTTCCTAACACAAACAACCCTTATTCTACCAAATTATGAACAAGCATCAAAACACTTAGCATAACACACAAACTCGGTTTTTATATAAATCCGATTACATGACAAGTGCAACCCGGTTTCATGTTCATCAACATAAGTGGTTTGAATCACATTTAGACACAAGATACCATAACCCATCATGCATTATATATCCGAAATCAAGACATATTAACCGATTATCAACATTGTACACATTAGAATCATCATATACATCAAGAACATCATGTAAACACTAATATCCAAACACAATAAACATCATATCCATTCATTTTATCATTTAACATAACCAACATCAATCAATAAACACCATAATTACTAACCGGTTGGTGAAGTGTGTGTGTGCCGATCCAAAGTCCAAATCCGGGAGTTCTTGTGCCAACCGATTGGATCCGAGAACTTGGAGGTGTGTTTGTGTTCTTAAGGTTTTAGTGAGAGGGAAAGTAGGAGAGTGTGTGTAGAGGAGTATGGGTGTTGTCAAAAGAAATGGTGAGTGTGGCCATGAGTGTAGTATAAATACTAGTTCTTCATGGTTTGCCCTAAAGGGCTTACTAGCCGGTTAAGGAGGTCACGGCCCAAAGGCCCAAATCGGTTATGTTCACTCGAGACCACATGGTCTCGAGTCGGGTCCTTGTTGTCTCTAGTTGGGTTCTCGGCTCACATATACACATACATACATGCATACAAATACAACACATAATCACATAAAAGCTTCACATTTATTATTAAGTTAACAAGTTAACTAGTCACATAGCGTTCAAGCATGTTACATCAAGGCACAAGAAAGGTTCCAAATTTCGAGTTGTCACACCTTAAGCTTCATGAACCGAGACATTTGTGTAGAGCGAATAATGTAGTAGTTCGAAAACTCAATTATCCACTGCCACCAGCAATCTTATCACCTGATAATTCCTCTGAACGCCACACAAAAGATACATGGATGCAGGTTCAGTACCTTTTCTGTTTTAAAATAATATATTATTTATTTTCATCACCTTCTTATGCTGATATTGTTGTAAACTTTATCGTATTCTTCACATGTAATTAGGAGCTTAATGCAAGCAGACCACCAACGCCAACAAGGGGCTGTCCACAAGTTACAAATGATTGTGGTTCTCTTGCATGGATGCAGTTGAAGTTTCATATCATATCACCCCTATCATACGGTTGGTTATTTTAAGAGTTTTCAAGAACTTGTTTAACCGTATTCATCACCTCCGTTTCGGTATCGAGTTCAAGTTCGGGTTTCCGATATTGCACTACCATTAACGATCTCCACTGCCACCATCATTCATCCACACCACCGTACACCGATCATCCCAGAACCTGTAACTGTTTCTCTTTAATTCAGTCATCGTCGTACCATCATCTCCGTCCACCGCCATCACTTATCAATCACCGACTACCGGCCATTATCTTCGTTCTCTGCAAAAGTCGGATTCCTCGGCCGAGTACTCGGCGAGTACTCGGTCCTCGGACCTCCACCTTGGCGACTTCCTCCTAGGCGGTCTCAACTAGTCGGCCTCGGGAGTACTCGGTCCTAGTCGGCGCCTAGTCGGCCTAGTCGGAGCCTAGTCGGCCTAGTCGGCCTAGTCGGTCTAGGCGGTCAACGTGGTTTGTTGACTTTTAATCGGTCAAATTCGGTCAAAATCGGCCTACTCGGCCTTGTACTCGGACTACTCGGCCTTGTACTCAGACTAGTCGGACTTGTATTCAGAATATTTGAACTTTAAACATGTTTCATTTTAAAGTATACCCAGTTGACATGAATTATGTTTATTTTAACACATAAATAATATATAACAATTAATTTTCTTTATATTTACCATGTCCGCATACTCCCCGAGTACTCCGATTACTCCCAACTCCCCAGTCGGCCGACTAGGGACCGCCTAGCGACTTTTACAACACTGCATGTAATTAGGAGCTTAATGCAAGCAGACCACCAACGCCAACAAGGGGCTGTCCACAAGTTACAAATGATTGTGGTTCTCTTGCATGGATGCAGTTGAAGTTTCATATCATATCACCCCTATCATACGGTTGGTTATTTTAAGAGTTTTCAAGAACTTGTTTAACCGTATTCATCACCTCCGTTTCGGTATCGAGTTCAAGTTCGGGTTTCCGATATTGCACTACCATTAACGATCTCCACTGCCACCATCATTCATCCACACCACCGTACACCGATCATCCCAGAACCTGTAACTGTTTCTCTTTAATTCAGTCATCGTCGTACCATCATCTCCGTCCACCGCCATCACTTATCAATCACCGACTACCGGCCATTATCTTCGTTCTCCGACCACCGCCTTTAAACTTTTATCAAACCATCATCAGGTTGGAGTGTTTTGCGGTGGTGGCGGTGGTGGTGGCAGCGGAGTGGTGGTGGTGGCAGGGCTGTGGTGGCGGTGGTGGTGGCAGCGGAGCGGTGGTGGTGGCAGGGCTAGTGGTGGTGGTGTTAACTGCCATTTCAGTCCATTTTTCAAATTTACACAATCAGTCCTTTATGTTACAAATTTACACAATCAGTCCTTATTTACAAACTGACTTAACTGGGTTATGATTTTTGGACTGAAATGGCACCTTTCCAGAACGTGGGGGACGAAAATGGTGCATTTTTTTAAAAATGGACTGAAATGGCCAAAGTGACCAAACCATAGGGACGAAAATGGCAGTTAACTCTAAAACAAAAATCCTTAAAAGTCAAATCATAGCATCCATTACAAATATAAACAAATCACTAACAAGCTGTTAACTGGTCTTTAATTTGTTTAGACACAATTTTATCGTGTCCTAAATGTGTCGACCAGTTTAAGACAAAAAACATGTTAAGCCTAAACACGAAACTTGTTAAGAATGTGACATTTCGTGTCGTGTTAACAAGTACGTGTCTGAAGTTGTTAGCCCTCCGAAAGAGAAAGCCTAGAGAATAAAAAATGTGAGATGCCCAAAATGACATCTACACGGATCGAAAACCATTAAAACAAATAATGGTACCAGTTTCAGTAATACCGAAACAGACACTAATGTCCGTTCGGTTTGTCACAATACCAGTACAGTATCGACACTCACTATCAACCCTAAACATGCATCTTTATACCCTTAGCGTTCAAAAATGTTGCTTTGTCCAAACACTAAGATCACCTTTCTAATTAAATATTGTTACTTGCATATATATACTATATATACTGGAAGGATACCCGTGCGATTCGGTGGGAGCGACAAATCGCATTGCGATACTCGTTTTTTGTAGTTTTCTTATTCATATAATATTTATTGTTGCATTATTGTGATATATATACATCAAAAGTGAAGTAATCGGTAATCCATTTCATTGAGTTGTGCATGGTTCGGTCGGTTCGGTTATTATCTTCAATCGAAGCTGAAACCAAAGTCATCAGTTAGTCTATTATATTAATCATTCGGTTATCGGTTAATCACTTCGGTTTATTCAATTAGATTGACGGTTTTTGGTTTGGTTCGTTTAAATTCAGTTAATAGCAAAAACCAAACTTGGGCTAAAACTTTTGTTTATAAATATATGAATTTACGGAATAAATACATGAATTGAAAGTATAAATATATGAAATGGAGATATAAAATTTTAAATATATGAACTCGAGGTATAAAAGCTAGAAAATATGAATGATTCTGTAACACCCCGTGTTTCGAAAGTCAAAGTCAAAGTCAAGAGTGAAGTCAAAGGAAGAAAAGATTGCTAATTGCGATCTGTCACTCCTTGCTTAACTACTGTTTTGACTTCTTTGACTTGTAATCGAATCTTTATTCTAATTACTTTAGTTGTATTATGTGGAGTATCTAGTAATAATCGAGGTTTAATCGATATTTATCATGTTTATCGCTTTATCGCTTATCGCATTGCAATCACATTCGCAACTCAAATTATGCGTTCTGGATATTGTTTTACGTGTGTGTGTATGTGATGTTTATGTGTTACTTGTGCATGTTTAATTATGTTTATGTTTGTGGTGATTAATCGAAATGCAATCACAACACTATCGCAATCGAACCGCAAACGCTAAACGCAAGATATTTATAGTGATTGTATGTTAGATATAGTAGTTGTGTGTTTATTATTAATCTATCGCATCGCTCGCTCAAAACGCATCGCAACGCTCAACACGCAAATCGAAACGACAAAACTCAACACGCCGGACACCAAGATCGAGTGGCCAACCGATCGAGTGGCCATCCGATCGGATTGCCACCCGATCGGTGACCAATCCGACCCATTGCACTTTCCTCTTTTGGAAACCCTATAAATACCCTCCTGTCACATCATTTGTGATGTGACAGCTCCTCCACTTGACCAGCCGCACTCAAGCACTATTTCTATCGATTTCTCGCGATTCTTGTAAGTTTTCAACCTAAATCTTGTACTTCTATGATCTACACACACTTCTTCATCTTTTTCACCTTTGAATCTTAACTTTTAACCGTGAAATCAGTGGATTTGAGGTGTTCTAGGGTGATGTCATCGTGGAGTTCTTATAAACTTCATGTTTTGGCTTCATTTCACCAAGAACAACTTAGATCTGGAAGATTTCCACATGAATCAACAATGTTTTTGCATAGATCTACACATATTCATGGTGAAAAGGATTGAAAGATGATTTTCTAACTTTCTTTCAACTCTTTTACACTCAATGCACTCAAAACCGATAGAATCGGAGCTTGTTCTGATCTTCTACTCTTTCTTAGTGATGTGTTGGTTCAAGATCTGATTTCTATCTAAGAGACAACCGATTTTGGGTTAAGCATGAACCACCGTCTCGAACAGTTGACTGATCGGACTAGGGTGATTCTTGTTCGATCGGATCACTTGAGTCTTGATGGGGTTTCTGTTGTTTAGCACGTTGTCATATCGTCTCGAACAAAACTTAACAAATTTTCAAGTTAGCAACACGATTAGGTCGCGAGACGGATCGCCATCCGATCGGATTGCCATCCGATCGAACTGCAACCCGATCACTTCGGTTATAGAAAAAGAATCGGGATTTTCAAAGCTTGAATCCGGTTGTTCGATCCTTTGTTCCTCATAATACCCATATGAAGTAGATGGTTCACACCATTGTTCTTCATTGTAAGCATATGATGGATAAGGGTCATAATTGTGTTCTTCATAATACTCATATGAGGTGGGTTGTTCACGCCATGGTTCCTCATAATAAGCATACGAAGGTGGTGGCTCATTCTTGGTTCCTCAAAGTATGAGTATGAAGGCTCATACCTTGGTTCATCAAAATATGAGTATGAGGGAGGAGGTTCATACCTTTGGTCTTCATAGGATGTGTATGAAGTTGATGGCTCGTACCTGGGTTCCTCATAGTAGGTGTATGAATTGGATGGTTGATATGAGTGACTATTTTGAACCAAGTGTGTGTTACGACAATTAGTGCAATAATTACTCCTATAATCATCCTCCTCATAGGTGTAGTTGTAACCTCCTGAGTATTGATCCATAAGAATCACTCAGCAGACCACAACCGAGTCTCGAGATCAGAAAACAAAAATAAAAAACGGAAACAGAGGCTGGACACGGCCCCGTGTTCAGTGGACACGGCCCCGTGTTTAGGATCTGTATCTGGGCGTTTTAATTAAATTTACTGATTTCGTTGAGCACGGGGCGTGTTCAGTGAGCACGGCCCGTGTTCAAGCTACTGTTACTGGGTGTTTTTATGAAAATGTGCAGCACGGCCCCGTGTTCAATGAACACGGCCCCGTGTACAGGTTACTGTAAATGCAAAACAAAACTAAAATGCAGAAAAATGTGCGCGCATTTTGAAAAGGTTTTGAAAAACAGATTAGGCCGTCGATTTTAAGCTTTCTTAAAATCCTTGTGTCCCCGGCAACGGCGCCAAAAACTTGATGGGTGTCAAGTGTTATATATATTAGGTGTATATTTTAAGCCCCTTTAACACTTTTTAGTCAAGTTTTAAATTTATAAAACACGATATTCACTAACACTAGACACTCATATGGGCAAGTGCACCCATCGTGAGCGTAGTATAGTGTTGGTAAGATACCGAGGTCGTCCAAGGACACAACAGCTTTTAGTACCGGTTTATCCTCAACGTCTAATCAAATCAAAAAGTTTAAAAAAAGGTTTTAAACTAAGAAAAATAAAAACTAACTAAAAATGCTGAAAATAAAAATAAAAGAAAAACAGATAGACAAGATGAATCACTTGGTTCCGACTCGTATCTAGTGTAACCTTTGATTATTTCCGCACTTTTGCACTTATTAAGAGATTATCTTAGTTATTGTAGTAGGCCCCTCTTTTGAAGGTGACGTTACCCTCACCCCAGTAGTTTGAGTCAGCAAGGATACAATCCTAAAAGGGTGGATTATTGGAAGATAATTAATTAAGTTATTAATGCAAATTATGGTAGGCCCCTCTTTTGGAGGTGACGTTACCCTCGACTAAGTAGTCTGAGTCAGCAGGGATACAGTCCTAAATAGCCGGGTTATAGTATTAATAGTAGTTAACTTATGAGGGGATCAAAGAGTTTGGACCCCCGCCATCCAATACCGTTAAGTATTGAAGGAGGTCCTACTAAATTTGACCCAGGTCCATTGCAGGACCTCTAAACGCTGAACAATGGCAAGACCTTTACCAAACCGTTTCCTTAACCCCCGGCCAGGTAGCCAACATACCTCCATATAGACCGTGGAGATATGAATGGTGAAAATCTTTTATTTTATATAGACAGTAAAATAATGCCAAGACACCACGGACAAACGACAAGGAAAGATCACCTTCAACATAAGCAACTAGTTATTAAAGTCATTAATACAAAACCAAGTAAAAAGTGCGAAAAGATTAAAAATAAAAAGTATTACACTAGACACTTTGTCTTCACCAAGTGATGTAAGAGACTTAGGCAAACATGGCCTTGATTGTCAAGAACTCTTACGATCAATCTTGGATCCCAAGACGACTCACACACTCTACGATGGACAATGGATGATGGTGGTGGATGATGGTGTTATGGTGGTGGTGGGTGGTGGGTGAAGTGTGAGAGAGGTGGTGTGCCAAGGGATGGTTTGAGCTTGAGCCAAGCACTCCTATTTATAGGCTGAACAGAAGCTCGGGCACGGCCCCGTGTCCAGTGGGCATGGCCCCGTGTCCACATCATCTCTTTCTTCATTTAATGCAGCTTTGTCTTATTAGTTGACCACGCCCCCGTGTCCGCTGAGCACGACCCCGTGTGCAGAAGAATCTTTGTACTATGAAGATTTGTCTGGATTGTGCGAATCTTATAGTTGACCACGGCCCCGTGTCCGCTGAGCACAGCCCCGTGGTGGGCAATAGAAGCTTCTACAACTTTGTCTTTTCTGCTGACACTTGGGCACGCCCCCGTGCTGGCTGAGCACGGGGCGTGTTCAGTCTTCTGTTATCTTGTTTTGCTTGGGAAGATGCTGTCGTGGGGTCGGGCATGTCACGTCTTGTTCCTTTTCTTGTATTTATGTCAGATTTTGGTGTCTTTTTGCTTCTTTTGTTAATTTGAGCTCATTTAATCCTGAAAATACAAAAGGAATACAAAAGCACACTTTTTCCAACATTAGTACTAAAAAAGGGTTAGTTTTATGCCACAATTGATGAAATTTATATGTTGCATTTTGCACACATCAGCCACCTGATCGGATTGCTATCCGATCGAGTGACAATCCTGCTGTGAAGTTGTTCTCACTGAGTGTCCTGCCAATCGGATCGCTATCCGATCGAACGACCATTCAATCGATCGACCTGAAGAGTAGAGATACTTCTCTGTTTTCAAAATGCTACAACGAAAACTTCAAAGCTATCATACACAAACACATCCTTGCCAAACGATGTCAATCCAATCGAATGGTCATCTGATCGGATGACCATCCGAACGGATTGACATCCGATCGACTGGCCATCCGATCGGATTTGTGACACCCCAGGAAAACCAGGAAACAGCGCAACACAACTAGCTTCCTCAGTAACTACGTGCTAAATTTTGGGACGAAATTTCTTTCAAGTTGGGGATGATGTGACAACCCAAAATTTCTAGGTTTTTTTACTCTATGCATTGCGTGTTCACAATTCTGTCTTCTTAATTCGTTGACGTTGTAACTCGTGCTTGAAGTATGAATATTTGAAGTGTCGTTTGGGTTGATGTTTAGTGAAAACCTAAGTATTGTGTAATATTATGAAATGTTAAAACCTACATGAACTCTACGTGACCAGTTAATGCATCAAACATGTTGAACGCTCACGAATTATTTATATGTGACATGTGAAGTTATTTTACACTCGCGACTCTAGAAAACGTGTTGATTGTTAAATGTGACTAGGTATGTTGTGTGCTTAGTGGGCCACTGGGTTAAGTTGGGCCGCAATACCTGAAATACGTTAACCCGGTCGCAAATGTCATTGGGCCGCCACTGTTTATAAATAAACTTGACCCAAACATGTTATGTTACACCAATGAACAAACCTTTAGACTCGGCCCAAATATTGTTCCGCATTATTGTGTAGTCTCGGCCCAACCCACGGTTTCGATTAGCAAACATAACCGGCCCAAATCCCTTGCCCATATACCTACATGTATTCATGAATGATAAGGATTGGATAGTAGAACAAACCCTACTCCTACATCTGTTGTGTGACGGCAAGCAGCCCCCCCCCCCCCTCTCCTTTTCCTTCCAACCGATTATTTTGAGGTAAATATCTTTTGACTATTTTGGATTGCATGTGAACCTCTCTTGGTTGACATTAATTGTTGTGAGATGTCTAGAATGTGCAGCCAAAATAGATAAGGAATCATGAGGTCGGCCATTAGGTTTATATTGCATGTGTAATTGTCAGTGACATGTGATCTTTCATTTGTGTGTGCAACTGGTTAATGTCATACATGTCTAATTAGATTGAATGCAGTCAAATAAGTTCTCTCGTTAATCGTTGACCTCATGATTTTGTTTAATGATTGATTGGTTATGTGATGGGTCATTGTTTGTTATTAAGCAATTAATGTGAGTAGTAGGACTGTACAAAGTCAATTGATGATGGCCGACAACATGAAACAAATAAACACATGGGGCTGAATCATGTTAACTGACAATAGTTATAGGATGTCTTGAATGATGGCCGACAACTATGTTTTTAATAAGTTTCCATTGGGACGCTACTGATAAAAGTTGTTGAATCATGAACTACGTGAATGATCTAAGATTATTATAATCGAAGTTATTGACTGTGATATTTAGATCTAGATTATAATAACATGATTAGGGTTGCTGTAGTCTGTAACTGCTAGATGGTGATTGAAAGGTTGTACGCTGTAGAATAATGTAACTGTTGTAACGTTTTGTCGACGAAAACACAGAGACAGACGAAAACACTTAGTGTTTTCGTCATACCTCAAGTCGACGAAAACCAACGGGATTTCGTCGCCTGGATTGTTTTCGCCCAACAAGTGTTTTCGTCACAAGGGTTTTCGCCGTATATGTGATTTCGTTGAGTTTCTGACACAGTAATTCAGTTAAGTTATAACCTCTTAACTCTGTTTAGTTATGTATGTAACCCTGTTAAATATGTAACTCTGTTAAGTTATGCATTTAACTCTGTTAAGAATGTTATCTCAATCTAGATTAGTAACTCAGTTAAGTTTAATTCTGTTAAACCTGGCAACTTTGTTAAGTATGTTAATTCTGTTAAGTTTATTAACTCCGTTAATATATGTTAACTCTGTTGAGCATGATAACTTAGTTAAGGAACTTGCAAGTACCTTGGAACCTTGTACGGTTTGACTAACTGTTTATGTGTTACATGATGTTAACTGCCAAACACACCCTGTGATATTGATCGCATGTGAAACTTTACGAACTTGACCTGATTGAGTATACGTGCATACTATAGGACTTGGCTGATTATTTGTGAGCACATAATTTAGCATACCGAGCAAACCAAGGTGAGTTCACACTCCTAAGGCATGGGATTCCCGGTGGGTTGGGAATGGGATTGAATAACTATTTACATTATCAACACTACTAGACTACCTACTACTGTCCTCGGATTGTGAAGGGCACGTACCTAAAACCTACGTACACTCATACTTACTACTGTCCTCGGATTGAGAAGGGCACGTACGTAAAACCTACGTACACTCATACTTACTACTGTCCTCGGATTGAGAAGGGCACGTACGTAAAACCTACGTACACTCATACTTACTACTGTCCTCGGATTGAGAAGGGCACATACGTAAAACCTACGTACACTCATACTTGCTACTGTCCTCGGATTGAGAAGGGCACGTACGTAAAACCTACGTACACTCATACTTAACACTGTCCTCGGATTGGGAAGGACACTTATGGATACGACTAGTCTAGTAACATACAACATGGGAAACCCCCACTAAATATCGTGAAAAGGTTTTGGGAAATTAAGGATACTGGGTAATACATGGTTATGAAACGAACTCATGATTTCTGAAACGAACTCAATAACTGAACAATCAACTGTGAACTCGCTCAACTTTGTTGTTGACTCGTTGTTACATGCCTTGCAGGCTTTTAGGTGCATATCGTTGGAACTTGCTGTCTGGGATGCTGGAGTGGTCATGGGTCGAGATACATGGAATCACAACACAAGTCTAATGGCTTACTTACGCGTGGTTTATATAACATTTAACAAATTAATTATGCTTCCGCTGTGTACTATGAGTTATATGTAACGTTTTGAAATACTTTTTGTTAATAAATGAAAGTTTTATTTAATTATACTTACGAGTTCAATCTGATTGGTGGCTAAGATCCTGGTACGTCACACGCCCCGCGGTGATTCCGCATGTGGTATTTTGGGGGTGTGACAGGATTGCCATCCGACACTTGGTATTTTTCCACCGTTTAACGCGCCACTCATCATTATTGCTATCGTTAACTGTTCAGGCTAATCTCTCTCAGCGCTCCCTTCAATCCAAGATGGTGTTTACTTGTTAAACACAATCTGTGAGTATACTCGATCCCTTTTTTGCTTTACGCACTTTTGGGTGTTACATACGTTACTTATTCTAAATCACAATCTACACACAATGCAAACACTATTTATACGCTGACCGTTATTGCATGCTACATGTTATTTGATGAATGCTTGTATGTTATGTTAACACAGTGATTGTTGCCTGACACCTTAGCAATGATAGTACTATAGTTTGGACTCAGCACCTGTCGTGGACAAGGGTTGTTAAGGGCTTTACTTCACGTGTCCCAGTGGGGATATGTGTTGCGCATTCTACAACTCGCAGTCACGTCTGTGCATATTTCTCTGTCGATAACCAACTAGCTTTCACTTTATATTATCAAACTTGTATGCTCACCTTTACACTATGTGTATTGACTTTATTTTAACGTATGTGACATGTGCTTAGGATGCTTATCTGCTATGTGGAATCGAGTAGGAAGAGTCTAGAAACGAACAATTTAAATCTGAGTCGTCGGAACAGTTTGCTTTTTTTGAGACAATTATCTGTAATAACTATTTTTACTTTATCTGTTAGTAGTATGGGATATTAACGTTAAGGATTTGCTAATTTAATAGTTGTTGTGGATTCTCTTGAACAATCTGTTTCACTCAGTGTCGCGCCCCGATGATTCCGCCATCGGTTGGGGTGTGACAGATTCGGTTTAGCTAATTTTGGTTAAATAAGAGTACAAAAAAATTGATAACCGGTTTTTGGTTAATTTGGTTTTCAGTTTTCGGTTGATTTCGGTTCTGAAGGGGTATGGTCCCAAAAACCATGCGTAAGCGCATAAGACCATACCCTAACTTTATTCAAAAAACATCTTAAACAAAACCTTACGCGGCCGCGCAGTGGTTTTAAATAAGATTTGGGAAAGAACAGTCTTCGATAACCATGCGCCGAAGAAAAAGAGTGACAAACATTCAACTAACACCCTTGTGCGGGCTCGCGCAAGGTTACAATTAGGCTTGAAGAGAACATCCTAAACATCTGCGCACGCCTGAAATCAAGACTTGAATAAATGAATCTTTTCTATTACAACAGAATGGACACGTGGCAAAGGCATAACGGTTTACATATGTAGATCTTCTAGAAGGACTTAAATGCTCGTTGTGCATGGCTTCATTCGGTTGCAACTGAATGTGACGTGGCACGATCCTGAGCTCTCATCTAAATTACGTTGATGCCACTAACTTGAAGAAAGATCTACACAAGGAAACTTTCCACGTGGCATCTCCCCAGCCGTTCATCAAACTCACAATCCGTGTCCATGGATGTGAAGTTAACCATTAACGTAAAGTGAGATAACCGCCGACGGAAAAGTATTTCCCGTTACTCTCTCCATTACGCCATTTTCCCGCCAAAATCTGATTATAAATAAGACACACCAGGTATGATCTCACAACTTACTTTCACTTACTCTCACACTTACTACTCCATCTTTTTCCTTGAGATCACTGTACTTATTCTCACGCCGGAGGGTGGTCACGGAGAGAACCCCCATTCTCCCCATGGCGAGTCTAACGACTTTCTGTTTTGCAGTGATCACCGGAGAAGTAGTTTATCCAACCACCGAATTGACAAGGAGATTAACTTTTTTTATGCAGAGATAAAACCCCCGATCTAATTGATTCCGGTCAAATTAGGTCACTGTTTCTTCATTGGCGCCCACCGATTCTTCAATTTTCATTTTCATCTTCTCGTTCGATTCATTTCTTCTCTTCTATTTTCAATGGCAGAAGCTCAATCAAATCATCCACCAGGCCCTAGAATAGAGAACAGGGGCAATTTTGCTCATGCTTCCCGTGTCGAGGGGATCGTGGAAGAAGCATCTGATGATAACGATGTTCAGAACAACGTTAATCATGAGAATGATTCTGATACACCAGGAGTACAGTCTGAAATCCCGATCAGCTCAATTTTACCTCCTGGCGAGACTCCGGTCTCTTGGTACGTTAAGTCCCAAGGTGCGTTGAACGCCGTTTATGCACAGCTTTGTGCATAAACTGCTAAACCAGCACCACAGACGCGTAGATCTACAGCTCAGGTGCGAGTTCCATCTGCACCTCGAGTGTTGCATTATGATGCACCGTCACATATGTCGGTCGACAATACCGAATTTTACTTCAAATCCAGCACTACATATTAATCTACTCACTTTGAATCTAGACGACGAGACCACCGTAAAGAGCAATACTCTCAAAAACGCCAATCGGTTCATTCACGTTTAGGCCCGCGTTTCTCACAGAAGCGGGACACCCAAACTGATGAATATGACAGAACGTATAACGAAGACAACAACACAAGCGTTTTCAATCGAATACAGAGAGATCATGCAAGTTACAAACCAAAAATCTGTGCGGTTTATAACCCAGAAGCGGAGTATGACTACAATCTGATTTATCAACTAGCGGAAGCTGCTGAAAACTCAAAGTTTGTCAGAGAGATTGCACTGGCTGCCCTCGAGCGGGCAAAACCACCCTCAAATGTGGGGAAGTTCAATGGATTGTCATATCCTGATGATCACCTGCGATGT
Source organism: Helianthus tuberosus (assembly GCA_030545235.1). Taxonomy (NCBI): domain Eukaryota; kingdom Viridiplantae; phylum Streptophyta; class Magnoliopsida; order Asterales; family Asteraceae; genus Helianthus; species Helianthus tuberosus. Next base: position 125,639,535 of record CM060389.1, read on the forward strand.
TCACCAGCGCGGGACTAGTCGGCGGATGGACACTACCTATGTGGTGCCACTTGTTTATCCAAACCCTTTCAGGCGTCGTGCGCCTTTGGTTCATTTCAGTCAATAGCGCCGATCCATTTGAGACTCCGCGGATGTCATAAACATTGATGTGCTTGAAGTAGTTCAAATAAATAAACTAAAATAAACCTAAATTTAGACTCAAGTAATAATAATCTAGACTCTCTAACTTGACTAAACTACTCACCGGCAAGTGAACCGGTCGACTCTAGCAAAGAAAAGTAAGTCCAGATGTCGAACCCACAAGGACTCTAATTAATTACGTTGACGACTTTATTTTGACTACTACTGACGCGACTTAACTATTGTTGTGTTTTAAAGGGGAGGTTTTACTAAAATCCTAAATTTGAAATTGAAATAAAACTAGACTATGACACGGACAAGAACTAAGGTTTAATTCAAATGAGATTAACGACTACCTAGGCTTGAATCCAGTTTAACTAGGAATGGATTTCCAACGGTACTATTATGGTATGGAATCGGGATCGTAAAGTACTAAACCCTAAGGTGTCTCATGCTAAGACTTCCCGACCCTTCTCAGGAAGAAACCTAGGAAACCCTACAAGGCTGTTATGAACACTAATTGTTAGACTTCCTCTCAGTCCTCTAATGACTCTAAAAGTGCCCTAATACGACTATCTACCTCTCAGCGCGACAGTCTAAGGCAATCCTAGATTCTAACTTGGTTTAATAGACACCGGTGCGATTAGGGAACTAAGACTGACTTCTCTCGAAACCTATCTTAGCTAGATATTACACCGAGACCTACTAACTAACTCGAGCCTCTCAGCGACAAGTTAAGCAGAATACTTAATTCTAATTGAATTTTAATTACTGTTTCTAAGGCTATCGGCTGATTTACCCAAAGATCACCCGAACCCGCAAAGATACGAATAATCAACAAAAATTCATTATGTGAAAGACATCCACCAAAATTTATGTGAAACAGCAAATAATCAACAATCAAAATTAAATACGCACACGCACCAAATTAAAGGTTCTAGAATTATTTACTTTCAAAGATCAATCCATAACAAAACAATAGAAAACCATTAAAAATCCAAACTTTATTAAACTATCATCTAACCTAGGTAGTAACGAAGGTTTTAGCCTGAAAACATGATGTCTAAAATCTACATAATAAGTTCAAAACAAGAATTCATCATCAAAGTATCGAAACAAGAAAATAACGAAAACAGGGAGATAAGACCCGAACAATCTTCTTTCCTATGCTCCGAGCTTCAACCGGATGATTCCCGCAAGCCAAAATACTCCGAAAACCGTGAAATCTGCTCTGAAAATCGCCTAGGGTTTCTTGAGTTCGTAACTTATCATTAATGAATGGTTATCTTGAGTATTTATACGAAACCCTAATTTCTAACGAATTTTGGCCCATCAGACATCCTCGTCGCGTCACGCGATGGGTGAGGATATTCCTGGTGGCGCTACGCCACCATGTATAAATTCAGAAATTGTTATTTAATTTGGTCACAGAATGTTGCGTCCAATTCCCAGCTCTAGCATCCCAAAACTCTCCAAAGTTATTCTAACTCTTTTAAGCTTGTTCCGGGACTTGGTGTTTCAGCATTGTAGCTCGTTTTCACTCCATTTTCAGCAACATTATGTACCAAGACCTGGAAAACGCAATTTGATCAATAGCACGCACATTCTAACGTAAACTAAACTAGAAATAACGGAAATCTATACAAACTATAAACGAATAAAGGATGTATTTTGCAATACATCAAACATCTGGCAGAGGGACGATGAAAGTTTGGAAGATTTCATCACGAGGTACAACAAGGAAGTGTTGGAAATTGGTGATGTGCACGAACACTTAATCCGCGCACAGTTCAAATACGCGGTGAGATGCGACGATATGATCATGGTGTTGTCGGGGACTGAAGGATTGCCGAAGAGCTGGGAGAAGTTGATGGCAGCAGCTAAGGTTTACGCTCAAACAGAGAGCAATTTAAGTTCCAACAGACCAGCACTGACCCAAAATCACCCTCAGGACATGAGCGGAAGTAGTGGTCGGAAATTCAAGAAAAGCTGGAAAGACTCAACTTCGGGCGCATACTCTTCAGATGATGCCCGCACAACAATTAACAAGATCACAGCTCAAAAAGAAGCCAAGCAAGAAAATCGCGAAAGGCAGTGGACGCCTCTTACCAAGACACCTGCGGAAGTGCTTAGCACCGAGGATTACCAGTTCAAAACACCACCACCGATGAAAAACAAGAGGGGACAAGATCCGAACCTCTAGTGTGAGTACCACAAAGATAATGGGCACACCACGAACAACTGCATCAGTCTGCGCACTGAAATAGAAAAAGCACTCAAGAGTGGAGAGCTTACCCATCTAGTTCAGAACGTACGCAAAGAAATCAAGCAGATCACCCGTGGAGACGAAGGGCCAAGCAACAAAAAAAGCTAAGCAAGCCTAACGGTCCAGGTTTTGTCTGTTTTCGGTTTGGTTTAGGTTAACGATTTAGTTATTGCTCACCGATAACTGGTTTTGGTTACTAATCGATAGGTGCGCATGCTTAATGACTAAATGCGTTAGGCTTTAATCACTTGTACAATAAGGCATCATCTACTTGTACCTTTTAGTTGACATGTCAATACTAACCAAGACAACTATCGAAATGTCGACAGAAATGAGTAGGTCGTCACGTACTTTTAAATTTTTTTAAAACATTATAGTTTATAAGATATGACAAGAATACGTAAAAGAATTATAAGTTTGTTGTAGAAGGAGAAAAGTGTATCTAACTACCCATAATTATGTTAAAACTTAGGGATTTAAGTGTAATAAGATGGGGGACTAAAATATAATTATTGTTTAAAAGACTAATTTACCCTCACTTTAGGGGTGTATTTATAAATTAAGAGAGAAAAAATTCTTATTTTTTGGGTATCTTAAAATATCCATCCCTCATGCATTATACAAAGTCCATTTTTCCTACAAAGTGTACAAAGTCATAAAACACCACAATTTCAGCCATAAAACACATTCAAAACCCACAAATAACAGAGTAACGATCACTAAAACACAATATCCAAGCCCTAACAGTCCATAAAAACTTCAAACACACCATCATAAAACTATGAATATAAAACACAACATGATAAACAACATAAAACACGCTAATGTTAGTCATTCGATAATCAAAGCCTTATCATCCAAAACATAACACAAAACTAAAAAATATAGCGTTTTAGTAATCTTCAGTTTGTTATTTGTGGGTTTTGAGTGTGTTTTATGGTTGACATTACGGTTCCTGTATATAGGTTCCTGTAAAAAGGACACTTTGTAGGGAAAAATGATTTTGTAGCCAACTCTCACCCTATGTATAGGTTCCTGTAAAAATGACAGTTTTCGTGAGAAATGTGAGAAAGCATATGAATTGACATGTAGGCGTCATGTTTTGGACTTAGACAATTGTTTTGGCAAGAAAAACACCAAACATGATAATTTAAGACACAATGCAATGAATTATACGCTTAAAACTTAAAAACCATACCAAGAACGTTAAGTTGTGTATTTTATTTATGTTTTAAATTTCAAGCATGTAATACATTGCATTGTGTTTTAAATTTGTTATGTTTGGTGGGTTTTTTTTTTTTTTTTTTTTTTGCCAAAACAACTCAAAATATCTTGGCAAAGTCCAAAAGATGATGCCTACATGTCAATTTCTATGTCTTCTTACACTTCTTATGAAAAAAATTCATTTTTATAGAAACCTTACCCTATATATATATATAAAACCTTAAAACTGCCTTTTGAATCTAACAAATTGTATAAGAAAACAGAAGTCTCGTTAATTTAGTAATTTTGATCTATCAATTTGGAGATTTTTTAATTTGAAGTATACATTAGATTATTAATATTAACCTATAGTTTTCACATGAATCCTTATGTTTTGAATATCAAATTGTTAGCAACTGTATTCGAGCAGGTTATTTGTAGAGGGTGCTATGTTAACTCTCATCTAGATTTATTTTTCGAAGTCTTTGAGTCGAAGTTTTTCTTTGTAATCTATGTATCAAAGTTTAATAAAAGAAAAGAGTCACTCATGTGTTTAGAGCAAGTTCTTGTGTTAGTTGTGATAAACATGTACAGAATACGGCTAGGGTTTATTATTAGAGAGTAGGAAAATGGGTACAATACAAGAAAGACATGAAGGCTATATATAGCCCATAAACATAAGCCCTAAGTAAATACAGAAAAGCCCAATAGAAGGCCCAAACTTATTACGTTAACATCTTCCCTCAAACTCACAATGCAACAACAATAAGTATTGAGAGTTTGTTACACAAGAAACGAAAACGAGACGCACTGAGCCTTCGTAAAAATATCAGCAATCTGCAAACGCGATGGAACAAATGGAAGCGAGATGGTCCCGAGCTGTAGATGATGACGAGTGAAGTGACAATCAATCTCAATATGTTTTGTCCGCTCATGGAAAACAGAGTTCTTTGCAATTTGCATGCCGCTTTTGTTATCACAATGAAGAGGAGTAGGCTCAGAAATGTTGACCCCCATATCAGCAAGAAGCCAGCATAACCAAACAATCTCACATGTAGCCATAGCCATAACACGATACTCAGCCTTAGTAGAAGATCTAGAAACAACATCTTTTTCTTACTTTTCCATTAAATTAATGGATCACCAAGAAAAAAAAGAAACCAATGGTGGATTTACTATCATTACGATCACCATCCCAATCGGCATCACTATAGGCTCTCAGCTTAAGAGATGACGTCGATAGCAACAAGAGACTCTGAAACTGAGTGCCACGAAGATATCTCAGAATACGAAGTACAACGCCCCAATGAACAGAAGTAGGAGCAGTAACAAACTGACTAACCACATGCACATCATGAGCTATATTTGGGCGAGTAACCGTAAGATAAACCAAACTCCCCACAATAGTACGGTATAGACTCGGGTCTGTTAATTAATAGGTAAAAGGCTAGCCAATGATCCGCAGACCAATTGGTTGGGGGGAGGTGGGAAGGTTTACTCACTTATGTGGGGTTCTTGCCCGGGAGGTCTCAGGGTCGAATCTTGCGGGGTGCGAACTATGGCAACGGTTCAAACTGGCAATAATATGCCAACCGCGGAATTCCTACTCGTGACTTGGGTGATCAAAGGCCAAAGGCCTAAACAGGTGATCTAGCCGTCCAAAAAAATAGGTAAAAGGCTTACCAACTTATTCAAATGTATCATGTCAGTGAACCAAACACAGTTACTCTCACTGATTCAAAGGTAGATTTTTAATGGAATTATTAAGATGCTACCAAACAATGAGTGGGGATACGGAACAAGCCCTCCTTTTTTTTTTGAACGGCCAACGAATCCTCCAAATGGGCTACTGGCGAAATTCACCACATCGGGATACACTCGCCTTCCGAACCGGGGAAAACCCCCACCTAGGGCCGAAGCCCGTGAACACTCGCCCGAGGGCACGACAGTGCGGTGAGGTAAAACCCGCTCAGTTCAAGGATCGAACTAGCGATCGCCGCCTACTCGCCTAGTCTCCCATCATCACCAGGTGCCGCATAAACTAAATGCTAGGGGCAGGAATTGAACTTGAGTCACTTGGAACACAAGGTCTCTCCCTTACCACTCCACCACTAGCTCATTGGCCGGAACAAGCCCTCCTAGGACGGATTTCAAATGCATCATTTAATGAACCAAACACACTTAATGCTCACTAATTCGGATGTAGCCATTTAATGAAATCAATCTACCCGAGTGAGGATAGGGAACAAGCCCTCCAAAGCATTTTCATGATCCAAATAACCAATTATCAAAATTTGTAATATATATATTTTTTTAAATATAAATATGATTTGAAGCTAGGGGTTAGGACAAGGATTTTAACTCTCATTTTTTTCACAGCAGCCAAATCGTTTAAAGCGGAAAGATTCCCCCCCCCCCCCCCCCCCCCCCAAATTTAAATACATTTCTGATAAAGAATTCAGCTAGATTCCATATAATTCTTAACATAAAGCTTCGATTGCTGGTTGTATTTTTGTTTATACCTTTTTGTCTATTAGGTTTGTATCAAGGGACACTTTTTTTTTTTTTTTTTACAATAGTTGCTTATATAGTTTTCTTCTAAAAGCTTGTTGCTTAGGATTAATGATGATGTTGAGTTCAAATTTATCTTTTTGATGTTGCTAATTGCCTAAGGATATGATATTTGTTACTGACTCAGTCCTAACCCGAACCCTCATGTTAGGGAACCCTAAAAGCGTCCTAATTTTGGAGTTTACTTTGGGTCTTCAAAAAGGTTGAGCCAGCATTTAAACTTAAACTCAGCTCATAAGTTTACAAGACCAAATGCAGATCATTAAATATATTTATCTAGCTACATCCACATGATTTATTATTTAAAAACAAAAAAAAAACAGTTGGTTTAATCAAGATCAAAACAATAATGCCACTTCTTACATATATATAATCATCATTTCATTGGTTTGGGCATAACACCGTCGGGTGGGCTATTGTTTTGCAAAGTTCCCGTCCTAGGTATGATCTATATAACATAACTGAAAGAGTAAATTTCAAAGTTCGTCCTTTATGTATGTCTAATATATCAAAGTATGTCCTTTATCTTTAATATCTTCAAGAAACATACTTAATGTTTGCAAATCCTTACATGTTACGTCCTTTAGTCCTAATCCAGTTACTTTTCATGGTTAAATTTGACTAAGTCAGCCCCACATAAGGGTATTTTGGTCATTTTATCACAAATATTAAAAGAAATCATCATAAAAAACAATAAATATATACAGTCAACACCATCCACCAACACCCACTTGCTATCACACCACACCTGCAACCACCAACACCACCACCCACCTGCCACCACACCACACCTGCAACCACCGCACCTCCACCACCGTCAACCACCGTACTTCCATCATCACCACCGAACCTCCACCACCGCACCTCCACTTCTGCAAAACCCCCCACCAACGGACAGAAAATCAAGATGCAAACATTGCTCCTTATCAAACGACAATCCAAATTCAAACCCTAATCTACATTTAAGCTACTAACCCCAAACAAACTTATCTGATGTACGGTACGGTCGACCAAACAAACAGACCTGAAACAAGTTTCTCAGATCTTCAAACGGTTTCCGGCGAACTGTTCCGCATCCCCAATCTACATTCTCAGATCTTCAAACGGTTTCCGGCGAACTGTTCCGCATCCCCAATCGACGGTTTACAACAATCTGCATTAACTCCACCAAACAAACAGATCTGAAACAACTTTCTCAGATCTTCAAACGTGTTTCCGGCGAACTGTTCCGCATCCCCAATCTGCATTCACTCCACCTTCATCTCCAAACCCTAAAACCTTCTATTTCATCTTCTCAATCGGTTTAGGTCATCTCCAAACAAACAGATCTGCATTCACGCCGATTCGGATGCAGAGTCTTCGGATGTTAACGCCGCCGCTGATGGTGATGGTGATTTTTTTAATGGGTTAGGGTTTAGCGCCGCCGCTGACGGCGATGGTGGCTACCGTCATAGGCGTAGTGGGTCGGTTGATGGGTCTAAGGCGTCGTCGTTTGATGGGGATTTGGTGTTCCATCATTATCGGTTGGTGTAACAGGAAATCCGGGCAGTTTGGGGGTTGTTGATGGTGGCGGTTCTAGAGTGGTGGTAGTGGTGGTGTTAGATTGGTGGTGGATCAGGAAGTTAGACTAAGGGGTATGGTGAGGCCCATCCCCACGAGGATGGGCCGCCACGTAGGCGCCACATCACCGGCTCGTGGGGGATGGGCCTCCTTCATAATTGAGGGGGATGGAGGATGGGGCTACCTCACCTCATTATTTTATAATTTTCTAAGTTTTACTTTATTAACTTAATAAAAACTTTATAAAAATTAACAAATACAACATAAATAAATTCATTTCATAACATAAAAAAAATTACATTTCCTAAAAAAAAATACATTTCCGAAAAATAAAAAAAATATTACATTTCCTAAAAAAAAAAACTAAACTACTCGTCTTCGTCTTCGTCACCGTCCGCTACGTTAACGTTGTTCCAAATATGTTCTACCAAATCCTGTTGAAGGTTTATATGCGTGAAGTCGTTGGTTAGCGCGAACGAGTTTAAATCCTGTTGCGTCGGATCTACTGGGACAGTATTCCCGTAAGATGCATTCTCATCATACTCACAAATCGCCCGACCTTCGTCTTCAATAATCATAAAAATGGATGAGAATGGGAGAAGAATGGGTGAAATATTGAAGAAATGGTATAAAGAATGGGTATATATTTAAATTGAAAAAGGTTTTTTTTTTTTTTTTATTAATCTAGCCGTTAGTAACGGCTATATGCTTCAAAGGGGGCACGGCGAGACCGGCGGGGGTGCGCTGGTGAGGACGGGTGGGATGGAGGGGGGCGGTGTGGGGGACCGGCATCGGTCCTAGCTGGGCCTCAGCCGGCCCCCACTCCTTCTAGTCTTAGAGAGAGGGAGAGAAAAAGAGAGTTAAGAGAGAGAGAGAGAAAGAAAATCAATTAAAGGAGAGGATTAATTTTAATATATGTTTAATTATTTAAATTTCTTTTTTTTATTTTCTTTATTAGAGATATCTTTAATAAATTAGTAAAATTACCAAAATACCCTTATGTGGGGTACCCTTGGCCTGATTTAACCATGAAAAGTAACTGGATTAGGACTAAAAGACGTAACATGTAAGGATTTGCAAACATTAAGTATGTTTCTTGAAGATATTAAAGATAAAGGACATACTTTGATATATTAGACATACATAAAGGACGAACTTTGAAATTTACTCTAACTGAAATAATAAATGAAGTACTTTTATGTTCTTTCCAAATACCATTTGTTGTGGTGGGAATTTCCATAATATATAAATTACCAACACATTGTTGCATTGTATTGTTACCCCAAGTATAGGGGGGTTTTTCAAAAAAGAAAATTGTGATTTTTCACTTTTAACCCAAAAGTTTTCATCTTTTGTATTTTAACACTTTTAATTTGTTTACTTTTAACATAAAACTTTTTTATTTACAACTTTGTTCCCCCATACTTTTTATCTTTCACAAGTTTTTCGTTTTACGTTTCGTTCTAAATTTTGCGAGTTAATACGTCGCAACGTGTGTGTGTGGTTCAACGTTTTCCGTCTATTTTTTCACATTTGACAGGTATGTCGCAATGTATCTATTTCCCCCTTTGGCAAGTTCACCGCAACGGCCGGATCCTACATTGACTTAGTTATTCTTTTCTACGTTATTTTGTGAGTTAGCATGACGCAACGTGCGTGTGTGGTTCAATGTTTTTACGTCTATTTTTTCCATTTAACAAGTTCGTCGCAACGCAGGTGTCCTAAATCGACATAATTATTTTTTATGTTATATGTTTTAGTCTTATTTCTTCCCATTAACACGCCACAACTTCAGTGTTGGTGGTCGCTACCAGCAGTGTGGCATTGATGTTATTTGGCATAGTTTTAGTCCCCCGCCGCAACGCAGGGGTGCTTAATTCTAGTTAGAATCAAACAACAAAGAGATAAACATGGGATTTGAATTGAAAGATAATCACAATTCTTCTTTGATAATCTTTGAATTGGTCAAAGATAGAAACACCAATGTATGTGATCCTTCAACTTAGTTAACCATTAGACTAAGCGGTATGGGGGCCGGCTTAGGCCCGGCGAGGCCCGGCGCCGGTCCCCCACACCGCCCCCCTCCGGCGAGTTCGGCTCCCCACGGACGATTGTGCCGGGCCTCTCTCTCTGTCTCTCTCTTCTTTCTCTCTCTCTCTTCACGGCGCCGATCCTCCCACACCGCCCCCCTAGCCCCGTGGCGGCCCATCCTTCACGGCGCCGGTCCTCCCATACCGCTTAGTCTTATACAAAGTCAAGACATACGTCAAGCCTTATATAGGCTTAGAATGGGTGTGAAGGTTCGCGACTTTTGACACCATTCTGTTAAGATTGATGATACCGCCAGTAATTGCTAACGGTGACTACCAAACTAACGAAAACAGTTAAGTTAGTTATTTGACTCATAACTAGAATTTGACCCATTACATTCTAAATAATAAATAAAAGTAAATACTACTGTTTTGGGTACGTTTATTATTTATAACACTATTTTCCCAACCACTCCTTAATGATCCATCTTATAACAAACAAATGCGACCACCACGCTCCCACCTACAACATATGTTCGGTTAACACTCCAAGCCCTAAATCTTAAGGTTAAAGATCAAGAAAGCAACGTATATCAATTGCATATATACTTTTAGTAGTCTTGTAGATCAAGAAAACACATGGATGTTGACATACCAATGAACATCTTTTAACTCAACAAAATAGTCTTGATCATAAGACTAAAGGGTGTGGAGGACGTCCCAGGCCTGTCCACACTGCCCCCTATGGTCTGTCCCCGTCCCCATTGTCCCTTCATTGCCGCTTGTGACGGGCCATTGCTTTCTTATCCAACACACACATATACATACATATGCATATATAAAGGGCTCGATGATGTGGCCGTCTACGTGACGGATCATTCCCAAAGGACTACCCTCCTCCATATAATCCGCCAATATAAACCTGATCCACCATTCGCCAAGACCAAAACACAACAAGATTTACATCTAAATGAGAATCATGAATTGCTCATAAGCATGGATGAATATTGACTCAGAACTCATGTGATTAAACTCAACAGATAAGTCCAGTCGATCCAATCAAGATCAAAATATATAATAAACCACTTCAATAAATCATCCATTAGTTAGTGCAACAAAAGACCATGACCCTAAAATATTAATAACCCTTACAAATCACAAGCAAAGTTAAGGAGGGCCACTTTGATTTAATTCCTACCAAGCTACTTAAGTCAGTGATTCACTGTTTCTCATATTTAAAACTAACAATTAGCATATCTAATATATCATATTCTCATCAAACACGAGGAAGAGTAGCCTTAAACACTCCATTTTGCATCTCTCTCTTGATCATATCATTCTCCCTACAGAATCCCTCCGGAACCCGCACCCCCGCAATGTAGTGCTCGCCCTCTCTTTTCCCTTCAACAATCAGCGTGTCCGACTCAAACCCCGCCTCCACATCCTCTAACTCAAACCCCGGCATTCTTAACGACACACACACTCCCTCCCTAGTCACCACCATCCTCTCCACCCCAGGCAAATTCCCTCTAAAGTATATGCTTTCATCAGTGTCCTTCTTATACGCTGTGAACGACTTACTCTTCACCCCCGGGTGCGCTATTACTTTGCAAAGCATCCGCCCTAGATCTGACCGACCAAACATCTCTGAAAGTACTCATCAACAGACAAACATATAATGGTGTACGTTTAACAAATAATAATACGAGTAAAATGTCATTTTATCCCTGTGGTTTATTTTTCGACTATGGTTCTAAAAAAGTTTGCCATTTTAGTCTATTGGGTTAACCTCATCCATTTTTTCAGTCAACGAGAAAGACAATTCGGTCATTTTATATATAATTCTGTTAACTAGAAGGGTAATTCGGCCATATAAAATGACCGAATTGGCCTTTTCGTTAACAAAAAAAATGGATTAAGTTAGCCCAGTGACTAAAATGGCAACAGTAAAACTTTTTTTGACCCGTGAAAAATAAAACCTTTGGAATAAAGTCGCAAAATGGCTCAAACAACATGGTCTAAAATAACATTTAACTCTAATAATAACAAGATATAGTTAAGTGCATGTACCACAATAAGGGGTAGGGGGAGTGAGGTGCCGGTTGATGTTAGCCTGAGCCAAGAAGCGATCAGGGGTTTTCTGAGTGGGAAGGCAAATAGAGAAAATACCGTCGTTAAAGTTTACTTTCAAGTTACCATAGGGGTTGTAATACTCCGGGACCTTCATGGATCCAAGGTAGGTTGCTTCGGGTGTATGGACTTGGAAGAAGAAATTGAAGCCTTCAAAACCCACCTTGAGTCCGGGAAGTTGACGGTGGGTAGGTCCATCAAAGGATACCCATACGCCTTCTTCGGTCTCAGTCTGCGTCAGTCCGGGCATTTGTACGGTCAGCTGTTCATCTTTCACCAGCGTAAATAGTGCTGATGGGACTCCGGTTTCGGCTTGAACCCTTACGAATTGTAAATCGAATGTAACTGAAATGATCAGAAAGGAAGACATATATTTAGAGGATCATAATAATGTAGAAGATATTAGAGGTAAATAGGAAAGGTATTACATTTTGGGAGTGAGGCGACGATGGAGCTTGCGAGGCTGAGCAGGCAGGAGGTGGAGGAGGAAGCCATAATTTCCGATAATGTTGAAAACCAGTCAACACTCACCAGTGTGAAGTTTCTTGGGGAAGAAGGGTTTTTTATACTAAGAAACAAAATACGTTTTCATTTTCAAATAACACAAAAAGTAAATGTTTTTGTCCTTTTCTTACACAGACTTAACCTTATATTTAAAAGTTCAAACTTTTTAGAGTTGGGTCCTTGTGGTTTCAGTTTTGTTGTTATTTTAGTCCAAAAATAAAATCAGCTCAGATTTCTTAAAAAAACCTGGTTTTTTGTCCTTTTCCTCATGTGCAAATTGGTCATTTTATGAGTTATTATAACAAATTATTAATTAAAATAAATAATTCCATATCATTTCCCTAAAACATCATCTTCTCTAAATAATCCCTTTCGAAAGATTCTCCGATTCAAGAAACAGAAGAAGCTAAGCAACCACATGCGATGTTAACAGGCTTCTGTCACCATAGATTCAACTCCGACCACCGTACTCTGCCTCATAACCACCACTTCTGCACATACATCTTCGAACCACCATCCTGATCCGAACCCTCAAAACCACATTCAATTGCCAAATCACAGATTGACATGAAATCGTCCCAGGTCACATTCACTTCCACCTGCATTTTAAACCCTAGCTTTCTGTAACAGATTGGTATATAACATTATCCCCAAAAATCAGCAAACATTAACATCCTTATGTGTGTGTGTGAGAATCTAACCAGCAACAACTTCTTTAAAAGAGTGGCGTAGAATCGAACCCCAAATCAGCAAACATCACCGTGAATCGAACCTGCAACAATATCAATGTGCGGTGGCGTTGATGACGTGACGTATACGGCTAAGGTTCCGACGAATGATGTGCGGCGGCGTTGACGAACATCGTCCCCTAAATCAGTAAACATTAACATCATTCCGGCGTTGATTGAAGAGAGAGAGGGAGGGTTTGTCGGAGTTCCAACTGTGGCCGCGGGGATCTGGTCGGGTTCTGGATCTACGACCTCCAACTTTTTAGAAACCATCACACATGGCCAGCGGTGGATCTGGTTCTACCGTCATCATCACCATCCGGATAGAAACCACCACCCATCGCCGCTAAGGGAGGAGGTGGTGGTGGAGGAGGTTGGCTGGGATACGAAGGTGGTGGTGGTGTTGATTGAAGAGAGAGAAGGTGGCGGTGGTGTTGCTCAAGAGAGAGAGAGACACAGAAGGGTATTTATAGAGAGAGACAGAGGGGTATTTAAAATGACCATTTTGCCCCTGAGGAAAATGACATGCGTAATGGAGCCCTGTGGTCGGTCACTGTTGCGATCAACGATTCACATAATTCATTGTCCTCTTCTTCGGTTTAGGGATTAATTGGCATTTTGAAGAGTTTTGTGAGAAATAAGATGAAAGTTGAGAGATTTTGAAGATAAAAAATGGAAGAAAGGGTGTATATTATATACAATAAAGAGGAGTAATTTTTTTTGAAAATTAATTTATTTTAATAGCTGCAAGGAGGATCGGCTATAATCCAAAGCCAACCATTTGATGCTACGTCGCCACCACAAATCCTTCCACACCGGTGGAAATCCTCCCCCCCCCCCCCCCCTCTCCAACACCATGCCGTTCCCGGGGTGGTATGCCCGGCGTGAAGAGGCCACCACGCCGAAAATCCATGCCACGTCTTACAAGTGCAGGTAAAGATGAAATTAAATTCTTAGAAAGTTTGCTCTTAAAGAAAGAAAATAATTAAATGTCCCCACTTTTGTATACATTAGTTAAAAACTAGTGAAGGATTGAACTGAACGAATTCTGGTAGTTTAAAGTCGAACCGAACCGAATTTAGTTTTTAATCTTTTACTATTATTTCTTATTAGATTAAACTATCATAATCAAATGGGCTAAATCTGTGATCGAATTGTGTTAAATGATAAAACTTAAATAACCATCATTTGTTATTCAGTTTGAACCAAAATAACATTTTGGACTGTTTCCACGATTTGTGCAACCAGGTTCGGAAGAAATCCAACAAAAGCTTGATTGATAGAAGAAACCATGTTTGGATCAACTTGAATTTCATTGGAGGCAGAATCATTTGCCCGGCTAGTCCTATGACGAAGAGCCATCCAGTATCCAAGTCGTATATAAGTATCCCTTATACATATATACTTGTCGTATACCAGTATGAGAGTGTCAGAGTGTGTTTGGTTGCGCCAGTATACGACTTAAGTACATTCTATAACATAACATTTAGCGTAGGTTGTTGACTTGTTGTGACAAGTACACTAATTGGACATATTTATAATCTTTATTTACCATGCTGCCATAGATCTTTTTTTACCATCACCATGACATCAATTACGTATCTGCATGTTCATAACAAATCAAATGAGGAACAATAACCTTATTTTTTGTTTTTATAGGTTTTTGTCTTTTATGTTTTCTATTTTGTTTGATTTTTATTTTTAATATATAATATTTTTTTATTTTTGTAAAAAAAAAAACTTTAGTTTATTATAATTTTACGACAAAAGTTTTATAAGTTACACTTTTTATATTAGTTTTTGTTTTACGTTGTTTTTCTCGAGTTTGTCGTTGTTTGGTTGCTACTTAGTATGTTGTTTGGTTGTCACATTTGGTCCCTCAGGTTCTTTTTACCCCCTCAGATTTTTTAAAATGTATAAAATGACCAAGATGAACATAACTAAAAAAACATAATACTCATTTAGAGGTTAAGATAGTTATTTTTCCCTAAAAGCTTGTAGCTCCTTCTAAACGCTACTAGTAGAAGCGTTCAACCAAAAGCTCAAAGCTCCTAACCTAAAAGCTTCAAGCTTCTTCAACCAAACAAAGGTTTTTATTGAGTATGAGCTTTTTCTTAAAAGTTTAAAACTAGATGCTCTTAAAAGATTCATGCCAAACATACCCATGATCTATGTACACTTTATCGGATGTCACAATTAGCAGCTAAAGAAAGTGATCAATTCACCAATATTGCGCTTAAAATGACATAATACGCATACAAAAATATTGGTTTTTCAAGTTTATTAAACCAAAACAATATTCGGTTCAAATCAACGAACATCATGTGAGTAGACGCCTCTCATTTCTTTTGGTGTAGAAATCAAGCGGGATAAAACTTCCAAACTGACTTTTTAACCTTCCAAGTCATTTTATCTTGAAAAGCATCGATCTCTTATTGTAATAGTTAATGTTGTCATAAATTTTTTTATAGGCAACGGAGCTTTCACTATTATTAAAAACCAACAAAAGACCCAACACAACAAGGTGCTATACTAGAAGATTACAACATTCGTTGTTTGTTTCTTTGTCGTATGCCTATAAGAGTAAATAGAATGGAAGAAAGACCGAGTGGGGAGGGGCTGAGGCGGCATGATGGGGATCTTAGGTGGAACAGCGCACCTGATCTTGGAGAAAACTTTGTGACGAGCGGGAGAGATTGTGAGAGCGAAGTGGAATGGAGAGGGCTTTTCAAAAGAAGGGTACCATTTACCCTAGGCTTTTCAAAGTTATATGCACATTTTTTTGAACGACAAACAATATTTCATTCCATACCACAACAAAGTTAAACAACAGTTTACAAGCTAGTAAGATACTACCCCAACACCCATATAGTTTCACCCCATATTACAGAATAGAAAAAAAGATACAACTAGTCTGGAAAATAAAAAATTGTCCAGTTTCTCCACTCTAAACTGCAAAGTTTCGCCTTACTTTTAATCCATAGAAAGGTTGTTGATTGTATCTCGCCAAAAATCAAATCGGTGTTAATACGTTTGCCGTTAAAGACGAGATCATTTCTTGCTTTTCACAATACCCAACAATTCGCCAATTTAGACGCACATTAATTTCATCAAATTAAAGTTTTAGGTTAGTTAATCTTTTTTTTTTTTTTTTTTTGTAATCAAACTTTTGAAACATTGCCAAACGCTACTTTATGAAAACAAAAGTGGGGACGTATTTAATTCATAAAATCATTGATTAAATGGATAAGGTTAACTTTTATACGTATAACGAATAGGACAAAAAATGTTTAGAAAATATTTACTTTTTGTTTTATTAATAAACGAAAATGTATTTTGTTTTTAACTGTAAAATAACACCCTTCTTCCCCAAGAAAACTTCACACTGGTGATTCACTGGTTTTCAAAATTATCCAAAACAATGGCTTCCTCCTCCACCTCCTGCCTGCTCCGCCTCGCAAGCTCCATCGTCGCCTCACTCCCAAACTGTAATTCTTTTCTTATTTACCTCTAATATCTTCTACATTATTATGATCGTCTGAATATATGTTTTCCTTTCTGATCATTTCAGTTACATTCGATTTACAATTCGTAAGGGTTCAAGCCGAAACCGGAGTCCCATCAGCACTCTTCACCAAGGTTAAAGACGAAGAGCTGAGCATACAAATGCCGGGACTGAAGCAGACTGAAACCGAAGAAGGCGTATGGGTATCCTTTGAGATCAATGTACCTGCCGGCAACAATCAACTTCCTGGAATGAGGATAGGTTTCGAAGGCTTCAATTTCTTCTTCCAACTCCAAACGCCCGAAACAGTCTACCTCGCAAGCATCAAGCTCCCGGAGATGTTTAACCCACACGCTGATTTGAAAGTAACGATTGTAGATGGTGTTTGCTCTGTCTGCCTTCCCACTCAGAAAACCGTTGATCCCTTCTTGGCTAAGGCTAACATCAACCGCAACCTCATTCGCCCCACACCTTATTGTGGTACGTACGCTTATTATTATCTTGGGGTGTGCACGGTTCAGTTCGGTTCGGTTTTTGGCATGGTTGTCGAACTCGTTAGGCTCAAGTTGGTTGGTGGGGCGACAACTAGCGATTAATCGGGATTAATCGGATCGGGCTTTTTATGTATTATTTTAAGTTTTATACATATATACACATATTTTTATACGTAATATTTTTACGTAGACAAGTTTTGACCGGAATATGGCAGGTTTTGGCCGGAATCTATGATTTTTCCCGATTTTTGGCCGGCCGATTAGAGCTGGCTAGGGCAGACTAGCGATTAATGGACTGATTAACGAAAAATTAACCAGTAGAGGGGCGACTAGTGATTAATCGGCGACTTAATCGGGATTTTTACAACACTAGTTTTTAGGTAAAACCGAAACTGTAACCGAAAGTTCGGTTTTCGGGTTTTAAAAACCATTAGGTTTCGGTTATTTCGGTTTTAGCAACAATTCGGTTTGGTTTTTCGGTTTTTGAAACGAATTACATAAGATTCAAAAATAAAAAAAAAAGTATAAGTCAACGTTTAATAATCTTTCTTGGATGTTTACATTTAAGCTAATATATTTAGTCTTTTTAATTTTTATTGTTAACGTAAACCAAACGTTATAATCTATTTTAATGCTTCTGTGAAGTTTACGTTTTCTTTTATAATGCTTTAAAAATCACTTAACTTTTATGGTAAATTTTGCTATTTATTATAGACAATGGATAAATCAGATAATTAAACATGTTAATGTTATTATTATAAATACTTAACAATTAAGAATAAAATTAGTAATTCTTAGTAAAATGGGTTAAACACTTAAACAACTTATAAAACTTAAACATAAAAACTAAGTAGCTGATGCGGTAAAATATCGGATATCGGTCAAGGACCGATATTTGAGATATCGGTTATCGCTGTAGAATATCGGTGGGATACCGGTAATTTTAATATCATGCTAAATTTATATATATAGCAATTTAACACTAACAATTCAGTGTACTCTCCTACCATTAACAAATTAACCTTTGCAACTTGCAAAACATTAACAATTGTAGTAAGTAGGAACTTACTAAGACTTAAAACACTAACATTTAAGAATAACAACAATAAGAAAAAAGACAGATAGTAGAACTAAGAAGAAAGGTACTGATATCGGGAAAATCGGTGATATATTGGTCAAATCTCAGTCCAATATCGGTCACTATCGCTGATGTTATCGGTACCGATATTCTGACCGATATTTTGTACCGAAATCCCGGCAGGGGACCGATAACCGATATATCACTGATATATCGTTTGATATATCGGGATATTAACTACATAGCATAAAAATATATGGATTGGGCCTACCATTGTTACTTATCTGTCCTGTTCGGTTATTGAAAATGGTTATCCGAAAACCGAACCGTCGGTTTTTGTTTCAGTTCGGTTTGGATTTTTCGATTATTTCGGTTACAGTTCGGTTATTTCGGTTTTATGCTCACCCCTATTATTATTTGTTAAACAAACCCCATTATATATTTCTATTTCATTCATTGTTTGTATGTTGATGAATGGTTACCATTCAGAGATGTTTGATCGGTCAGAGCTAGGACGGATGCTTTGCGAAGTGATAGCGCACCCAGGGGTGAAGAGTAAGTCGTTCACAGCGTATAAGAAGGACACTGATGAAAGCATATACTTTAGAGGGAATTTGGCTGGGGTGAAGATGCTGGTGATAAGGGAGGGACTCTGTGTGTGGTTAAGCATGCCTGGGTTTGAGTTGGGGGACGTGGAAGCCGGGTTTGAGTCGGACACGCTGATTGTTGAAGGGAAAAGAGAGGGGGAGCACTACATTGTGGGGGTGCGGGTGCCTGAGGGATTCCGTAAGGAGAATGATGTGATCAAGAGAGAGATGCAAGATGGAGTGTTTAAGGCTACTCTTCCCCGTGTTGGTTAAAACCGGGCTGTGTTAAGTGTGTATCGCTAGATGATCAACGGATATGTTAATCTTAGCTCTAATCTGAGAAACTATGACTTAAGTAGCTTGGTAGGAATTAAATCAAAGTGGCCCTCCTTAACTTTGCTTGTGAGTTGTAAGGGTTATTACTTAGGAACCTGGTATTTTGTTGCATTAACTAATGGATGATTATATATGAATGAAGTGGCTTATTATATATTTTGATCTTGTTTGAATCAACTGACTGACTATTCTAAGTTGAAAACCGCTTTTGCAATCGTTCATTGAATACATACTTGATATGATGCAGGCTGGTGCTTTAAGACAAGTTGTATACACTCTGGATGTAACATAGATAAATAGTATTTGGTCCTGCAAACTTATCGGTCGATATTCATCCATTCTGAGTACATAGGCTTATGAATGTTTTGATTTAGACTTGTGAAATGTAACGACTATGTTGGTTTAGACTTCAACATCTCCTGTTAAAAGTCCTAATCTCATGCAGCGAAACTGTTATTGTGCAAAAGCTACAAATATAATGATACTTGATATGTCTATATGTTTACTCCTGCTATGATAGGGTTGATTTCGGCTAAGAATATGGCTATATATATTGTTATCACAAAACACTCTTGTTGCCTCTTTTTACTCCCGGGTGACATAAATTTGACCGGTTGACTAACTTGAGGTGACCTGTTGACTAATTTGAGATAACCTAAATTGACCCGTTGACTAATTTGCGGTGATCCGAATTGACCCGTATACAATTGATTGGGTGACATAAATAAGTTAACATAATGGTCATATCATGATTGAAACCTGCTCTCTTGATATACAATGACTTCGAATTGGTTTGCGATTGTGCCATGCCTAAAATGGACTTTTGTCTAAAACTGCCTTTGTAGGGGACGCGTTTACTTTAACAAGTACACTGCGGTTGCTAAACCAACCCTTTCTCTTGAAGCAACCGCAGTTTTGTTTTTATGTTTGGCCACTCCATTTTGTTCAGGCATGTAAGGTCATGTGCGACCACGATCAATACCATGTTCATGACAAAAGTCATTAAATGCCTTGGGGCATAAATCACATCTGTCGGTGCGAACTGCGAAGAGCTAAAAGATTGTTTCCATATTCTTTTACACAACATGTTATAAGCAGCAACCATTGAGTATTAAACTTATATCAAAATTAGTATCGACTTTTTATGTTTTTTTGGTTGGTGTACTAGAGTAACATTATGCAGGAAGTTAATGATCTGTATTAAATAAACTAAAGCCTTATATAGGCAAAGATTACTATACTTAAATGACTTCTATCAATGTTAAAATGAAAGAGAATTGAAGCCTGTTTGACCTCAAGAAGTCAAATCAGCCAGATTAATAGAGTGGTGTACTTTAACCATATGTCAAAGAAATGCACTTATAACACAGTTTGCTTCATTGAAATGATAGATTGCTTCTTGTAGAGTCGATGAATGATTACAAAAACAGTTTTCAACTGTTTAGAGAGGGAGATACAAGAGTCAGTCAGTAGCTACTATCAAGATCAAAACATTAATTAAGCCACTTGTTACATATATAATCACCCATTAGTTAATAGTAATAGACAAATGACCCTAATTTCCACCAAGCTACTTAAATGAGTGATTCATTGTTTCTTAGATTCAGAACTAACACTAAAATATATATCTAGCTAACAAACATAACCGTTAATTATCTAGCGATATACACTGAACACTCGCCTCTTAACATCAACATGGGGAAGAGTTGCCTTGAACACTCCATCCCGCATCTCCCTCTTAATCATATGATGCTCCCTATGAAATCCCTCTGGCACACGTATTCCCGCAATATAGTGCTCGTTTTCTCTTCTTCCCTCAATGACCAGAGCGTCGTACTCAAACCCCGAGTCAACATCCTCCAACTCAAGTCCAGGCATGTTTAAGAACACACACGCGCCTTCCCTAGTTATCACCAGTCTCTCCACTCCAGGCAAATTCCTCTTCATGTATATACTTTCACAAGTGTCCTTCTTATACAACGTGAATGACTTACTCTTCACCCTCGGGTGACCTATCAATCCGCAAAGCCTCCGTCCTAGATCCAATCTATCAAACATAACTGAAACATTTCCCAAAATAAGTATATATTATAACAGATCATAAGTTATCATGGTTGTAAAAATCCCGACTGACCTCTGATTAGTCGTCGATTAATCGCTAGTCCCAACTTCACCGAGTATTTTTTTATCAAATTGGTCAATTAATCAGTAGGCAGTCATCAATGGTCAAATCCAGTCCTAATTGGCCAAAAATTGGTGCCGTAGTCTAGCAATTCCGGCCAAATTTAGACCAGATTCTTGATCAAAACCTATAAATTCAAGCAATTAATCCTATCTTATTCCGGCCAAATTTAGGCTAGATTCTTGACCCAAACCTGTAAATTACTAAATTTCGACAATTAATCCTATCTACTTGAAAATATAGGTCGAATAAGTTGTTACTTGTTAAAACATATCTACTTAAAAAATACATAAAAAAATGTGTGTACCAAAATTATATATAAAATCTCAATCGGATTTATCGCTAGTCGGTACCTCACAAGCCGACTAGCGCCTAGCGATTTTTACAACCTTGTAACTTACTGTACCGGATTTGACTCAGAAACGGTTTAACCGGGTATACCGGGCGGTAGGGCTGCAAACGAACCAAACGTTCGGTGAACAGTTCGTGAAACGTTCGGCGGGAAGTTCGTTTGTGTTCGTTCGTTCGTTTATTAAGCAAACGAACACGAACAAGAAATTTCGTTCGTTTAGTTAAATGAACAAACATGAACAGAGGTCGTGTCCGTTCGTTTATGTTCGTGAACAATCGGTAACGTGTTCGTTTGTGTTCGATACTTCATTAGTGTTTTTAGTTTTTATATTTATTTAAATACTTCAAAATTCCGACAAATTAAATATCTAATAAGTGTCGGTGTATTATGTATTATGTTCATGAACGATTGTTTGTGTTCGTTTGTTTCCATTTGTGTTCATGAACATTAGTTTGTGCGCATTTGTGTCCGTCAACGTTCGTTGCCTAAAATTAACAAACAAACACAAACGAACACGAACAAGTTCATTTCCTTAACAAACGAACACGAACCCAAAATCTCGTTCGATGAGTGTTCGTGAACGATTCACGAACACATATATTTCTTAACAAACGAACATGAACAAGGTCTTGTTCGTGTTCGTTCGGTTCGTTTACAGCCCTACCGGGCGGTTTAACCAGTTCTACCGGACGGTTCAACCGATATAACCAGCCGGTTTGAACCGGTCTTTAAAACATTGCTATAGCAAGTAGTACCACAATAAGGCGTAGGACGCGTGATCTTAACCGAATTGTCGACAAAATTAGCCATGATGTTAGTATTCTCCAGCACAGGAAGGGTTAGCTTCAACATTTCACCAACAAAGACTGCCTTATAACAACCGTTTTCATCGAAATTCTCCGGTAACTTCATGCCAGCCAGGTAGATTTCTTCATCTGTTTTGACATGTATGAGCAAATTGTCGTCTGCAATAGCTGTCGCAAAGCCAACTGTCTGAATCAGGGGCGGACCCTAAGGCTTGTCGGGCGGAGCCCGGGCTACGGCTCAACTTTTTACTAGAAGTGTAAAAAAAAAAAAAAATCGATTTTTATACATAGGACACCCCTGAACAAATACGAGGACACCCCTCAAAAATTTTTTTACAAAATAATAAGCCTAGTAGTTCTAGTGTTATTCAGCAACCTAATTAGCCCAATTACGTAATAATAGCCCACTTGGCTCATGAGCCCAAATGCCCAATTAAGTAATAATAGGCCAAGTCCAACTGATTATTTTGGGCGGCATATCAAACGTCAGTCGACTTACGATCAGAGAGGAACACGCAACAGAACAGAATCAGATCATACGATTTACGATTATACGAAGTTACGAACACAGAACAATCGACAGTCGACTGCAGGCTTGTTTCGATTTCGATTTCGATTTTCGAATAACAACAGGTTTGTTTCGATTTCTATTTTCGAACATATTGTTTTATTTGACTGATAATTGTTACTTGTTAGTTTGATGAATGATGATTGATAATGTTTCGATAATCGGCACTTTGGCAGCCCATTCGGCATTCGCACAGCAGCGAATCGAAGCTCGAAACAGCGACAGAAACAGTTATTCACTTATTTGATTGATAATTCAGGTTTGTTTCATTGTTATTCATTTATTTGATTTATAATTTTTTGAACTTTGATTGTTATTTGATTGATAATTGTTTGAACTTTGAAGTGATGACGAAACCAAAATCCAAAAAACAAGCTTTAATTGGGAACTTTTTCAAAAGAAAATTCGAAGAAATTAATGATAATGAGTCAAGTCCGAATGTTGGTAATGATATCCAAGCAAATGATGACGTTGATGGCGATGCAAGTCCGAATGTTGATAATGAGAATATCCAAGCAAATGATGACGTTGAGTCAAGTCCGAATGTTGATAATGATAATCCTACAACTTCAATTCCAACAACACGAGGTATTATTGATTTGAATGATATTGAGTCATTTCGTCACACAATAAGCGATGATGATAACTTTGACAACTTGAATGGAATAAGTGATCTTGCGCGTCTTATGGTTGAAACGGGAACGCATATTTCTTGTCCTTTAGTTTATCGGGTAGTTAAGTTAGCTTTGCTTGTACCGGTTGCAACGGCAACCGTTGAAAGATGTTTTTCGAAATTGAAGCTTGTCAAGACGGATTTACGCAATCGAATGGGCCAAGAATATTTGAACAATGCTATGGTTTGTGCGGTCGAAAATGATTTTTTTTGTGAAGTAAAGGACGACGATGTGATGGAACGATTTCAAGCTATGAAAAAAAGAAGAGGACAAATCTATTAGGTAATTTTTTTACTTTATTTATTTATTGTCGTTTTTTTTTTAATATTGTATGATTGCACTGTAAAAAAAAATTTTTGGGATACCCCTGAATTTATGTTCTAGTTCCGCCACTGGTCTGAATATCCCCCTTTTGTACAGCAGGCGTATGTAAGAACACGCACGGGCCTTCATCGGTCAGCGTCTTCACCAGTCCGGGCACATTTACGGTCAGCTCTTCACCTTTGGCCATAGTGAATGATATTGAAGGGACTCCGGACATGATTTCCATTTGAGTTCTTAGATATGATAGATCAAATGGCACTGAAATCGAAAAATAAAATGTTCAAATTATTTAACAGAAAAGATTATTATATAACAGAGGATACGAAGAGAAGTAGTACTATTTGGCACCGGGTTATCCGCCGGAGAACAAAACGACCTCGTGTTGTTCACCGAGTGCTGACGTGTGCTGTGGAGACAGTATGCAGAGAGAGGCGGTGGACGGAAGCGGAGGAGGGAGGTTGTGCGGCGGAGCAAGGAGGAAGCCATGAATTACGGTGAATGTAAGAAATGTTGAGAAGCAACAGTCACAGGTGTAAGGAGAAGAAGGGTTATATTTTAATGCTAAAAACAAAATTACCTTTTCATTTTCATTTTGCTTTAAACCAAAACCAAAACCAAAACCACATGTCTCAAATATTTGAAAACCCCCATTATTTTGATACAATATTTTTGGCTCGGGAGGTTATTAATTAAAGGGTAAATTACATTTTTCGTCTTTTATGTTTATAACAAATTGCAACGGATAGTCTTTAACTTCAATAATTACAGTTACAATCCTTTATTTGCAAAACCTGTTACACCGTAGGTCCTTTAACACTAATCCAATTAAAATTTTCAGTTAACTCTATGCACATGAGAGCAATTTGGTCATTTTACAGGTTAAAAATACATTATAATAAATAAACAAAAACAATTAAAAACATAACCTACACACCAAGATGTCCTAAACCACTACCATCTCCATCTCTGCCATCACCACCACCACCATCACCTCAAACCTCTGACAACCACGTGCACCACCACCATCTTTACAACAACCACCATCACCATTATCACAAACCCCAATTTCAAAATTAGGGCTTCAAAAAGAAAACACAACCTTACCCAAAATTAGGGCTTTTACATGGAATACATGGAAGATGACGACAGGTGGAAGAAGAGGGGATATGAGGGAGAATGAGGGTGCGGGCCCCACCGACAAATGATCTGTTGCGGTATGCGATAGCTGCTTGTGTACTGCAAAGGAGAAAGCAAATAATAGATAAGTGTAGCAGCATGGATGAAATACTAAGGGAGTCTAACAGCATGGCGGGACATTTAGAAGTTTGGAGCTTCTGGATGATTCGCATGATTTGGTGGTAAACTGCCATGACAAGATTTAGGAGCTAATGTTCCTTCCATAGCGGCTTCTATTTTGAATAATATTTGTTCGCTCAGAAACAAGTCGAAGGCTGATTTGTTCGCTCAATTGAAAGATCTGAAGGCTGAACTTGCTCTTCTTCGTGTTGCGAAAGTTACCGGTGGTGCTCCGAACAAGCTTTCCAAGATGCAACGATCTTTTTCTACCTATAAGTATATGTTTAGGGGCTGTTTGGCTAAGCTTATTGAAGACTCAAAACCAGTTGATCCGACCTGGTTAGAGTAGAGCTTCAGATGACCTTAGCAAAAACACCTGCAAGATCACAAGAAAACAAGCACACCGTTAGCCTCGTCATAGGGAGGGGGGGCCTCTCTGTGACCAAGCTCGGGCGTGAGAATAAGTATTTGTGAGGAGGAAATAGGTCAGGGAGAGAGAGAGAGAGAGAGAGTTAGAGAGAGAAAGTGGCGATTACCCATTTTGGGGGTTCAAGTATGGTATTTATAGTCTTTGGGTGTGCTGACGTGGCGAGTTAGTTAGGGCCGGACCAGTCACTGTCATGACGGTTATGACCGTGGGGCCCAGTTAGTTATGGCGTACCAGTGCATCTGTCCGTTCCGTCTATGCCATAGGGTGCGATCCGACCTTGATATATTATGGCTCGGTTCTATGTTTTGGCAATGATTTGATCCGACCAAGGACGTATCCTCATCAAGTCCCCCTAGTTCGTAGCGTTTCTTAGGTAAAAGCTTCGAACTATAATGGTGCAACTTTGGCGGTCTGGATCCCTGATTTGTTGTTTTTGTTGAATTTTTTGAATTTTAAATTTTAGGGCGGTGACCTATTGCTGGGTGACCGAAGGCCACTTTATGTTTCCCGCTTGATGTGACGTTTGGTGTGCGTCAGCTGTCATGACGTGTCACCACCTGATTGGCAGTTTTAAGGCGGTTTCATATCTCTATAAAAGAGGAGAAAAAGTGATTTTTCACTTTCACTTTTTACTTCATCTTCTTCACTCTTTTCTTTGAGACGAAAAACTATTCATCAGAACAGGTTAGTTATTCTCTTTGGTATGGCGAACAAGAGAAACCTGTTCGGTTGCTTTAACATTTTGAGTAAGAAAGGTTTGGAGTGGTATATAGACACTTATGCAATTCCTGCCTCATTACGCCATGTTCTCCCCGAAAAGGATACACCCATTTATCCTTTTGTACCGGGGAAAATAGGGATTTATACTCGCCTTTTAGATTATTGCAACTATCGTCTTCCTCTGACGAAGTTTCTGATCGAAGTTCTTTTGTTTCACGAGGTTCACCTTACTCAGATGAACCCCTTCGGCCTTGCCAAGGTGTCTCACTTTGAGTTAGCTTGTCGTGGATTGGGATCCGACCCGGATTTGGATGTGTTCCAGGCTTTTTACAAGTTGAATCAGTCCGGTAACTAGTACACCTTCGAAGTTAGGGATAAGAATTCTTGCTGTTATACGTGGATTACTACAAGCATAAAAGATTGGAAAGATCACTTCTTCTTGGTTGATGATCGGTGTGTTCCGGAGTTTATGACATGGAGATTAAGGAAGTCAAAGCTCCCACCCCCTCTTCCTGAAGACTTTGAATACGATAGAGATTTATATGCAAACTTGATTAAAGAAGCCGGACGCATACAGAAGTATCCGGAACACATCCTTGTTATGGGGCGGATCAGCACGATCTGGACCGAACCAGAGTGGTACCCTACCCTCAGGTGGAACAACAAGGGTTAGTTGTGCGGTGTTCCTCGAATTTATTTTGATTACTTTGCTTCTTTTTTTTTACGACGGACTGTAGATATTATTTGATGTTTGTTTTTGTGCAGTTATGGGTTTGAAAGAAGCCTTGAGGCTAAAATCCTTTGAGTCCAAGGAGTTTGAGATCCGAGCTACTAGGACGCCGAAAGGTGATCCTCCTTACCTAAACGTTGTGCAAGAGAACCTTTACCAGATTCGGGAACCAGAAGCTCCGGATAATTAGGGAGGTTCGGCCGGTCAAGGAGGTTCGGGTTTGGCTCCTGTGGCGCAAATAGCGGATAGTGTTCCGGCCCAAGCTGTGGTGGTGGTTGGTGATGCTAAAGGTAAGAAAACTAGCTCGAGCGGGACGAAAGGGTCCGGTTCCAAGTTTGTGATCGAAGATGAAGGAGTCGATCTTTCTGTTGGAGACGAGGGGGTGCGTGATGAAGGCGTAAAAGAGGGTGGTGATGACGAAGATGAGGAAGAAGACGATGAAGAGGAGCATCCTCAGATTAGCTTGAAAAGGAAGCGGGCTGCTCCGTCTAAATCCGGTCCGAAACCTAAGCAAGTAAAGAAGAAGAAGACAGACTTCAAAACTATCACCTTAGATGATGAGGATGACCAGGTTACCGAATTTTCTACTGCCGGGGGTATACTGGAGAACTTAGATGCCCATCTTCACGGGGGTCGTACCCCGAGGGACCGTCCGGTAAACATTCCATCGAGCCCCTTGTCTTTCGGAGGGGGGGGGGGCTACCAAGGTTATTGCGGACGTCCATATGCCTGAACCCCTATCTTTCAAGAGACTCGAACCTTCTCCTTCGGGTAAGCTTACCACGGTAGTCGCTTCTAATGTCTCAAGGCCGAGCCCCAAACCAATTGATGGTGGGGATAGTGACTCTTCTTCTCCTTTATGGTATAATACTGAAGCTATTTTCTTGTCCCGGGAGCTAGGTTCGGGTGGCGCTGAAGATGTGGACTCTGCTCGAGCATTGGAGAAGTATGTACCGGAGTGGTCATTTGCGAACAAGGACAAAATTGTGGACGCTCTTTCAGCCAAGATGGCATTATTTCATTTGGGGACCCCGGCTGAGCATTCTCACTATCGGAAGATGAGCGGGCCGGAGCTTGGGAACGCCCTAATGCTGAATCAGGCTCAGTCGAACTCTCTAGTGGTGGAGACGTATAAGCGCTGGGTCGAGTCAGAGTCATCTTGTCGCAAGCTTCAGCGTGAAGTTGCTAATCTGAAGAGTGAAGACAATGTCCGATCGAATACGAAACAGGAACTGGCTTCCCTCCGATCTCAAGTCGACCGTTTGAAAGAACAGGTCTCGGAAGCAAAGGAAGTTAACAAATCCTCTCAGGCTTCGGCTGCGGAAGCTTATGAAGCTCGAGACAAAGCCATCCAAGACTTGGAAACTCTCAAGATGAAATTCGGTGATGTGGAGAGGAAGCTATCTGATTCGGAGAAAATGCATGCGGCTGAACTGAAAGAGATGCAAACGTCTTATGACCAACTTCTGGCCGATCACCACCGTCTGATAAGCGGTACGTTCGTTACTTACTTTTTTAAAATGCTTGTCTTCCTGCTAATTTAATCCTTTCTTTCGTCAGATAACGAAGAACTCAAAAGAGCCCGTGATTGGGCGATTGAATCGCACACGGCGACGATTGACGAGGCGAAGGGCATGTTGACCCGTACTGATGGTGAGATGGTTGAGCTATATTCCCAGGTGTCGGAGCTCATGCTTACCAAGCAGTGGTTCCTTACAGATGGGATTGCTTGGGTAGTTAAGCTGGTCCACCAAAGCCCAGAATTGGAGAAGGTCGTGGCTGACCTAGTCAATAGTGTTGAAGCGGTGGGAGTGAACGAGGGCATTAAGTGGGGCTTTAAAGCCGCCCATGATTCCCTTCGTTCTGTTGAAGAGGTTCTTGGATATGATGAGGGGGCTAAGGAAGTGTTAGAAGCTGCCATAAAGGCCTTTGATAACTTCAACATCTCTGTGCTTGACCGGGTTTCAGATCTAATGGATAAGCCCTTATCCGTTATTAAACAGCAGAGCACGCTACCGATTGTGCAGAAAGACGATGATGAGATTTGAATTTTAGTTTTAATAGTCGTATTGTACTTTACTATCATGGTGGCCTGTAATCGTACAATTTGAACTTTTCTTCTGGCATTGAAACCGTACAGTTTATCTTTTTCGTTTATGGTATCTGACTGACATGCCTATCTTATTTTGCACGAAATCATGATTTTGATAACAGACATTCGTTCCTGGCTACTTAGTTTTTAGTTCGCGTCCGAACTTCACTGTTCGACCACGTTCTTTCACGGTTCACTTAGGTGACTGAGTTTTAGCAAGAAGTTTCTGTTGACTTTCTTTGCTTAGTAAATTTTTGTATCCGGACCGAACTAGGTACGGACCATCTGCTTAATAGATTTTACTATTCTTGGAACTATTTAAGCCTTCTCGATCGGCGCGAGGCATGGGTCGAGGCCCGTTTGTGCACATTTTTTAATATCGTTCGAACTTGTTCATATGCTATGCTTTATACTTAAAAAAGTACAGATCGCTTTATTCGATTATTTAATCATAGATCCGGGGAAAAACCCTCCCGGTTACAAGGAAATCAGAAATTCGTTCGGGGTATTACCCTCCCGACTTACATATGGAAATTGAAAATAACATAAGAAATAGTGATCTTTTTGGCCGTATCCGGCAGTTTACATGAAACATCTCTTTAGGTGCACCCCGTTCCATGTCCTGGGGACTGGGGTTCCATCAATTTTTTCCAACACGTACGAGCCTTTTTCACTAGCCTTTTTGACTCGGTACGATCCTTCCCACTTTGGGGTTAGCTTGCTAGGGGTTTCGACGCGGCTCGCATCATTGTTTCGGAGTACATAGTCTCCGAACTTGAACTTGTAAAGCTTGGCACGGGCGTTATAGTACTTCTCGTTCTTCTTTTTGTATCGAGCTTCTTTGATCGCTGCGATGTTCCGACGTTCTTCGAGCAGATCAAGATTGGATCGGAGCTCTCGCTCATTTTCCTCCCATGCTTTACACCTTTGGTTCGGGAGTCCGATTTCTGCGGGAATCACGGCCTCTGTGTCTTACGTAAGACTAAACGGTGTTTCTCCGTTATTGGTCTTGTGCAACGTTTGGAGAGCCCACATCACGTTCGGTAATTCATCCGCCAAACTTTGCCCTCATAACCAAGCCTTCTCTTTATCCCATCAACAATTCTTCGGTTTATCTGCTCGACTTGCCCGTTCCCTTGGGGGTGGGCGACCGAGGAAAAGACTTGGTTAATCTTCAAGTTTTCACACCAGCGTTTGAACGGGTTTTCCGCGAATTGCTTTGCGTTGTCGCTTACAATATAGAGTGGGAGACCAAAATGGCACACGATTTGTTCCCAAAAGAATCTCGTTACGTTGTAGCCGGAGATGATTGTAAATGGTCGAGCTTCCACCCATTTGGTGAAATAATCCACTGCGACTAACAAGTACTGGGCGCTTCCGCTCAA
The DNA here is from genome assembly GCA_030545235.1 of Helianthus tuberosus. NCBI lineage: Eukaryota > Viridiplantae > Streptophyta > Magnoliopsida > Asterales > Asteraceae > Helianthus > Helianthus tuberosus. The sequence goes on from CM060389.1 coordinate 125,670,206, forward strand.
TCGTGGGAAAGGTCCGACTATGTCAACGCCCCACTTTTGAAAGGTCCATGCCGCGGTTACCGGTATCATCTCGTTCTTAGCTCGAAGGCTTATGGGTGCGTGCTTCTGGCACTCATCACACTGTTGGAGTTCTTTAACTACGCTCTCGTGCATTCCGGGCCAGTAATACCCCGCATTTTTTACCTTTGTCACAATCATCTTAGGTCCGGCATGGATACCGAAAATGCCATAATGTATTTCTCTGATAATATAACTGGCCTGCTCCGGATCGAGGCATTTTAGCAGAGGCCCAAGGAAAGTTTTTCGGTACAATCCCCCTTTTTGCATTTGATATTGAAGAGAGTTGATTTGTATCTTTCTCGCCTCTGCCTTATCAACTGGCAAGACATCATGCACCAGGTAGTTTATTATGGGCGTCATCCATGTTTGTGACGGAGCTTCTACTTGCATAACCTGCGAAGTTGCAATTGAAGGTGCGGTTAAAACTTCCACCCTCACCTCTTTGGCTAGGTGACTAAATAATACCGATGCCAACTTGCTCAATGCATCGGCCTTCTTGTTCTTGCTACGGGGAACGTGTTCGACTTTACATGCCTCAAATGATGCCATAGCTTGCTTCACCTGCTCAAGATATTCGATCATGTTTGCTTCCCTTGCCTCATATTCTCCGTTTACTTGATTCGCTACGAGCAATGAATCTACATGGGCTACGACATTTTTTGCTCCGACTTTCAGCGCTAGACGTAGGCCAGCTAAGAGGGCCTCGTATTCGGCTTCGTTGTTTGAACTCTTAAACTCTAGCCGGAGCGCGTACGTCATATCCGTTCCATCCGGGTCAGTGAGGATCAAGCCTGCTCCTGACCCTTCGGAGCTCGAAGCCCCGTCTGTATACAGAGACCAAGGCTTTTCTGGAGTTTTTTCGATTTCTTGCGTTCCCTTATCCTCCGGCAACTCGACTAAGAAATCCGCTATCACCTGCCCTTTCAATGGACCTTTGGTTCTGAAGGTGATATTGAATACGCCCAGCTCGATCGCCCATTTCGCCATTCGACCTGAAACTTCAGGTCGTCGGAGAACATGCTGGATTCTTTGATCCGTTCGTACCTCGATCGGGTGGGCTTGAAAGTATCGGCGAAGTCTTCTCGAAGCATGAACTAGTGCCAGAGCCAATTTTTCCAAGTTTGAATATCTTGTTTCGTAATCTTTTAGCGTTCGGCTCACGTAATAAATGGGGATTTGCGCCCCGGTTCGGTGAGTAACTAGTACCGCACTGATAGCTCCAAATGATGCGGCTAAGTAGACCGTTAGTACCTCATCTTCTTCCGGTACAGTGAGAGTTGGCAAAGTGCCCAGGCAAGTTTTAAGCTCTTCAAAAGCTCGTGCAGCTTCTTCCGTCCATTTGAACTCCGATCTAAAGCTTTTTCTAAGCACATCCATGAATGGGAGCGACCTGTCTGCTGCTTTTGACAAGAAACGATGGAGAGCAGCCAGTCGTCCATTTAAAGACTGAATCTCTTTTACCGACGTTGGAGGCTTCATTGTAAGAACAACGTCGATCTTGTCTGGGTTGGCTCCCAGGCCTTTTGACCCGACCATGACTCCCAGGAACTTTCCTTCTTCTACCCCGAATGTACACTTCTTGGGGTTTAATTTCATGTTGATGCTTCGGAGTCGTGTGAATGTTTCCAGTATGTCTTTCAACATGGCGGTTTCATCATGACTTTTGATCACGATATCATCGACATATACCTCTACGTTTTGCTCAATCTGATCTTTGAAAGCTTTGCTCATTAAACGCTGATACGTAGCATCGGCGTTTTTTAAACCGAACGGCATCTTGGTAAAGCAATACACTCCTTCATTAGTGACAAAGGCTGTCTTATCCTCATCTTCGACTGCCATTTGTATCTGGTGGTATCCCTTGTAGGCATCCAAAAAACACTTCAACCTGAACGTGGCTACGGAATCAATCTTCTCATCGATCTCTGGTAAAGGAAAACAATCTTTCGGTCAAGCATCGTTTAGATCGGTGAAATCAATGCACATTCTCCATGAATTATCCTTTTTTCGCACCATAACGGGATTCGACACCCACGTTTGGTACCAAACTTCTCGAATGATTCCGGCATCTAGGAGACTCTTCACATCTTTTGCAATTGCTTTGGCCCGGTCCGGTGCCATATACCTTTTCCTTTGCGCTATCGGCTTGATTGATTCTTTTACGTTCAGGTGATGTTGTGCCATAGACCTGGGGACTCCTTGCATATCGGAGTGCTTCCACGCGAAGACATCAATCGAGTTGCTTAATAATTCCCACAGGAGTTTCTTTGTTCGTTTTGGGAGTTGAGCACCGATAGCTACTTGCTGTTCGGGAAAATCCGGATTGATCGCCCAAAGTTCCGTAGGTACTTCGGACTTTGTGGAGCTCGTTTCCGCTGCATGTCTTACTTCGGCAACAAACGAGTTTGATTCTGAGAAAATAGTGGCGACTCCGGCCTCGGTAGGGAATTTAATAGCTCCATGTATTGTCGAGCTGATCGCCCCAAGAGCTCGCAACCCGGGTCGTCCGAGTATTATGTTATGCGACGAATGAGTGCCAACAACCAGGAAAGTTAACTGGACGGTTCTGCTTTTATCACCATCTTTGAATGTCGTCGGAAGGGTAATATGTCCTATCGGACGAACCACCTCTCCCGAAAAACTGATTAGAGGGGTGGAGACTTCAATCAACCTCTTCTTTACTTGGGGGTTCAGCTGCTGGAAACACTGCAGATACATGATTTCAAAGGCGCTTCCTCCGTCCACATACATTCGTCGGACCAGATGTCCGGCAACGACGGCCGAAATTGTAATTGGTCCGTCTCGAGCATCATTTGGATCGATCGAAGGGAAGTATGTTGGCTGATGCATCCATGCTGCCATATGCTGGTTCGATCGCTTTACCCCTCTTGACTCAGTCGAATGGATCATATTGATTCTGGGCTCGGTGTTAGGATTATCAATTGCTGCTGCTGACTTCTTCCCATCTTTCACTTCTTTCACAAGGTGAGAGAGTTTACCGGATCGTACGGCCTTTTCGATTTCTTGCTTCAGAGCCCAACATTCATCAGTTGTATGGCCCTTGTCTCGGTGATATTCACAATATTTCTTGGAGTGCTTATCCGAGGTAGGTCGTTGCTTCGACGGCGTAGGGAACCGGGTAGTCTCCGTACTGAGAATTTCGCTTGGCGATTTGGTGAGCTTGGAGAAGGTGTTAAAACGCACGTTTCCGGTTCGGAAGCTGCTTCGATCTGACTTCTGATACGGGCCACGACTTCTATTCCAACTGTTGCTTCTATCTTTTGGTGGTGACGCATTCCGTCTCCACGAAGTGGTTCGGGCCTTGGCATTTCGTGCTGTGGTTTCGTTCGGTTGACCGCAGACACTCTTTCCCTGAACGAAGGCTCGAGCTCTCTCCATAAGTATCTCCATGGTTTTTGGAAGATCTTCATGGAGTTTTTCCACAAGTTGATTGTTCCGAACTCCATGACAGAACCTAGAGACTCGGAGCTGGTCAACCGCTCCACTTATCTGCATGCTTTCTCGATTGAAGCGATCGATAAAATCTTCTACAGACTCTCTGTCGCGGCGCTTTATATGGTGAACCTCGGTAATGTCCTTCTTGCAGCGTCGCTTCTGACAGAAGTTTTGCAAGAAAATACGCCGGAAATCCTCAAAGTGATCGATCGACCCCTCTAGCAACCCATCAAACCAAACCCTTTCCGATACGGTTTGAGTTTGGGGAACATAAGACACCAAGCCGGCATAGGCCACTGTTCAACCTTAGCCGCTCCGGCAAATGCAAACATATGGTCGTCCGGATCGGACGTACCGTCGTAAAACTTCAGCGTAGGGGGCATCATTAGTTTAGCTGGGAGTGGGGCATTGACGATCCGTAACGTAAAATTTGATTGGGAAGTCATAGACGTGGGGTGATATGGCATGAGCAGCTCTTGATCTTGAGGGTTTAAACCCATAGATCCCTGGCGAAACAGGTCGTTTAGACCGTTATTTATCAGAGCACTTGTAATCGAAGAAAATTGTGTAACGCATGTTATGGGAGTGGAGATCTTAGAACTTACCAGAGATCCGGAAGTGAAGGTTCCAACAGAGACGGGGTTACCCCCTGGATAGACATTGTTAAACAGGTTCGTTCGGAGGCTCTGCAGCATCTCCTCTCGCTGTTGTTGCTGCTGTAACTGGCGCAATAGATCAGCATTCCTCAAAAGGAAGGCGTTGTCGAAGTTAGGTAGTGGCTTGGAGACCGGGGCAGTAACAGACAGCGTGGTGATAGAGCTTCCGCCTACAGAATTTGCAGCTGGAGGAGCCGACGCGGATCCTATCGAAACTGCTGGGACAGCAACTGCTGTTGAAGCAATTGTGGAGGCAGCGTTTCCTTCCCATATATCATTGTAAGATGGGAAAGTGCAGGTGGAGACTGCTGTCGTTGATTCTGCCATGATTTCGAATGAACAGAAACAAGGAAATGAATTATGTGAATTCGAGGAGATGGCGCCACTGAAGACTCAAAACCAGTTAATCCGACCTGGTTAGAGTAGAGATTCAGATGACCTTAGCAAAAAAACCTGCAAGATCACAAGAAAACAAGCACACCGTTAGCCTCGTCACAGGGAGGGGAGCCTCTCTGTGACCAAGCTCGGGCGTGAGAATAAGTATTTGTGAGGAGGAAATAGGTCAGGGAGAGAGAGAGAGAGAGAGAGTTAGAGAGAGAAAGTAGCGATTACCCGTTTTGGGGGTTCAAGTATGGTATTTATAGTCTTTGGGTGTGCTGACGTGGCGAGTTAGTTAGGGCCGGACCAGTCACTGTCATGACGGTTATGACCGTGGGGCCCAGTTAGTTATGGCGTACCAGTACATCTGTCCGTTCCGTCTATGGCATAGGGTGCGATCCGACCTTGATATATTATGGCTCGGTTCTATGTTTTGGCAATGATTCGGTCCGACCAAGAACGTATCCTCATCACTTATTTTAGTGACTTATTTACTTATTTACTTTTTGAAAAGTTAAAAGGTGTTTGGGTTAGCTTATTATGTGAGAGGAATAAGTAAATAAGTCACTCCATTATGACTTATTTACTTTTCCAAAAAGTCAATAAGTCATAAGTCACTCCAAAATAAGCTTAGCCAAACAGCCCCTTAATCGTGTATTTTGTGCTTTTCGTTTGGTTTGATATTTAGTTATTAAAATTATTAGAAGATATACAATGCTTTTGCTTACTAGAAGATATACTTGATAGAAATTAACAGATTGAGTGTTTGTTCTTACAGTTTTGAAGTTATTGTTTTTTGAATTATTCATATTATTTGCTTATTGTTTGTTCTTACATAGAAGCTGATTAACAAAAAGCAACGCAGGAAACAACTGGGTTGCAGATCTACAAAGGAATAGGGGCGGTTGGTGTGGTCGAAGTGGTGGCGGCAGGATGAGGTGGTGGTCGCAAGATATGGTGGTTAGGGTTTTAAGGTTAGGAAATTGGGGAATATGAAGTATATATGCAATTTTTTTGGTTTTATTTATTAAACACTAGGTTTGAACCCCGTGTATTACACGGGCTGCATAAATTTAATTTTATATAATATATAATAAATATTAAAAAATATATATCTTTAAAAATACTCGTGTATTGCATATATTGAATAAAATATAATGTCATATGTTAACATACAGCGGTCAAAATTTATCTTTTAAAAATGAACTTTAATGTACCATTTACTTATTATTATAACATTTTAGTTCGTTTTTGTATTTATTATTAGGTAAAAAACACATGTATTACATGGGGTTGAATCTCGTTCTTATGATACATTCAAATTATGAGATACAATGATTTTAGGGGTTGTTTGTTTAGCTCTTAATGAGGCTCTTAATGGTTAATGGTTCAAAGCATTTATTTTGCGAGTAGACGTCTGAATGATTCAGACATTTGCCTCTGAATGAGTAAGCAATATACCGAGTCTGAATGGTTAAGACCTCTTATCTGAATTAGTCAGACATTTTCCTTTGAACGGTTAAGTATCATACTGGCTCTTAATGGTTCAGACATCTTATTGGTTCAACACTTAATGGTACACACCTTTTACTAAGGTTTAGCACTTACCCATTTAGAAGTTGCCAAACAACCCCTTAGTTAGTTTTATGCACCTTCATGCTTATTTGTTTATTTTACTCATAAAACACTCATCTCAAATTTGTATTCAACAGAGTTTACGGTACAAAAACGTAGAGATTGATCCCACATTTTTATATATTTCATCAACCATAAAAATGAATACTGTTATTATATAGAGACATATTATAAGCAATATTTAATAATTTAAATAACATATACATATTCCTATTTCGAATATTTGACTTTGATGTTTAACCGGATAATTTTTTTAATAAGATGCTAATCCATAAATTTTGAATGAATAACAGTATTCGAAACTTTGATTATCTTATGTAAGAGGTCACTTACATCGAATATAATACATTAAAAAATAATATCCGGCATAAATTTAGAACTTAAAAAGTTAGTTTGTATGTAGCAAAATGAATAATGAAAAATTAAAAAGATATGGAAATAAAAATATTCAATAATATAAAAAATAAAAACAAACATTTGTCATTATCTAAAATTTTATTATTATTATTATTATTATTTAATAAGATATATAAATAGGAAAATAAGGTGAGAAAGCATCAGAAAGTGACACGTGTCCAAAAAAGATTTTCATTTATTAGTATATACTATCGGTAAGACCCGTGTGCAAACACGGGTCGTTTCTTAGAAAACCATGCATAACGTATATTGACAGATAGTAAAAAAATAATTAGTGCAGACTTATAAAATTGATATACACTAATGGTCAATAGCTTTATTCAACAGCAATCCCATTATGTTGATAGCAAAACCACTGTTGTTTCTTAGAAAACCATGCATAACATATATTGACAGATAGTAAAAAAAAATTACTGCAGACTTACAAAATTGATATAAATTAATGATCAATAGGTTTATTCAACAACAATTCCATTATGTTGAAAGGAAACTACTGTTGTCTATTAACTGTTAAAAACTTTTGTTGCTTTCCAATAGACTTTACTAAGAACTGTCATCGATTATCTCCAAGAGAGCTTGCCAGATGATTAAATAGATAGTAACTATCAGATGTTAGTCGATCCATGTTAAAAAGGTCAGTCAACAGAAATTACAAAGGTTAGTAAACAGATATTAAGAGAATAATGTTATTAACAACATGTGTTCTCAGGATAAGCTTAATGCAGAGCAAGTATCAGATGCTTTCAAAAAGTTGTATTGCTTTCCAACAAACATTTCCTAACAACAGTTCCTCCATTATACCCAATAGACGTTGCCAGGTTGACAGATGTTTAGTATCATCATAGATTTTGTAAAACTTCTTTGTAAACCACATTAGTAGTGGTTGTACAGACTCGTTTCTCTTTATCACAAATCAAAATTTTCAACCCCTTCCTACTTTTGACTCTAGATACAGCAACATAGAGCTGGCCATGACTAAACACTCGACGTGGAAGATATAAACCAACACGCTCCAATGATTGTCCTTGACTTTTATTTATTGTCGTAGCAAAACACAGTGAAAGTGGGAATTGTCTTCAAGAAATCTTCACTGGTATTCTTTTATCTGAAGGTGTCATCTTCAGTCTTGAAATCAAAGTATGATGACCTATATTAGTCCCGGTGATAATGATGCGTGTGAAGTGTATATATAAGTTTAAGTATATTTTAAGCCCTTTTACACTTTTTTTGCCAAGTTTTAAATTTATAAAACACGATATTTACTAACACTAAACACACATTCAAGTGCACCCATCGTGAGCGTAGTATAGTGTTGGTAAGATACCGAGTTCGTCCAAGGACACAAGAGCTTTTAGTACCGATTTATCCTCAACGTCTAATCAAATCAAAAAGTTAGAAAAAGGTTTTAAACTAGATAAATAAAAACTAACTAAAATGCTGAAAATAAAAATAAAAACAGATAGACAAGATGAATCACTTGGTTCCGACTCGTGTATAGTGTAACCTTTGATTATTTCCGCACTTTTGCACTTTTTAAGAGATTATCTTAGTTATTGTAGTAGGCCCCTCTTTTGAAGGTGACGTTACCCTCAACCCAGTAGTTTGAGTCAGCAAGGATACAATCCTAAAGGGTCGGATTATTGAAAGATAATTAATTAAGTTATTAATGCAAATTATGGTAGGCCCCTCTTTTGAAGGTGACGTTACCCTCGGCTAAGTAGTCTGAGTCAGCAGGGATACAGTCCTAAATAGCCGGGTTATAGTATTAATAGTAGCTTACATATGAGGGGATCAAAGAGTTTGGACCCCCGCCATCCAATACCGTTAAGTATTGAAGGAGGTCCTACTAAATTTGACCCAGGTCCTTGCAGGATCTATACACTGAACAAGGCAAGACTTTTACCAAATCGTTCCCTTAACCCCCCGACCAGGTAGCCAACATACCTCCATATAGACCGTGGAGATATGAATGGTGAAAATCTTTTATTTTATATAGACAGTAAAATAATGCCAAGACACCACGGACAAACGATAAGGAAAAATCACCTTCAACATAAGAAACTAGTTATTAAAGTTATTAATATAAAACCAAGTAAAAAGTGCGAAAAGATTACAAATAAAAAGTATTACACTAGACACTTTGTCTTCACCAAGTGATGTAAGAGACTTAGGAAAACATGGCCTTGATTGTCAAGAACTCTTACGATCAATCTTGGATCCCGAGACGACTCACACACTCTACGATGGACAATGGATGATGGTGGTGGATGATGGTGTTATGTGGTGGTGGGTGGTGGGTGAAGTGTGAGAGAGGTGGTGTGCCAAGGGATGGTTTGAGCTTGAGCCAAGCACTCCTATTTATAGACTGAACAGAAGCTCGGGCATGGCCCCGTGTCCAGTGGGCACGACCCCGTGTCCACATCCTTCTCTTTCTTCATTTATTGCAGCTTGTCTGTATTAGTTGACCACGCCCCCGTGTCCGCTGAACACGACCCCGTGTGCAGAAGCATATCTGTACTATGAAGATTTGCCTGGATTCTGCGAATCTTATAGTTGACCATGGCCCCGTGCCCGCTGAGCACGGCCCTGTGGTGGGAAATAGAAGCTTCTACCACTTTGTCTTTTCTGCTGACACTTGGGCACGCCCCCGTGCTGGCTGAGCACGGGGCGTGTTCAGTCTTCTGTCTTCTTGTTTTGCTTGGGAAGATGCTGTCGTGGGGTCGGGCATGTCACGTTTGTTCCTTTTCTTGTATTTATGTTAGATTTTGCTGTCTTTTTGCTTCTTTTGTTAATTTGAGCTCATTTAATCCTGAAAATACAAAAGGAAGACAAAAGCACACTTTTTCCAACATTAGTACTAAAAAAGGGTTAGTTTTATGCCACAATTGATGTAATTTACATGTTGCATTTTGCACACATCAAATACCCCCACACTTGAATCTTTGTTTGTCCTCAAGCAAAACTCTTTATAATGTGGCTTTACACTCCCAAATGGAATGGGTAGAAGAGAAAGTTTTTTGGGCTTGTCATAGAGTGTCGAGATTTCTAAGATTCTTTATTAAGTTTTATTTTTATTTATTTACAATCCTATTCGTCATGATTTATTTAAAACTTTTCATAAGATAAATTACTTATTAGGGCATAACATACCTCTTTAAAATTCTATTTATATACAAGTTCACATACCTCACGGGGGATCACTCAATACTCGGCCGAAAATGTATTTTATTGGATCACTCGAGAGCGGCATGGAACTTACTCCTACCATAAGTTTGCCAAGCAATCAATCCTCCTCCTTTTTAACTATATACCTTTGTAAAGGCTTGGGTTAAAGGTAGGTGGTTGGGTTAGTGGTTAGTGAAAGGGCGAAAAGCGTAACAAGCGTCAGTTTTCATAAGACTTTTTATTTTTGTAACTTTTATTTTGATGAAGCTATTATTCAAACAAAGTTATTTTTGATGAACTTGTTTGTTTATTTTTTCTTTTGCTTCATCAACAACACTAAATATTTTTTTTAAAGTCATACGAAAAACCAAGCTGGTTACTAAAATAAGGGGTTAAAAATGAAAAAGGTTTTGGTGGGTGAAAAGCTGTTTGGTTTGGGTTATGAAATGAAAAGGTTTAGGCTCAAACGGGCTAACTAGGGGGATTTTGGGTAGGTGGTAAAAAAAAAAGAAAAATAATGGTGTAGAAATAAAAATGGTTAGTCCTAATGCCTCCATCATTTACTTACTCGGGTTTAAGTTGGTAAGGACCGGGAATGTATCGTCATGGCAAGTTCTAGAGTCGTAAGAACCAAGCGGCTATTCACACAAGAAACGAAAAATGAGCATTTAATTTAAAGATATATATTTGTATGCTCAATAAAGACTCAAAACTCACTTTTGTGGGAATGGGTTTTTATGTGATCAAGTCTATATAATCAAATTTTAACTAAGTTTGCCATGCCTTTTCATAATTTTCTTATGTTGGTTCTTTTTATCACGACGCTATCGGTTGTAAATTTGTAAAAATATAAACTTTTTAGAACTTGAAATTCCCAAGTTAAACATAGACAAGTAAAAAAATTAAAATTTTTGAAAAAAAATTGGGTGATTAGCGGTTCCAATAGAGTTTTGTGTAAGGCTTGTATTTAGGACTTGCAAGATTCAAGGTTTTAGCATCCCCCCCACACTTAAATTACACATTCTCCTCAATGTGTCCCAAAAATAAGTTTTTAGGTTGATTTAATGTGTAAAAAGGTGTGAAAAAGCAAAAATTTTGTGTTACTGGGCGCTGGACACGGCCCCGTGTTCGTTGGACACGACCCCGTGTTCCGGTGCCAGTAACAAAAACTTACAGAAGGTGGACACGGGGGCGTGTTGGCTGGGCACGACCCCGTGTCTGTCAAAGTCTGCAGAATTAAAACAAACAGCAGGTTCGGGGGAGTGGGCACGAGGGCGTGTCGGCTGGACACGGCCCCGTGTGGACAATCTACAAGGTTGAAAAACAGGTTTCTTTCTTCGGTTTTCCTGTCCCGGCTTTAGTAGTACTAATGCTTAGTACTCTAAGCCTCGTATGTACCTGCTTAATCAATAAACACTATACCACACCATAGCAAACATCCTAATTTTACCAAGTTCAACATCCATGTCAACAAAGTTAAAAAGGAAAAGGAAAAATAAGTGCAGAAAATTAAAAGAAAGTAAATTGTTCAACACTCGGCACGCAGGCCTTAAATTGTTCAAGATTAAAGGTTAACCTGGGGAATCACCAACCAACCGCTTCTTCCTCCGCTCCTCCTGCCTAATCCATGTCCTCGTCCTCCTCCTCATCATCATCATCTCCACCATGTCCAGCCATGTTCTCCTGGATATTTCCAATATCATCTTGGATATCGGATATGTTTCTCTCGATTGCTCCAACCCGGTTGTACGTGTTGCTTGCCATATTATAGGTTTTCCTGGTGCACATGAGGTTTTCCTGCAACAAATCATGTAAACTTTGAAAGTTAGGAAAACCGCCTCCTGGGGAGGAGGATTGGCCCGGATCACCATGGGGCTGGTATTGGTACTGATGATGTAGTGGAGCATGGAGGACAAGTGCCTCTTACGGGTTCCATGCATGCCCTTGCATCCTTTGGAAGCTAACCGTCCCGTCTTCAGCCTCATAAATTAGGTTCATTGAGCGGCAAATGTGGATATCTACCATTCCCGACCATGGGCTTCTACTGAATGACCTAGGTATGTTGGTGAAGTGTTTGAAGAGACGGTACACCCATCCTCCAAAGAAGATAGGGGTTGGTGCAGAAGCAAGGCGGTTCAGATGCATGTTTCGGAGCATGAGGAAAGGGACATCGAGGTTCCTGCGGTTATGGATGCAGTGGAGGACAACAAGATCTCTTAACCCAACGACGCCGCCGCTATCATGCCTTTGGCTAAGAGAATAGCCGAGGAGCCTATGGATGTATCGGTAGAGCGGATCCCTCAACTTCGTGCTCTTAGTGCTGCTCGGATTGTAGTGCCCTTCGCCAATCTGAGCCCACGCGGCTTGGCGATCGTTTTCGTCGATCTCTCGCATCCCTCCGGTATTTTCCTCGTTTCCCGCATCTTCTTCCGTATACAACCCTACAATCGCCCCGAATTGTGCCATTGAAATTGAATACTTAGTTCCACCACACCGGAATGCTACCCCATCATTGTCGAATGGGTCGCACCTTCCATTGAACGTGAAGGTGCTATAGAATTCCAAAGTGCATTCGTGGACGGAACGAAGTCTAGTTGTTAAAGCGACTCTTAATGGCCCGGTGACAAGGTTGTTGAAGCGGTCGAGTTGGTTTACCAATGCTAACAAATCCGTGCATGCTTTCCTTGGGTATTCCTCCGGTCTTGTTTGAAGTACTTCGTATCTAGCCCTAGCATCGAGCTCATTTGCGTTAAACCTCGTGAACTTCCTCGACATCTGAAAGAATACACCAAAAGTTAGCACGCAATAGTAGAATTTTCGGACAAAACTACAAACAGTGGGTTGGACACGACCCCGTGTTCAGCGGACACGGCCCCGTGTTCAGCGGACACGGCCCCATGTCCAGGCGTCTGTTACACAAAAACATCATTTTTCGACCCGGTTTCGAAAACTTGAAAATTTTTGGTCCAATAGGTGCGGTTTTCCCCGAAATTGGAACCCCAAGTGCCGTTTTTCCCAAAATAACCCGTTTACCCATTTAATTTTATCTTTTTCGGTTCAAAAACAAGGGTTTGGAGTTTTTATGAGAAATCGGGCGAATCTATGAACAATACAAGTGGATTTGCTTCGCTTAACACTAATCTAACTAAATGCAAACAGATTTAGGCAAAAATTTGAGGTTCGATCCAGACGAAGTTCAAGAACCCTAGATTTTCCCCAAATTTGTGATGTTTTAACTACATGCAAGTGCTTAATCTAACTACTAATGGTGATAGAATCATACCTTGGTGTTGTTAGAATGATAGGAGACGTCGAAATTCTGCGGAAAATCACCTGGGACCAGAGCGTTTTTGGGGAAACGGGGCGTGTGGAATGAAGTAACTGTTATGAAAAAGGGGTTTTATCCCGACAGTAGCGCGGACACGGCCCCGTGCCGAGCAAGGTTTTTAATTTTTTTAGTGCTCGTGTGAGTGCCCTTGTTTTTCCCAAAACTTGGTTAGAAGACTTACCGATTTAGATGTCATCCCGTTTGTTCGTAACTTACCAGGTATGATGTTGATGCTTTCAATCTCCGGTTGTTTGAAGCGAGATCTCTTCCTCTTCATCCTTAATGAATCCTTGATAGAGTTTCAGCCATTGGCCATTGACTTTGAATGGAGGTCCATTCCGAGATTTAATTTCTACTGCACCGTGTGGGAAAATATGGGTGATGGAAAAAGGTCCTGACCACCTAGACTTTAATTTACCAGGAAATAACCGAAGTCGTGAATTAAACAAAAGAACTAGATCTACTACTCGAAATTCATTAGGTTTAATATGTTTGTCATGCAAATTTTTCATTCTTTCCTTATAAATTTCGGAGTTTGAGTATGCATAATTCCTAAGTTCGTCTAATTCATTTATTTGACAAAATCGATTTTTACCAGCAAATTCTAAATCTAAGTTTACATTTTTAATTGCCCAGTAGGCTTTGTGTGCAATATATACTGGTAAGTGACAACTTTTTCCATAGACGAGCTTATATGGGGTTGTGCCTATTGTTGTTTTATAAGCAGTTCGAAAAGCCCATAAAGCATCATCTAATTTATCTGCCCATTCCTTTTTATTTAACCCTACGGTTTTTTCAAGTATTCGTTTTAAACCTCTATTAGTCACTTCGGCTTGTCCGTTTGTTTGAGGGTGATATGCTGTTGAGACCCGGTGATAGACCCCATATCTTGTTAAAAAAATTTCAAGTTGATGATTGCAAAAATGGGTGCCTCTATCACTTATTAATGCTTTAGGTGTGCCAAAACGAGAGAATAATTTCTTCAGAAATCTTACCACAACTCTTCCATCGTTTGTTGGAAGTGCCTCGGCCTCGGCCCATTTAGACAAGTAGTCTACTGCCACAAGTATATATTTGTTTCCTTTCGATGGTGGGAAAGGTCCCATAAAGTCGAGTCCCCATACATCAAAAATTTCACAAACAAGAATGCCATTTTGTGGCATTTCGTTTTTGGAAGAAATATTACCTGTTCTTTGGCAAGCATCACATGTCTTGACAAGACTTTGGGCGTCTTTGTAAATGGTCGGCCAATAAAATCCTGAATCAAATACCTTTCGTGCGGTACTAGCGGCACCATGATGCCCTCCGTATGGACCTTCATGACAATGGCGGAGAATTCTTCGTGCTTCGCTACCATGGACGCATCGTCGGATGAGTTGGTCGGCACACATTTTGAAAAGATATGGATCTTCCCAAAAATAGTGTTTCACATGAGCAAAGAATTTTTTTCTTTGATGATGTGGCCAACCTTTTGCGACTATACCGCTAGCTAGGTAGTTAGCATAGTCGACGTACCATGGTTCTTCTTTGTATTCCACCATTTCTAGGGACTCAGTCGGAAATTTTTCGTTGATTTGTTCGTCCCTGGTTGCCTCCAAAGCTGGGTCTTCTAAGCGCGAAAGATGATCTGCTGCGGTATTTTCTGCTCCTCTTTTGTCTTTGATTTCAATATCAAATTCTTGGAGGAGTAGAATCCACCGAATCAAATGTGGTTTTGCGTCCTGCTTTTTGAAGAGATATCGAATGGCTGCATGATCTGTATAGACTATAGTTTTAGAAAGAACGAGATAAGAACGAAATTTATCAAAAGCAAATACCACAGCTAGTAATTCTTTTTCAGTTGTTGTGTAATTTTCTTGTGCATCATTAAGTGTTTTACTAGCATAATAAATTGGGTGGAAATGCTTTTCTTTTCTTTGTCCCAAGACAGCTCCAACTGCAAGTCACTCGCATCACACATGATTTCGAAAGGAAATTTCCAATCAGGCGCTATCATGATAGGTGCATTGACTAACATTTCCTTTAGGGTTAGAAATGCTTGATTGCAATCCTTGTCAAAGATGAAAGGAGCATCTTTTTCAAGTAATTTTGTTAGAGACCTAGAAATTTTAGAAAAGTCTTTGATAAACCGCCTATAAAATCCGTCATGCCCTAGGAAACTTCTGATAGCTCTAACGGAGGATGGAGGTGGTAATCTATAAATGGTGTCAATCTTGGCTCGATCCACCTCCATTCCTTCGCTCGAGATTTTGTGACCGAGGACTATTCCCTCTGTTGCCATGAAATGGCATTTTTCCCAGTTAAGGGCGAGGTTAGTTTCCTCACATCGGGATAGCATTCGTTCAAGGTTATCGAGGCACTTGTCGTATGAATCCCCAAAGATAGAAAAGTCGTCCATGAAGACTTCCATTGTCTTTTCTATCATGTCATGGAAAATGGCTACCATGCAACGTTGGAATGTTGCGGGGGCATTACATAGACCAAACGGCATGCGTCGATAAGCAAAAGTTCCATAGGGACATGTGAAAGTTGTCTTTTCTTGGTCTTCGGGTGCTATCGGGATTTGAAAGTAACCTGAAAAACCATCCAAGAAACAGTAAAATTTATGACCGGATAATCTTTCTAACATTTGATCAATGAAGGGCAAAGGAAAGTGATCTTTCCTTGTTGCCTCATTTAATCGTCTATAGTCTATACATACTCTCCATCCTGTGACGGTTCTTGTGGGTATTAATTCATTTTTTTCGTTAGTTATCACCGTCATACCTCCTTTCTTTGGAACTACTTGGACGGGACTTACCCAAGGGCTATCGGAGATAGGATAGATAAGTCCGGCGTCAAGTAATTTGATGACTTCGTTTTTAACCACTTCTTGAACATTTGGATTTACTCGACGTTGTGGTTGTATTACCGATTTGTAGTCATCATTCATTAAAATTTTGTGCGTGCACATGGAAGGACTTATTCCTTTAATATCTACAAGCTTCCAAGCAATCGCGTTTTTGTGTTTTTTCAAAAGACTAATTAATTTTTCTTTTCCTAAACTATCTAATTTAGACGAAATAATTACAGGTAATTTACCATCTTTGTCTAGAAAAGCATATTCCAAACCTTTTGGGAGTTCTTTGAGCTCAAGTGGTGGGTCTTTAGGAGACTCCTTATTTGGTTGCTCATTTTGATCAAGAACTTTAAAAGTTTGTTCTATGGCGACCTCTTCTTCAACAAAGTGGTCAATCTTTTCACTTGTATCGGGTGGTTCATCTTCATCTTCAATTAGGGGGTCATTATTGCCGAATGGATATTTCATTGACCGCTCAAGATCGACACTTCTTTTAAATGCCCCTAATTAGAGAGGTAGATTGTTGTACTTCCAGTTTTTCAAAGCTTCGTGAGTTTTTACAAATGGTCGTCCCAACATTAGGGGAGCGTCATCGAGGATGACAAAGTCGGTGGGAACTACCAATTGATTTGTTTGAACCAAGACATCCGCAACTACACCGATTGATTTTATTACCTTTCAATTGGATAGAAAAATGGGTATTTGAAGTGGAGAAAAATCACTGATACTTAATTTTTTGAAAATGTAATTAGGAATTATGTTAACACAAAGATCTTTATCAATTGTGACATTACTAATAAACGAATTTTGAAAGAAACATGGAACCGGTGTAATGTTAATTTCAAATGGGTCTTCTTTTATTAGCGAGGTTTGATCAATAGTTAACTTAACACTTACCGTTTCGTCAATTTTAGTGTTAGTGTTTAACTCTTTTAAAAACTTAGCATGAGTTGGAACTAAACAATGATTTTCAAAAGAAGGTGACAAGAGATTAATTTCCTCAAAATTAGACTCTTCTTGAATTTTAACGTTGTCGGACTCACCTTTTTCGTTGTTTAACTCATGTGTCGGTTTTTCATTTATTTGTTCTTCCATTTTTACACTTTCGGTTATCTTTTCTTTATTTAATTCTTCTCTTGCGCGGGACTCCTCTTCCCTTGCGCGAGATTCTTTTATATAGCGATCGATAACTCTAAGGTGTTCTAATATCCTATCGGTCACTTCGGTTATAGAAAAAGGATCGGGATTTTCAAAGCTTGAATCCGGTTGTTCGATCCTTTGTTCCTCATAATACCCATATGAAGTAGATGGTTCACACCATTGTTCTTCATAATACTCGTATGAGGTGGGTTGTTCACGCCATGGTTCCTCATAGTAAGCATACGAAGGTGGTGG
The DNA here is from genome assembly GCA_030545235.1 of Helianthus tuberosus. NCBI lineage: Eukaryota > Viridiplantae > Streptophyta > Magnoliopsida > Asterales > Asteraceae > Helianthus > Helianthus tuberosus. The sequence continues at coordinate 125,687,535 of CM060389.1, forward strand.
CTCATATCTTGGTTCCTCAAAGTATGAGTATGAAGGCTCATACCTTGGTTCATCAAAATATGAGTATGAGGGAGGAGGTTCATACCTTTGGTCTTCATAGGATGTGTATGAAGTTGATGGCTCGTACCTGGGCTCCTCATAGTAGGTGTATGAAGTGGACGGTTGATATAAGTTACAATATTGAACCGAGTGCAGGTCACCACAATTAGTGCAATAGTTACTCCTATAATCATCCTCCTCATAGGTGTAGTTGTAACCTCCTGAGTATTGATCCATGAGAATCACTCATCAGACCACAACCAAGTCTCGAGATCATAAAACAAAAATAAAAACACACGGCCCCGTGTTCAGTGGACACGGCCCCGTATACATAATCTGTATCTGGACGTTTTAATTAAAGTTACTGATTTCGTTGAGCATGGGGGCGTGTTCAGTGAGCACGACCCCGTGTTCAAGCTCTGTATCTGGGTGTTTTATGAAAAATATGCAGCACGGCCCCGTGTTCAGTGAGCACAGCCCGTGTTCAACCTACTGTAATGCAAAACTAAACTAAAATGCAGAAAAATGTGCGCGCGTTTTAAAAAGGTTTTGAAAAACTGATTAGGCCGTCGATTTTAAGCTTTCTTAAAATCCTTGTGTCCCCGGCAACGACGCCAAAAACTTGATGCGTGTGAAGTGTATATATAAGTTTAAGTATATTTTAAGCCCTTTTACACTTTTTTTTTGCCAAGTTTTAAATTTATAAAACACGATATTTACTAACACTAAACACACATATGGGCAAGTGCACCCATCGTGAGCGTAGTATAGTGTTGGTAAGATACCGAGGTCGTCCAAGGACACAAGAGCTTTTAGTACCGGTTTATCCTCAACGTCTAATCAAATCAAAAAGTTAGAAAAAGATTTTAAACTAGAAAAATAAAAACTAACTAAAATGCTGAAAATAAAAATAAAAACAGATAGACAAGATGAATCACTTGGTTCCGACTCGTGTATAGTGTAACCTTTGATTATTTCCGCACTTTTGCACTTTTTAAGAGATTATCTTAGTTATTGTAGTAGGCCCCTCTTTTGAAGGTGACATTACCCTCAACCCAGTAGTTTGAGTCAGCAAGGATACAATCCTAAAGGGTCGGATTATTGAAAGATAATTAATTAAGTTATTAATGCAAATTATGGTAGGCCCCTCTTTTGAAGGTGACGTTACCCTCGGCTAAGTAGTCTGAGTCAGCATGGATACAATCCTAAATAGCCGGGTTATAGTATTAATAGTAGCTTACATATGAGGGGATCAAAGAGTTTGGACCCCCGCCATCCAATACCGTTAAGTATTGAAGGAGGTCCTACTAAATTTGACCCAGGTCCTTGCAGGATCTATACGCTGAACAAGGCAAGACTTTTACCAAACCGTTCCCTTAACCCCCGACCAGGTAGCCAACATACCTCCATATAGACCGTGGAGATATGAATGGTGAAAATCTTGTATTTTATATTGACAGTAAAATAATGCCAAGACACCACGGACAAACGATAAGGAAAAATCACCTTCAACATAAGAAACTAGTTATTAAAGTCATTAATACAAAACCAAGTAAAAAGTGCGAAAAGATTAAAAATAAAAGTATTACACTAGACACTTTGTCTTCACCAAGTGATGTAAGAGACTTAGGCAAACATGGCCTTGATTGTCAAGAACTCTTACGATCAATCTTGGATCCCGAGACGACTCACACACTCTACGATGGACAATGGATGATGGTGTTATGGTGGTGGTGGGTGGTGGGTGAAGTGTGAGAGAGGTGGTGTGCCAAGGGATGGTTTGAGCTTGAGCCAAGCACTCCTATTTATAGGCTGAACAGAAGCTCGGGCACGGCCCAGTGTCCACATCCTTCTCTTTCTTCATTTATTGCAGCTTGTCTGTATTAGTTGACCACGCCCCCGTGTCCGCTGAACACGACCCCGTGTGCAGAAGCATATCTGTACTATGAAGATTTGCCTGGATTCTGCGAATCTTATAGTTGACCACGGCCCCGTGCCCGCTGAGCACGGCCCCGTGCCCGCTGAGCACGGCCCCGTGGTGGGCAATAGAAGCTTCTGCCACTTTGTCTTTTTTGCTGACACTTGGGCACGCCCCCGTGCTGGCTGAGCACGGGGAGTGTTCAGTCTTCTGTCTTCTTGTTTTGCTTGGGAAGATGCTGTCGTGGGGTCGGGCATGTCACGTTTGTTCCTTTTCTTGTATTTATGTTAGATTTTGCTGTCTTTTTGCTTCTTTTGTTAATTTGAGCTCATTTAATCCTGAAAATACAAAAGGAAGACAAAAGCACACTTTTTCCAACATTAGTACTAAAAAAGGGTTAGTTTTATGCCACAATTGATGTAATTTTGTTGGGATTGAACCCTATCAGAGGAACAGATAATTAAAGCCAAAACTGGATCAGAGCAGTGGATCCAGAATAAGCAGAAGATTACAGTTGGTTCATACAAATCTCTCCCCTTGAAAGTGGTTTCATATCTACTGACCTCCTATCTGGTGATCTTACTAAGTGCTGACCTGCAACTGCTGCCTTGCATCTACTGCCCAATGTCAAAGACTGATGGAAGACCAAAGCTCTTCTTATTCAATCTACCGCCTTGAGTCTACTACTGCTGATCCGGACAAGCAGTGCTGGGTTCACAGCAGTGGAAGGATGCAGCAGCTGTTTAAGTGTCTTTTATGTAATGAAATGTAATAGCAGTAGTTAGAACATCCGTGTTTGTATAGATCAGAGGTTAGAGTTTGTTAGGAGGTTAGATGTCACTTTCATGGTGACGTCAGCTAAGATGCTCAGTGGTTTGCAAGTGCCTATAAATAGTTCAGTACTTTGTACTGTTCTATTAGCTCTTTTGTAACATCGTCTTCTTTGCACGAACAAACTACTGAGCTCTGGCTGAGGGGGAGTTTGCATTCATTCATCAATCATTGTAATCGTTGTTGAAACAAATTCAATCTTTCGATTCATTGTGAAAAGATGTTTGATTAAAGTATTACTCTCGTTTGATTGTATGCAAAGTTTGTTTTCATCATAATTCCGCTGCACAACTCTTTCATTTTCATCTTAATTTCAAACGAAAATACAATCAAAAACAAACTCAGATCCAACAAATTTACATGTTGCATTTTGCACACATCAATAATTTTTGCTTCAATCACAACTTTTCCGAGCTTCGTGATTTGTAAACGTGTACCATTACACAATCCATTTGCCTGATCAATGTTTCTGAGTAACATCACCGGAGCACCAAGTTTCAGTACTAATTTATGGTTAGGTATACCAGATAAACGAAGATTGTTTAATACATCAGGAGGAAACAATGCCATATTAAGCTCTGATTCTTCCTCGGATTGGCATAAACTATCTGACCTAAAATAAACCTTTTCTTCACCGGACAGACTCTCTAACAACTCTTTATTTATTGAATCCACTACTTCATTAGTTGGAGCAAGAATCGCTCTTTGTTGGAAATACGTTAAATCCCACAAAAACTTATTCATGTCCGGATATATAAATGAAATGAGAGAAGAAATAGGATTGACTTGGTCATGAACAAGAGTCAGGAAAAGTTACCGATGATTACACTTTCGATAATACTGCTCTTCTGGGTCAAGAAGAATCTGGGAGCAGTGGTAAGGATCAGGGTTATGATCACTTCATTGACATAACTGCTGGTGCAAATTTCAACAACCCTGATCCTCACTCTGTAAGTTATGCATTCACTGCAAACGAAAACCAGATGTCAGATAATCTAAGCTTTGAACTCAATGATTTACAACATTTCGATCCCACTGACTTAGAGGAAATGGACATCCTGCACCAACTGGTCTTGCTAAGTGTTAGAACTAGCAAATTTTACAAAAGAACAGGGTGAAAATTCCCAGGGTTGCATGGGAATCTAAGGGTTGGGTTGGATAAATCGAAAATCAAGTGCTACAAGTGTAATAGGTTGGGACATTTCGCTAGGGAATGTAGGAGTCAAACTACTGGTCCCATAATTACTCATCCTAGCTCAAATCCTAGATTTCAAAACCAAAGCACTGTGCACTATGCCCAGTATACCCCAGCAGCTCAAGTGAACACTGCTCACTATGCTGCTGCCCCTGTGCCAGTACACTATGTCCAAACTACTGTTCCACAAATCCAATATGTTCAAACCACTGCTCCACAGGTACAAGTGCAACCTGTTGCACCTCAAACCACTGCTCCAGCAGCAGCACAACCAGATCAACAAAGTTTTTTCACTCAAGGGTTTGTTGACTGGAGCAGTATGCCTGAAGATCTTAGTGATGAAAATTTTGCACTCTATGCTTCTAATGATTCTTCTCATGATGAGTTTTGTTTGATGGCATTAGAGTCAATACAGGAGGGGGTTGAAACTGAGGAGGAACAGCAGAACTTTGAAACAGTGGAAGAGGTGACTGAAGCAGTGGTTACTGCTGTGGCTGGTGAACTACTGTTGGGAGAAAGTTCAGGTACCTTGATTGAACCATTGACAGACCCATGGTCCAAAGAGGACAAAGAAGAAGAGAAAGAAGTAAAGGCTGGTGAAAAGAAGGTGAAAGCTGTTGATGAAGAGGATCATCAATGTGATTGTGCAATGATGGCAGCTGCCAAGGTATCTCCTCAAGTTCTTGAAAAACTGTGTTCTGACAATTGCATAATTGCTTTTGCTAACATTAAAGAGGTGAATGAAAACCTTCGGGATAAAATCTTGACTGATGAGGTTAAATGTGAAAAGTCTTTAAAAGAACTTAAAAACAAATTGACCGAAAAAGAAAAAGAGATCAGCTGTCTAAAAGAAGAGCAAAGCATAACCAAAACCCAACTTCAAACTATGGTAGAAAAATACCAAGTTTGCAAAAAGGAGTTGGAATCCACCCAGATTACTTGTGAAAGATGGGTGGAATCCTGCAGAGGATATGAGGTGATGCTTGCTAAACAAATTGAAAGTAATGTGAAATTTGGGGTTGGGTATAGAAAATATGATGATGAACACATCGCTTGTGAAAAATCTGTTCAAAACACTGTTGAAAACACTGATGAAACCACTGAGTTCATCCCCACAAACAAGAATGGCCAAGAAGTGAAAATCACTGACAAACTTGGTAACAAAATCACACTTGGCAGAACAAGGAGTTCCTCAACTTTTGAAGAACTTGAAAAATATCAGTTTAAACCCACCTGGTCTGACGAGTGTGATATTCTTGAAAATTTCAAGCCAATGGACTTTACATCAACTGATGGTGTTAAAGCTCCAAAAGCTAAAGTCATACCTCTCAAGGACATCCCAGCAGTGGTTAAAACCTCTGCTGCAAAGGAGTCTGAAAAGAGAAAGAAGAAAGAAAAAATTGACAACTTGTTTTGTGAATTCTGTGAGAAAAGGAATCATCTAACAAAAGACTGTTTCCACTTGAAAGCTTATGATTTAAACAGAACAAGTGTCATTGTTTCAGCAGAAAGTTGCATTGTTTGTGGTAAAACAAACCACAAAACTCAAGCATGTGTGTATCTCAAAAACTTTGATGTGAAAAAGAATGAGTACATGGCTAAAACATCCTTGAGTCCATCATCATCATCATCATCTGTCAAGTTCACCAAGAAACAACCACTGTTTGTGCCAGTTCAAACAGCTGTCACAAAACAGCTGAACCAAACATCTGTCAAAAGAGATGTTCAGGTTACTGATGCACCCCCTGCTAATCAATTCAGAAAAGGCAAGGAAAAACAGTCTTACCAAAGGATTCCACACGTTTATGAGGCCTACAAAAGGCCCTCTAAACCCAGAGTGAACAGGCATCCTTTTGGTTACCAGCAGGTGATAGGTCAGGACCCATAACAGTGGTTAGAGAAACACTGTCCTAAAATAGTCCAAACCCCTGACCTAACCACTGTCCATCACTCTGCATCCATCCCAGACACTGTTGAGACCCCATCCAAAGCCTTGTTAGCTTTGGAGACCTTAATGAACTAATCCTTTCACTTCATGTGCAGGGAGCTTCTGCTTGCTTTGATAGTCTTTGGTATGTAGATAGTGGAGGCTCCAGGCACATGACAGGATGTAAAGCCCTCCTCAAAGACTTTAAAATCCATGGAGGGGGTGATATATCCTTTGGGAATAATAGTAAAGGGAAAGTTCTGGGGTCTGGTACAGTGCAATCTGGAAATGTAAAATTTGAAAATGTCAAACTAATAGACAATCAAAAATTCAACCTTCTGAGTGTGTCCCAAATGAGTGACAAGGGATTTGGGTCATTCTTCACAAAAGACTGTTGTAGGATTGTTGGACCAGAAATGGTCAAAAAGATTGAAGCAATAATCAAAACTGGTCAAACTAAACTTGTTGCTCAAAGAAGTGGCAATGTTTATGTTGTTGACATGTCAAAAGAGTGTCCCAGAGCTGATGCCTGTCTGTTCTCAGCTGCCTCTAACAAAGAGACAGAACTTTGGCACAGAAGGCTGGGGCACACAAATCTTAAGACAATCACAGAAATTTCAAAAAATGGTTTGGTGAGAGGCCTACCACAAAAATTGTTTTCTTGTCCTGAACATTGCATTTCCTGTTTAAAAGGAAAACAGCATAAAAGTTCTTACAAGTCCATTGAAGAGTCCAAAACAACCCAGTGTTTGCAAATGCTACACATGGATTCGTTTGGCCCAGTTCAAGTCATGAGCCTCAAAAAGAAAAGATATTGTTTGGTTATTGTTGATGACTTTTCTAGGTTTACATGGACTTTCTTTTTACACTCAAAAGATGAGACTGCAGGCATTTTGCAAGACTTTGTAACACAGGTTGAAAAGCAATTTGACCTTCCAGTGAAAAGCTTCAGGAGTGACAATGGCACAGAATTCAAAAATAGGGAGTTGGATGCCTTCTGTGTGAAGAAAGGGATTGTAAGGCAGTACAGCATCCCTAGAACACCAGAGCAGAATGGGGTAGTGGAAAGGAAGAACAGAACTCTGATTGAGGCTGCCAGAACCATGCTTGCAGATTCAGGTTTGCCATTAACTTTCTGGGCAGAGGCAGTAAACACTGCTTTCTATGTTCAGAACAGAGTTTTAATAAACCCCAGGCACAAAAAGACTGCCTATGAAATTCTGTATAAAATTAAACCACTGATTTCATACTTCAAGGTGTTTGGCTGCCCATGCTTTATTTTGAACTTAAAAGATTCCATTTCAAAATTTGCAGCCAAAATTGATTGTGGTTATCATCTGGGATACTCAACCACTGCCAAGGCCTACAAAGTGTTCAATACACGGACCAAGGCAGTGGAGGAGACTTTGAATGTTAAGTTCAATGAACTTTCATCAATGAAAATCCCAGCAAACCCTGCAGATCTGTTTGATCTTGAAAAATTTACTTTTGAAAATACTGCTGTCAAGACTAACAGTGCAGGTCCATCAGAGGATACAACACCAGACTATGGGTATGAAATCATCATCCCTCAAAGGTCTGCCACAAAGGGAAAAGCACCAGCTATTCAAAACAGTTGTCAAAGTTCAACCACTGCTACCTCAACAGTTGTTGACCAAAGTAGCCCATCAACCACTGCTTCCACATCCTCAAACACTGCTGACAAAAGTCCTCAAACAGTGGATAAAAGTCAGCAGGTGTCCACTTCATTACCTCCTATTCCACCACCTTTTGAAGCCACTGCTGGATCATCAAAGTCCCCAGCAGTGGTTAGCTCAGATGATACACATTTGCAGCCTTCACCAACAAATGCCATCATACCATACCAAGGAGATTTAATCTTCTTGAGATCTCATCCACCTGATCAAATCATTGGCAACATAAATGAAGGGGTGCTCACAAGAAGCCAAACCCAAAACATTTGTCTTTTTGCTGGTTTTCTATCACTCCATCAGCCAGTCAAGTACCAAGAGGCACTGAAAGACAACAGCTGGGTAGAAGCCATGCAAGAGGAGCTCCAACAGTTTAAAAGACAACAAGTATGGGAGCTTGTACCACTGCCAGAAGAGGTTAGTCCCATTGGCACAAAGTGGGTCTTCAAGAACAAAACTGATGAAAGGGGTATTGTTGTCAAGAACAAAGCCAGGCTTGTGGTTCAAGGTTACAGACAGGAAGAGGGGATTGATTATGATGAAACATTTGCCCCTGTTGCAAGATTGGAAGCCATTAGACTGTTCCTGGCCTTTGCTGTCAACCACAATATGAAGGTGTTTCAAATGGATATCAAAAGTGCTTTCCTCTATGGTACAATTCAAGAAGAGGTATATGTTTGTTAACCTCCAGGTTTTGAGGATCCATTTTATCCAGATCATGTCTACAGGCTAAACAAAGCCTTGTATGGCCTGAAACAAGCACCAAGGGCCTGGTATGAAACTCTTTCCAACTTCCTACTCTCAAATGGTTTCAAAAGAGGTACCATTGATAAAACATTGTTTTTAAAATGGAGAGGGAAGGATTTAATGATTGTCCAGATTTATGTGGATGACATTATTTTTGGAAGCACATGTAACTCAATGTGTGAAGAGTTTAGAGAACTCATGATAGCTGAGTTTGAAATGAGTGCAATGGGTGAGCTGCAATGCTTTCTTGGTCTCCAAGTACAGCAATTGCAAAATGGAACTTTCATTCATCAAAGCAAATATGCTAAAGAACTTTTAACCAAATTTGATATGAATGATTGTAAACCATGCAGCACACCCATGGCAACAAATAAGCTGGTCATGTCTGATGAAAAGGATGAGCTGATTGACCAAACACTTTATAGAAGCATGATTGGGTCTTTATTGTACCTAACTGCATCTAGACCAGACATCATGTTTGCAACATGTGTCTGTGCAAGAAGTCAATCAGCTCCCAGAAAATCAAATCTCATTGCTGTAAAAAGGATCTTCAGATACATAAAAGGTGCTCCCACACTTGGTATCTGGTATCCAGCTAATGGGAACATCAAGCTTTCAGGTTTCTCAGACATTGACTTTGCTAGATGTCACACCACAAGGAAGTCCACATCACGAGGGTGCCAGTTTCTAGGTGATTGCTTAGTTTCATGGCAAAGCAAAAAGCAAGCAGCTGTTTCAACATCCACTGCTGAAGCTAAATACATTGCTGCTGCAAGCTGTACAGCCCAACTCCTGTGGCTTCAAAATCAGTTGCTGGATTTTGGTATCACTGCCTTAAAGACACCACTCATGTTGGACAGCCAGGCAGCAGAAAATATCATCAAAAATCCAGTTTCCCATTCAACCACCAAACACATCGACATTAGACATCACTTTGTGAGGGATTGCTATGAAAAAGGTTTGATTTCTCTGCATCATGTCCCAACTAAAGACCAGCTGGCTGATGTGCTCACAAAAGCACTTGATACAGCCACTTTTGAAAGTCTGGTCTCTAGGATTGGGATGCTGAACATGGAATAACAAGCAACATCTTGTTTTTCTTTGAATAAAAGCAACAAAATGTTTTCAGAAAATCAAAACTCCATCCTTAAAAATAGCTAAAAATGAAATTTTCATTTAAATCCTTAAAAGTCTGCCATCAACCACTGATTGTTCAAAAGTCTGCTTTCCTTCAAAAATCTGTCCACTGCTGAATGTCGACCCCTGTTCTCTCATTCCATTTGAAAAACTCTGTTGTTCAAAAGCAGTGTCTTATCCACTGATATGCTATCCACTGATAGTGAAAATCATCCACTGCTTTCATACCACTGCCTTCATCAGTCACTTTCACAAAAGTACTGTCCTTCACTTTCACCAGGGGTTGTCACGTGGGCAGTACATATTGGTCAGACTTTTTGTAACGGCTGCCACCTCAGCATTCACTTTCTTCCCTATAAAAATCCCCATTCACCACCAAAACAGGGTTTTACTGTCGAATTGAATTCTTAAAAATTCTCTTCTCAAAGCAGTTTTTTCTTCTCATCTCTCACAAATTTCTTCGATTACTCATCTTCAAAATGACAAAATCGAAGTCATCTTCAAAACCCTCATCCAAATCATCATCGAAAACAGCCTCTCAAAAGGCAATCTCCACTGAAATTCCACATAAACCATCTCACAATCTCCTGGGTCTTCTCACAAAACCAGGAACCACAAATGTTTTCGATTCCATCATTGACACAATGGCAAAATCAAAGTACAAAACTTTGTTCACTGTCGATGCACCAATCTATTTGGAAACCCAAAGGGAGTTTTGGAAGAATGCAACCCTTGAAAAACAAGGAGACACTGCAACCACCATACACTCTTCTATAAAGGGTAAAGCTGTCCAAATCACGCCACAATCCATTTCAGAGGTCTTTCAACTCGATGATCAAGAAGGTAAAATTTCTTTCACTAAAAACGAGTTGCAAACTGACTTTATTGAGAGAGGGTATGAAGCCACAATGATGAAGAAACTTACCTTACAAAAAGGTTATTTTCCTTCTGCAACCAGATTTTTATTTCATACCCTCCTACTATGTGTTTCAAACAAAACCACTTCTTTCAATGAAATCCCTTTAAAGATTCAAAATCTGGGATATGCAATTCTTCAAGGAGAAAATTTTAACTATTCTCGGGAAATTTTTAAAGATTTGGTTAATAATGTTGAAACAAAATCATTCTTACTGTTTCCAAGGTTTTTAAGTTACTATTTTGCAAAGAAATTCAGTAAGGATGATTTAGCTGTAATAAACCAAGGTGATTCTACTCAAATAAACAGTTTAACAACTGAAACTTTTTCAAGAATGTTAGCACCTTGCAAAACACAAGCAGAGGTGCCTGAGCAGATTTTAGCAGTTACAACTGCTCCTCAGGTATCTGCTGCTGAGCCCACTGCTCAAGGTGATCAAAGCAGCAGCACAACTGTTTTGAAACCCACACCTAAAATCACCAAAAAGCCAACAAAAAGAAAAACACAAAAACCCCCCCAAAACCATCAAAAAGGCATCTCTGGAGGATGAGATACCAGAGCTTCTACCAGTGACAACACAAAAGTCACAAGAAACCACTGCTGCTACTTCCTCACAGCAGTTGGTACAAATATCTCAACCCATAACCGAAACTCCTCCTGCTTCTTCACAAAAAGAACAGGTTGTACAAATAGGGTCTCCACATCATGATGCTATGGAAACACTCATTTCTATCATCCACAACTCAATACCCGGGGCAAATCCACTTTCTACACCACCCTTCACATCCACAATTCCCCCACCAACTAAACTGCTGTTGGATGCAATTGATTTGAACCAGGCATTAACCAGTCCTTCTCAATCACCTATCAATGAGAATATACCTCAACAACTGACTGGGTCTGATGTATCAATCTTTGCTAACCCACCAACACAACCTGAGGAGGTTAGACCCCTTGAGTTACAAGTAACTCTTGGTGGTAGTCCAAGTGAAGCAGCCACTACAACTGTTGAACCCACTGGTTTACAGTTGGACAGTGGTTACATCAATAAGACTTCCTTGGAGGCAATTTCTTTTATAGCACCTCTGCCAACCACCAGTGGATTTATTTATCCTACTGGCAACATCAAAAGGTTGTCAAGTGTTGAAGGAAGAAGACCCCAGTACCAAGAAAAAGGGGCATCAATGGTTAATGTTTGGAGTATACTCCCTACATCTACCACTGATAAAACCACTGCTAGTGGGAAATCAGATGATCCTATTAACTTGGGTGATGATTTGAAGTACCAGAAATTGACGGATCGTATTGAAAAGCTTGATAACTCTGTTGCAGAACTCAAAGATATGCTACAACAGGTGTTACAAGTACAAAAGGTACAATCAACTGCTGTTCCATCTCAAGCACCTGCTCCACAAAGGGCACCTGCTACAAATGAGCTCTGAAATTTGTTTCAACCTTTTCTCCATCAACAAGCACAATTAGCATATCAGCAACATGAAAAACATGTCCAACAGCTGAGAAATGCAATGGAGTCAAGGTTCAAGAACACTCAGGCTGATCTAAAAGTTCTCAAAACTCAGATCCTGCACACCACTGGCACTGCTCCTCCAACAGTACTTTTCATTGATCAGCTCTCAGCCGATAATGCCAAAAAGGGGGAGAAAATTCAGGAGTGGAAGAAGAAAGGAATAGATGATGGTCTCTACATTGAACCTGAAAAAGATGCTATGACCAGAAAAATTCCTGTGCCAGATGGTAGTAAGAAGATTGATGCTACTCAAGAAGCACTTGATGAAGGAGTAGCAAGTGTAAAAAGAGATAGAATGGCAAAGGATGTTTCAAGGTGGAATGAGGAGAAAAGAGCTTTCATGGAGCTGTATGAGCAGGGTTGTTCTGGTTCAAAGGATTCTAAAAATCCGAAGACAAAAAGAAAACCTAAGTCCATCCCATCCAGTTTTCCAAAGCCTCCAAAACCACCATCCAAAAGCCATCAGCATCAAACCTCCACCCAAACAGCTGTTGTAACTCCTGCTGTATCAACTACTGCTGGTACCTCAGTAGTTTCAACATCTGTTCTCAATTCAACACACACCACTTCAAAATACACCAAATCCACTGCCTTACCACCATTACCACCAAAAACAAAATCACCTCCTGCCAAAAGGCAGAAGACAGTAGTTGTTACAACATCTGCTGTAATGACAACAGTGGTTGGAACACCAGTTGTTTCAACAACTGTTAGTCAATCACAAACCACTGCCACTACATCCACCACCACTGTTCCATACAAAACATCATCAGCCCCTCCTCAAACAAAGAGGAGAAGGCTAATTATCAAAGATGATGACACTTCACCACCACAAACATCTTCAAAATCTTCAGCTCTTGTCACAATACCAAAACCTGTTCCTCTCTCTTCAGTTCCTATGTACAAGCCCTTACCTCCTGCAGGTGTTCAATTTCCTCTTGAACTAACAGCTGTAAGAGATGAAATAAAATCCTTCTATTATGAGGAAGACCCTGCCAAAAGGAGTTTGCCATCAATTCAGGGATATCCCAGGCCTAAAAATGTTGATGAATATTTGGAAATCAAGGCCAAGCAAGCAGAGGATATCTCAAAAAGAAACACACAAGGGAAATCTGACAAAGAAATGTCAAGAAACTATCAATATCTGCTCACACAAGTCAGATCCCTAGAACAATTTGCAAAAAAATGTCAGTCAACAAATTTCAGAAAAAGCAGCTTAAACTTTGAAGAAAGACTACATTGAAAGCATCATGGATCACAAAAAGTATAAAGGAGAGAGATACATGTACAAAGAGTGGACTGTTCCTGAGCTTGAAGATGAAGCTGCAAGAATTCAAGACATGATAAAAAGGAAGGTCACTCACACTCCTCCTGACTGGGCAAAGTTTAGAAAGAATGTACCTGACAAACAGGTAGAACTGCAAAGAATGAAAGAGGAACTGGTTGCTGCTGAATATGGAAACAAAAGACAAATTGCCAGATGGAAAGAAGACGTAGTCAGGGCCACCTACAAAAGGTTGGAAGAGCTTAGAAAGAAAGATCCAAAAGTTCCACAAAAGCCTGACTACTCTAAAGCAGAGGTTTCTAAAAGACCACCAAAGCTGCAAGTTAAAAGAACCACTGCTCCAGCTGGTGCTGCCATCTACAAAAGAAGGAGCAAAAACCAGTTGAGTATGGAAACAATTCAAGATCTATTAGCTGGAGATGCCATTGTAAAAGAAGGCACAAAAGTAATGATAAAAGAAGATCTTGAATTGGAACAATCTGCAAGTGCTGCTCAGCCAGTCATGAATAGGCCAGCCTCACCAAATACTTCTGCAAATAAACATCTCCCAAGAAACCCACCAGGCTAAAAAATACAAAAGTGGGAAACTGACAAACAGACCTGCGTATTGACTTTGCTCAGGTCTGGTGGAGAAGTGGAGAAAATATCAAGGGAACAAGCTCTTGGCCTGAGTCTTGAAGATTTGCAGGATCTCCTTGATCTTCCACTTAGCAGGGATGATGAAGATACAGATGCCCTGGACTTTGAATTACAATTTAAAGGTCAGATAAGGGAACTGTTGATGAGGCAATAAAGTCTTCCACAAATAATGAAGAGTTTTGGCATTATCTGTTCCAGGGGGAGATTGTTGGGATTGAACCCTATCAGAGGAACATATAATTAAAGCCAAAACTGGATCAGAGCAGTGGATCCAGAATAAGCAGAAGATTACAGTTGGTTCATACAAATCTCTCCCCTTGAAAGTGGTTTCATATCTACTGACCTCCTATCTGCTGATCTTACTAAGTGCTGACCTGCAACTGCTGCCTTGCATCTACTGCCCAATGTCAAAGACTGATGGAAGACCAAAGCTCTGCTTATTCAATCTACTGCCTTGAGTCTACTACTGCTGATCCGGACAAGCAGTGCTGGGATGTCACACCCCGATTTCCACGTGTCACCGGTGGGCCCGGTGGGGGAGTATCGTGACGTGGTTGGCAACGTAATAGTCAAACAACACAATATTAATATGCACAGCGGAAGCAAATTTAAAATATGATACAACCGAATTTAATATTGTTTATCAATGTAACAATATCCGGAAGTTTATCCACAGTAGGATCGAAACAAAATAATATTAATGGTTCAACAGACTTCTGGCATCCTAAGCTTGCGAGACTTTTTATTGATGCTTAGGAGACAATCCAGCCAATTTCGTTTAGTACCTGCATTCAGTCTGAGTAAGTATTAATCTCAACAAGCAAAATGCACGTAGCTTTTACTGGTTCTCCTAATAAGAGTCCTATGCACGACTTAAGATCAAATGGACCTGCTTGAGAGCTCCAGGAATGATCAAACAATGCAGAAGAAGGTGTGAGAATGTTTGTGACATTGAAGTGCCTTATATAGTGGTTTCACTCACCACATTTGATTGACAAACAAGTCTATTAGTGCCCACAATCGATCAACAGGTGTCCTAGAGGCTTAGGGGGTGTTTTAGGGGCCAGGAGAAGTGGAAAAACGGGTAAAGGTCGTGCATAACAGCCATGGCAGACAAACAACAACATTTTGCGGAACTGGGCATCCCTCGCGTGGCGCGAGGGACCCCTCGCGTGGCGCGACGGCTGGCAAAATCAGCTTATTGATTTTCTTTGCAATTCGATCCTTGACCCTTCAAACTCCGATTGGGCACTTGTTTCTTGCTTTTTAAACCCTTACAATCGATCTAATAAGGCCTTAAAACATATACCCACTTTGCTAAGTCCCCGGGTAACTTTATTATCACCCGAAAAGTCCTAACTTTCAACGTTTACGCTTTGACACTTCGCACACGAATTTGATCATAACTTTCTCATACGTTAACGAAACTTTATGAAATTTTTATGGTGTATTCTCGTGAGCATAATTAATATTTACAAAGCTTCGGGTTTGTCAAAAGGTTACTCAGAGGTATAAATTAAACATGTTGACACATTTGGTCCTTGTAGTTTGAAATCACTCACTTTTAGCTTCGTATGATCCATGATCTATTCGTTTGAAGGTATGAGCATCGTGTAGGGTTAATGTACATTATATTTATTCACAGTTGACACTTAGAATACGTATATTTACATACTTTCCATGTTTGTCATCTTTAGTCCTTCCATAATATTTCTTTCACACGTTTAAACTTTATGACACGTGTCAACATATTATACGACGTGAATTTCCGAGGTGTTACATCCTCACCCCCTTAAAATAAATCTCGACCCAAGATTTACTGAAATAAGTAAGGGTACTTTTCTTTCATCATGGATTCAACATCCCACGTGTATTCGGGACCTCTACGGGCATCCCATTTGACCTTTACAAAAGGTATATGCTTCCTTCGAAGCTTCCTTACCTGTCGATCTTCAATCGACAAAGGTTTTTCAACAAATTTTAAGCTCGCGTCTATATGCACGTCTGTATGTGGTATAACCAGTGATTCGTCAGCGAAACACTTCTTCAGATTGCAGATGTGGAACACATTGTGAATTCCACTGAGCTCTTCCGGTAAGTTCAACTTATAGGCAACTGACCCGACACGTTCGATAACCTCGAAAGGTCCTATGTATCTCGGGCTTAGTTTGCCTTTCTTACCAAACCGCATCACTCCTTTCCAGGGTGACACTTTAAGTAGGACTTTGTCACCTACTTCGAAGTGAAAATCCTTGCGATTTGGATCAGCGTAACTCTTCTGCCTATCCCGGGCAGCTTTGAGATTGTCGCGAATCTGGACAATCTTGTCCGTCGTTTCGAACACGATTTCTGGTCCTGATAACTGGACTTCTCCGACTTCCGCCCAACAAACTGGCGATCTACACTTTCTACCGTATAATGCCTCAAAAGGCGCAGCCTTAATGCTGGTATGGTAGCTATTGTTGTAGGAGAATTCGATTAATGGTAGGTTCTTATCCCAGCTACCTCCCAAATCGATCGCACATGCACGTAGCATGTCTTCCAACGTTTGAGTAGTACGCTCACTCTGACCGTCAGTCTGAGGATGAAAAGCCGTACTAAAATTCAAACGTGTGCCCAAAGATTGTTGGAAACTCTTCCAAAAATGAGACGTGTACCTAGTATCCCGGTCAGAGATAATAGCTACAGGTATGCCATGTAGGGCTACAATCTTATCAACATATAACTGGGCTAACATGTCGGAGCTATAAGTCTCCTTGATGGGTAGAAAATGACCTGACTTAGTCAGTCTGTCAACTATAACCCATATTGTATCATTGCCTTTCCTTGTCTTGGGTAACTTGGTAATGAAATCCATAGTTACCATCTCCCACTTCCATGAAGGAAGTTCAGGCTGTTGTAGCAAGCCTGACGGCTTTTGATGCTCGGCTTTGACTTGCGCACATGTCAAGCATTTTGCTACATGGGCGGCTACAGACTTTTTCAAGCCTATCCACCAATAATTTGCCTTCAAATCCTGGTACATCTTATCAGCTCCAGGATGAACGGAGTATTTGGAACTATGGGCTTCCTGGAGGATGGCATCTCGAAGTCCTCCATAAATTGGAACCCATATTCATCCGTTTAACCGTAAAATTCCGTCCTTGCTAAGAGTTAACTGCTCCTCAGTTACTCCTAACTTTTCATTAGGATAGTTAGCTTCCAACACAGCTTCCTTCTGTGCAGCTAACAACCTTTCCATCAAGTTATTCTTTATCTCCATACGCTTGGCGTTAATTCGGATAGGTTTAACCCTTTCCTTCCGACTCAAGGCATCGGCGACTACATTCGCCTTGCCGGGATGGTACTTGATTTCACAATCGTAATCATTCAAGGTCTCCATCCAACGGCGTTGCCTCATGTTTAATTCTTTCTGATTAAACAGATGCTGGAGGCTCTTGTGATCAGAATAGATCACAAACTTGATTCCATACAGATAATGCCTCCACAGTTTTAGTGCGAACACAACGGCACCCAATTCCAAGTCATGGGTGGTGTAATTCTTTTCGTGCACCTTTAACTGTCGTGATGCATAGGCAATAACCTTGCCTTTCTGCATAAGCACACACCCCATGCCAGTGTGTGATGCATCACAATAAACTACAAATTCTTCAGCGCCTTCAGGTAAGGTAAGCACAGGAGTGTTGCTCAACTTTTGTTTCAAAACATCGAAGGACTCTTGCTGCTTGGGTCCCCAAACGAACTTTACTTTCTTCTTGGTCAGGGAAGTTAAGGGTGCAGCAATCCTTGAAAAGTTTTCAATGAAACGCCTGTAATATCCTGCCAATCCCAGGAAGCTACGAATCTCCGTAGGCGTCTTTGGCTCTTGCCAATTCATAACAGCTTCAACTTTAGCGGGATCCACCTGGATACCACGCTCACTGACCACATGTCCAAGAAATTGGACTTCTCGAAGCCAAAATTCACACTTGGAGAACTTGGCATAGAGTTTCTCCTGATGCAGGAGCTTGAGAATACAACGAAGGTGTTTCTCATGGTCAGCCTTATTCTTCGAATAGATAAGAATGTCGTCGATGAAAACGATGACGAATTTATCCAGGTAAGGTTTGCAAACGCGATTCATGAGATCCATGAACGCGGCTGGTGCATTAGTGAGCCCAAAAGGCATCACTAGGAACTCGTAGTGACCGTAACGAGTCCTAAATGCAGTCTTGTGCACGTCTTCATCTTTGACTTTCAATTGATGGTAGCCTGACCTCAAATCAATCTTCGAGAAGTAACTTGCCCCTTGAAGTTGATCGAACAAATCGTCGATTCTGGGCAAAGGATACCTATTCTTGATCGTGACTTTATTAAGTTCGCGATAGTCGATGCACAGACGCATCGACCCATCATTCTTCTTGACAAACAAGATTGGCGCTCCCCAAGGAGATGAACTAGGTCTGATGAAACCTTTAGCCAGCAATTCATCTAGCTGCGTCCGCAACTCCTTCATTTCTGTGGGTGCCAATCTGTATGGTGCTCTAGCAACTGGTGCGGCTCCGGGGATGATATCGATCCTGAATTCGACTTGTCTATCTGGTGGTAGGCCAGGTAGATCTTTAGGAAACACTTCTGGGTAATCAGAAATGACAGGGATGTCTTCTATCTTCGGTTTAGGCTCATCAATAATCACTTGCGCCATGTAAATGACACACCCCTTCTTCAAACACTTGGAAGCCTTGAGCATAGTCACCTGCTCCGGCAGTCCATACTGGGTATCTCCCCGAATGGTAAGTGATTCACCAGACGGAGTCTTTATTACCACTTGTTTCTGGTTACAGACAATTTGGGCCTGGTTATGAGATAACCAGTCCATACCCAGAACTATGTCAAAACCAGCCAATTTAAACGGAAGTAGAGATAGAGGAAAAGAATGGTTCTTAATGGATATAACACATCCATCTAACACAGTAGAGACGGTTTCTATGGTACCATCTGCTAACTCTACCTCGTAGTTTACGCTTAAGGTTTTGACAGGTAAATTCAACAATTTACAAAACTTATGATCTACGAAAGACTTATCTGCGCCTGAATCAAAAAGTACTCTTGCAAAGACATCATTTACAAGGAATGTACCTGTTATGACATTATCGTCCTGCACAGCTTCTTTCGCGTCCATTCTGAAGACTCTGGCATTAGTCTTCTTAGCCTCCTCAGGCTTCTTGTTGTATTTCGGGCAGTTGGTCTTGATGTGCCCCTTCTCATTGCAACGGTAGCACGTTGCGTCTTTTATCTTTTTGCAATCCAGGGTTTTATGATCCGTGGACTTGCAAATTCCACAAGCAAAGGGTTTCGACTGAGTCTGAGAGTTCGACTCCAGTCTGCACCTTCCATAGTGCTGCTTCTTGCAAATTTTACACTTGGGCTTCTCATCAGACTTATGCCCATCCTTCTTCGACTCAGATCCCTTCTTGTTATCACCGTTCCCACGGTGTTTCTTGTTCGACTTTCGTGAACCATCATCTTCACGCTTCCTCTTCTCGGCCTCCTTATTCCTCGGCGATCTCTGCCTGACCGCATCCAGAGTGAGGGATAAGGAAATGTCAGTTAAAGACCTGAAGGTAGCTGGCCGGGAAGCTTTTACGCTTGCCTTGATCTCGGGTTCTAAACCACCAATAAAGCGAGCGATTCTTTTTGGCTCCGGGGTTACCAGGTAGGGAACCAACCGGGACAGCGTATTGAAGCTTGTCAGGTAAGCTTGACAGTCGAGGTTCTTCATCACCAACGATAGAAAGTCAGATTCTATCTTCTCCACCTCATGTTGAGGGCAGAAATTTTCCTTGATTAGGGCAATGAATTGATCCCACGTCATATTATATAACGGGATCTTTCCGGAGGCCTCCATCAGAGATCTCCACCATGCCAACGCTTCACCCTTGAAGGACTGTGACACAAACTTAACTATATCCCTTTCAGCGCACCCGCTAATATCTACCATCGTGTCCATCTCGTCCAGCCAAGTCATACAGTCGACGGCTCCTTTTTCCCCAGTAAAATCCCTGGGCTTACAAGACACGAAGTACTTATAGGAGCAACCCTTGTTACGGGGTTCTTGATGCAGTACTATATGCTGAGATGGGACACTTTGATGGTTGGTGGACTGACGGTCATCACCATCTTTCTTGGGTCCATTCTTCTTGGGAGGAGGCTTTCTATGAGCCTCAGAAAGTGTCTTGGGCTTTGAATGTGATGCAGAGTGGGTCCTACTTTGAGTACCACTGTATTCCTCATACTGCCTATCCAAAGCCTGTGTAACAGCGCCGTCTATGATCGCTTTTAATTCGGCACCCGTTAACGTAATCTGGGCGTTCTCATTTGGCTCCGCTGGATGGCTATTGACTTCATTTGAGTTAGCCATTTGTATTGAACTGTTGCAGAAAACAAGGACAATATTTTATTTGGGAGTTTATTATGGAATTACCCCTTAGGGTAACTCGTTAACCATGGTAAACAGAGACCATATTTGGTTAACTTATTAATCGTATTTATTTAGGATTTCAATTAAAATTTATCCTAAACATAAACAATAACAATATATATATTAGCACATAAGGCTTGGTCACATGGACAATTTAAATTATAATCTATGATTTCAGAGAATCAAGACTTTTAAGGTTTGAACCTAGTTCATTACCCTTATCAGACAGGGAGTCATAGCTACCTCTGTCTTTTGGCTCATATGGAAGTGAGCTGGGCCCGTAGGCATCATGTTACCACGTATGGTAAAATATGATCATCTTAATTGATGATCTTAACCCATGATTTAGAGATCATATAACTGGGTTTGGAATCTTTTAAAGAATCCATATACATATAAGAATGACATGTGATTTTAACGAATCACTTCTGCCAGGAGTGTTAACATGTTTTAAGATGTTAAATAGGGATTTGAATCTTTTAAATAGGTCTTACCATTTTGGCCCGGTTTTATATTTGACACGAGGCTAGGTTTCACACTTTAAGATTCTTAATTAAATAATTATATAGGCAGATTAATTTAAAAGGAATGATTTTAATTTATTTATTTCATTTATAAATTAATTATGCACAAAATGGCAAACATGAAATTAATAAAAACAACATTCCATTAATTATACATAGGTTACATGTTGCCCTAAACGGGTCTTTTTAAACAACCATCACCCACGCAGGGGTTCTAAACAAGTACTTGCCCACGCAGGGGCTTTAAACAGACAAACTAGTCCACGCAGGGACCTTAACAACTAAACATCATACCCACGCAGGGTTTAACTGAAAATAGAAAGATAGGCCCACGCAGGGGCTCAAAACAAACATACCACACACATACCCACATAGGGGCTTAACAACTAAATACACCCACGCAGGGGCTTACACAGAAAATGGAAGGATTCAATGATCCTTCTTGTTCTTCCCCTTGATCAAACCTACCAATCCCTGGAAGAATGTCTGCCTCTCCCTACGGTCCCTGTGCACTTCCCGTTCCACCTGATCCAGCCTCTGAAGGAGTTCCTCATGCTCAGGTGGGGAGAACCTAGGCGGCTGCGATTGAGTCCGTATGATAGGCCTAGGTGGTATCTGGTACCCTTGTGTTGGGTACCCAACTCCCCATGGAGCTCCGTATGGTCCTTCTGGTTGTAGGGCATTGTAGTTGGCGGCCATCAAGTAAGGGTCGGCCTCTGCATACCCATAGTTGTGGTGGACTGGCGGCTCGAACGGGTTATAAGCCATGGAACCGGTATAAGCTGGGATTGGGTTGTCAAAACCCATTGGCGGCGGCTGTGGCATCGCGGGGTTGGAAGGTCCACCCATTTGTGGGTCCTCCTGATGTGGCGGGTAGTGACTAGCACTTGACTGTCGTGGGGAACTGAGATGGAAATTCCCTGGCCGTGCCGATATGCGGGCACCGGTTCTCCTACGCCTTGGCGGTTGAGGAGGTGCCGGCTGAACTGGTGGCGGTGGAGGTGGTGGCGTAACTGCCACAAATCGGTGATCCTCGGATGAATCTTGATGATGCGGCTGCGGCTGCTGTGACTGCTGCTGCTGTTGCTGCCCATGAGACGACGAGTGGTGAGAAGGTGTATAGTACCACTCGTGCTGATTAAACAGGGCTTGGAAACTGTCTGGACCACCGTAGGGTGATCCGTGGAAGGACGATCCGTCAGAGATTTCGATGGGGTGGTTCGGAGTACCACTCGCCGGCATGACGGGGTCCGTATCCTCGTCCATATCATCTGCGTGATCTCCTGAAAAGTGGTCATCTGGACCCAGTGGGTTAAAACCCACGGGTTCTTGCAAGTAGTTGGCCGGGTTAAACTGGCCTCTGAACACTGGAGTAGGGTCCCCATAGGAATGATGGGACAAAGATCTCTGCAGCGGTATATAGGAAGGCAGAGGGTTGTTGGGCTCGTCTTCTGAATGTGGTCCGTATGAATTGTGGACCGGAGGTGTAGAGCTGTGCGAAACGGATCGTCTCGCCGGCTCGAACAGGTTTCTCCTGCGCTGACGCGGATCTTCGCTCTCAGTAGCAGTTGGAGCTCGAACATTGGACGGTCCAGCTTCATGGTCATTGGGGGCGGTGACTGGCCCCTTGCCTCGTCCTCGTGTTCGGAAAAATCTTGGAGGCATTTTGATATTCCTGTCAATAAAGCATGAGATAACAATAACAAATATAAAAATTTTAAAGGACAAAACAAAAACCGAATAAGGCGGAATTTGTCCTATGTTATAAGTCTAGACTCGAAGGTTTAGATATGTGCAATTGTGTAACTGAGATTAAACACAAAAGGCAAGTGTTTAATTCACTCAGAGTTGGCTCTGATACCAACCTGTCACACCCCGATTTCCACGTGTCACCGGTGGGCCCGGTGGGGGAGTATCGTGACGTGGTTGGCAACGTAATAGTCAAACAACACAATATTAATATGCACAGCGGAAGCAAATTTAAAATATGATACAACCGAATTTAATATTGTTTATCAATGTAACAATATCCGGAAGTTTATCCACAGTAGGATCGAAACAAAATAATATTAATGGTTCAACAAACTTCTGGCATCCTAAGCTTGCGAGACTTTTTATTGATGCTTAGGAGACAATCCAGCCAATTTCGTTTAGTACCTGCATTCAGTCTGAGTAAGTATTAATCTCAACAAGCAAAATGCACGTAGCTTTTACTGGTTCTCCTAATAAGAGTCCTATGCACGACTTAAGATCAAATGGACCTGCTTGAGAGCTCCAGGAATGATCAAACAATGCAGAAGAAGGTGTGAGAATGTTTGTGACATTGAAGTGCCTTATATAGTGGTTTCACTCACCACATTTGATTGACAAACAAGTCTATTAGTGCCCACAATCGATCAACAGGTGTCCTAGAGGCTTAAGGGGTGTTTTAGGGGCCAGGAGAAGTGGAAAAACGGGTAAAGGTCGCGCATAACAGCCATGGCAGACAAACAGCAACATTTTGCGGAACTGGGCATCCCTCGCGTGGCGCGAGGGACCCCTCGCGTGGCGCGACGGCTGGCAAAATCAACTTATTGATTTTCTTTGCAATTCGATCCTTGACCCTTCAAACTCCGATTGGGCACTTGTTTCTTGCTTTTTAAACCCTTACAATCGATCTAATAAGGCCTTAAAACATATACCCACTTTGCTAAGTCCCCGGGTAACTTTATTATCACCCGAAAAGTCCTAACTTTCAACGTTTACGCTTTGACACTTCGCACACGAATTTGATCATAACTTTCTCATACGTTAACGAAACTTTATGAAATTTTTATGGTGTATTCTCGTGAGCATAATTAATATTTACAAAGCTTTGGGTTTGTCAAAAGGTCACTCAGAGGTATAAATTAAACATGTTGACACATTTGGTCCCTGTAGTTTGAAATCACTCACTTTTAGCTTCGTATGATCCATGATCTATTCGTTTGAAGGTATGAGCATCGTGTAGGGTTAATGTACATTATATTTATTCACAGTTGACACTTAGAATACGTATATTTACATACTTTCCATGTTTGTCATCTTTAGTCCTTCCATAATATTTCTTTCACACGTTTAAACTTTATGACACGTGTCAACATATTATAGGACGTGAATTTCCGAGGTGTTACATGGGATCACAGCAGTGGAAGGATGCAGCAGCTGTTTAAGTGTCTTTTATGTAATGAAATGTAATAGCAGTAGTTAGTACATCAGTGTTTGTATAGATCAGAGGTTAGAGTTTGTTAGGAGGTTAGATGTCACTTTCATGGTGACGTCAGCTAAGATGCTCAGTGGTTTGCAAGTGCCTATAAATAGTTCAGTAATTTGTACTGTTCTATTAGCTCTTTTGTAACATCGTCTTCTTTGCACGAACAAACTACTGAGCTCTGGCTGAGGGGGAGTTTGCATTCATTCATCAATCATTGTAATCGTTGTTGAAACAAATTCAATCTTTCGATTCATTGTGAAAAGATGTTTGATTAAAGTATTACTCTCGTTTGATTGTATGCAAAGTTTGTTTTCATCATAATTCCGCTGCACAACTCTTTCATTTTCATCTTAATTTCAAACGAAAATACAATCAAAAACAAACTCAGATCCAACAAATTTACATGTTGCATTTTGCACACATCAATAATTTTTGCTTCAATCACAACTTTTCCGAGCTTCGTGATTTGTAAACGTGTACCATTACACAATCCATTTGCCTGATCAATGTTTCTGAGTAACATCACCGGAGCACCAAGTTTCAGTACTAATTTATGGTTAGGTATACCAGATAAACGAAGATTGTTTAACACATCAGGAGGAAACAATGCCATATTAAGCTCTGATTCTTCCTCGGATTGGCATAAACTATCTGACCTAAAATAAACCTTTTCTTCACCGGACAGACTCTCTAACAACTCTTTATTTATTGAATCCACTACTTCATTAGTTGGAGCAAGAATCGCTCTTTGTTGGAAATACGTTAAATCCCACAAAAACTTATTCATGTCCGGATATATAAATGAAATGAGAGAAGAAATAGGATTGACTTGGTCATGAATAAGTAAATCATCTGGTATTTCAATATCAATCTCACCATCATTTTCTTCACCAAGCAGACCATCACCAAGCTTTAAAATCCATTCTCCAAATTCTTTTATTTCTTTCAAATCTGCTTCCTAACAACCAACTCTTAATCTCATATTCTCAGTTAGCTTTAGTACTTGACAGTGCCGCCATATATAAGAAGAATTCAAAGAAGCATTGACTATCATTGTTCTGGTACCTTTAGGGATGACCGGAATAATTTGTCTAAAATCACCACCAAATAGAATGACCTTTCCCCCAAACGGCTTCGATTGCATGTTCGGTTGACTGTAACATGATATGTCTCTCATTGTTCTATCAAGAGCCTCGAAACAATGCTTGTGAGTCATAGGTGCTTCATCCCAAATAATTAATGTTGCTCCTTTAATTAAATCACCTAACTCAGTATTAGGCTCTATCAAACATATTGAATTCTCATTAATGTTGATTGGAATTACAAACCTTGAATGAGCAGTTCTACCACCATCCAGCAAAAGTGAAGCAATTCCACTAGATGCAACATTCAATACAACTTCACCTTTTGATCGTAATGCAGCTGAGAATGTCTTCCAAAGAAACGTCTTTCCAGTTCCACCATAACCATATACAAAAAACACACCTCCATCACCTTTTTCAATCGCTTCCATAACAATTTTATATATCCTTTCCTGTTCGGCAGTTAAACACTTTACATAATGATCATGTTCCCTTTGAAGAGCTAGTCTGTCATACGATAATTCTTTCATTATCAATCGATTGTTCGACGATGAAACATAATTGTCCGGAACACTTGGCATATCATCAAAATTTCTCACTGTACTTCCATTGGTAAGTGATGTGCGGTAAAGTGTTATATATATTAGGTGTATATTTTAAGCCCCTTTAACACTTATTTTTAGCCAAGTTTTAAATTTATAAAACACGATATTTTACTAACACTAAACACACATATGGGCAAGTGCACCCATCGTGAGCGTAGTATAGCGTTGGTAAGATACCGAGGTCGTCCAAGGACACAAGAGCTTTTAGTACCGGTTTATCCTCAACGTCTAATCAAAATAAAAAGTTTAGAAAAATGTTTTAAACTAAGAAAAATAAAAACTAACTAAAATGCTGAAAATAAAAATAAAATAAAAACAGATAGACAAGATGAATCACTTGGTTCCGACTCGTATCTAGTATAACCTTTGATTATTTCCGCACTTTTGCACATAATTAAGAGATTATCTTAGTTATTGTAGTAGGCC
Organism: Helianthus tuberosus; assembly: GCA_030545235.1. NCBI lineage: Eukaryota > Viridiplantae > Streptophyta > Magnoliopsida > Asterales > Asteraceae > Helianthus > Helianthus tuberosus. The sequence goes on from CM060389.1 coordinate 125,713,717, forward strand.
CCTCTTTTGAAGGTGACGTTACCCTCACCCCAGTAGTTTGAGTCAGCAAGGATACAATCCTAAAAGGGTGGATTATTGGAAGATAATGAATTAAGTTATTAATGCAATATTATGGTAGGCCCCGCTTTTGGCGGTGACGTTACCCTCGGCTAAGTAGTCTGAGTCAGCAGGGATACAGTCCTAAATAGCCGGGTTATAGTATTAATAGTAGTTAACTTATGAGGGGATCAAAGAGTTTGGACCCCCGCCATCCAATACCGTGAAGCATTGAAGGAGGTCCTACTAAATTTGACCCAGGTCCATTGCAGGACCTCTAAACGCTGAACAATGGCAAGACCTTTACCAAACCGTTCCCTTAACCCCCGACCAGGTAGCCAACATACCTCCATATAGACCGTGGAGATATGAATGGTGAAAATCTTTTATTTTATATAGACAGTAAAATAATGCCAAGACACCACGGACAAACGATAAGGAAAGATCACCTTCAACATAAGTAACTAGTTATTAAAGTCATTAATACAAAACCAAATAAAAAGTGCAAAAGATTAGACATAAAAAGTATTATACTAGACACTTTGTCTTCACCAAGTGATGTAAGAGACTTAGGCAAACATGGCCTTGATTGTCAAGAACTCTTACGATCAATCTTGGATCCCGAGACGACTCACACACTCTACGATGGACAATGGATGATGGTGGTGGATGATGGTGTTGTGATGGTGGTGGGTGGTGGATGAAGTGTGAGAGAGGTGGTGTGCCAAGGGATCAGTTGAAATGAAACCAAGCACTCCTATTTATAGGCTGAACAGAAGGCTGGGCACGGCCTCGTGTCCGCTGGACACGCCCCCGTGCCTGTCTGATATTCTCTCTCTTCATTAATTGTAATTCGCAATTACAATTAATGCGCCTGCTGTACTTTCGCCACGCCCCCGTGTTCACTGGGCACGGCCCCGTGGTGGGCAATAGAAGCTTCTATAGGTTTGTCTTTTCTGCTGCTTCTTGGGCACGGCCCCGTGCTGGCTGAGCACGGGGCGTGTTCAGTCTTCTGCCTTCTCTATTTTGCTTGGGAAGATGCCGTTGAGGGGTCGGGCAATCCACTTATGTTCCTTTTCTTGTATTTATGTTGGATTTAGCTGTCTTTTTGCTTCTTTTGTGTTTTTGAGCTCATTTAATCCTGAAAATACAAAAGGAAGACAAAAACACTCTTTTTCCAATATTAGTACTTAAAAAGGGTTAGTTTTATGCCTCATTTGATGTAATTTATATGTTGCATTTTACACACATCAGTAAGTAGCAACTTTTCAATTTTAGATAGACAGATATTTTCAAGTTCTTCTTGTTGAAGATCCAAATCTAAAACAAATGTAGAAAAAAGTATTAGTTTTTTCCCTATAACAGAGCTATTGCATAATTTTAATGTAATTGGATATAACTTTGATAAAATAATAACATTACCTGCAATATCAGTTATCTTTCATTGCTGATACAGAATGTCTTCACATAACAGGGACTTCGTTTTCGACCAAAAACCACCAGGACGAGATATCGAATTTGACAGCAACAACATTACAAAAAAGGTCCTCAAGAAATCTCCGGTTGACCATGTTCTAGCTTCTTTGACAGCATTAACATATTCTTTATCATCATCCAACATGTCACACCCCGACCACGTAAAACAACAAAACGTGGCGGAAACGTCGGGGAGTGTTGTAACAGAATCATTGTTTCACAACCATGGATTAAATAATTTCGTTTTATTGAAATATTGAACTCATTGTTTATTACAAATCAAATAAATACGATTATTATCTTTCGAGTTTTAAAGTCGCTAAAGCACGAGTCCATCCTATGTATAGCATGTATCAACAATCATCACAAAGGAGTACCTGAAACATGTGTAAAAATGGGTACGTCAGCATAAAAATGCCTGTGAGATACATAGGTTTTGTTTATGCAGGATTCATGACTTGTTAGTTTAAAAGAATGTTTTAATAAAATGGTCATGAATCCTTAATAAATGTTTTCTTTTATAAACAAGTGATAAGAAATCAGATTATAAAAGAAAGATGTATAAATAAATACTTAAGTAAAATAAGTTTGTAAAATAATGTTTTGATAAAAAGGTTTGTAGTATATATAAAAATATACTTTGGTTTTTAATAAAATCGATTAGGCAATATATCAAAATATATTTCGGTTCCAAAATCGTTAAACAGATAGGATATTAAATATACTTTGGTTGTCAAAACAATCGTTTTTGATAGTATATCAAAAGTATACTTTGGATTTATGAATAACATATTAAACTAAGTTTTGGTTGAATAAATAACATATTTAAAATATGTTTTGGTAGTTAACAAAATATATGTTGTTTTGTACAATATCACACATGAGAGTATATCAAACTATACTTTTGGGAGTATAATAAAATATGCAATAAAAATGTGATTTAAGAATTCAATCAGACCTAGTGCATCAAAATACACCTTTGAGACTATAGGGATACCACAAAGGCAATCCCTATTTGGATGGAGAAACAAATTGGTTTCAGACATTCCATGACAACAGGAATGGGGTGTCAAATCCTATAGCGCTATATCATACTACCAATCGGTCTGGTGAACAAAATATGTACTATCCAACAATTAATTTTATAATCTTTGAAAAATCAGTGTTTAGATCATAAATAATCATTTGGTTTGTCAAAAGATAGGAACTAATATGTATAATCAATTATACTTTGAAATCGTAAACATAACAAATAGGTACACATGCTTCACCCCAAAACATTGAAAACAGTAAAAGAGGGGACTATGTACTCACCTGAGGGTGCTTAGTAGTCTTGAACAACAACCAAGCAAAGCTAGAGGGAGTACGAAATCAAACGGCACCTAATATAGGTAACTATGTTATTAAGCGGCTCCTAAATCGGGAGATAGGATAGAATGATGTTCTATAAATCAAATGAGTAATTGAACTCATATGGTATGATTTAATAGAGCTAACATTCTGATTTGAAAGTCTACCTAAGTGCGCTTGACCCGTTTCGACACATTATGGTAGTATAAGCTACTATAATGCGTCGTTTGTGTAAAAACTATGCTCGGATGGTTATCTATGTGCTATGTCAAGTCTTACATGCCCAATTATCCCTAAACATGTTACTAAATCAGATTATATGTCAAAAAAATATGTTCACATAGGCAAAATACGGATTTATGCTTCAAAAGGCATTTTGGTCATTTTCTATGGGCATATAAGCTAACTAGCAAATGACTAACCAATCCTAGGTGATCATAAGGTATAACCTCAGGGGTTATTCCCTATGCAACTATGATCACTAATCGTGCTTGGTCGGATCCTAATGATCGACCAAACGGGTCGGGTTCGAAAGTCCAAGCGGTTGTCTAGACCGCTTAACTTACGACCCTAAACAAGCACTAAACTAGTAGTGACGAGTTAAACATGTCAAAACATGTTTAACTAATTTTATAAAACCGATTTGGTATCAAAACAAGGGGTTTTGATACCCGAAAGTAGCTTCGTTACAAAATGCGTGCTAAAACACATTTTGACCGAAACTTTGACATGTCACTACACCTAGTTATCGTGGTAATCAGTAGGTATAATCACTAAGGATTATAACCATTGTGATTACAATCACGTTGCAAAGTTCAATTGAACTTTGACTTGACCAATTGATGGTCAAAACCAAAAGTCAAACCGTTGGCCAAACTGTTTGACTTTCTGCTTAAACATAAACAATAAGCATGAAAGAATACTTACAAAGGGTCCTAGCTATCTTTTCTACAAAGAATAATCAGATTAGAAAGCTCTAAACACTTGGGAGAGCTCTCAATTCAGATTGTAGAGAAGAGAATGAGGAATGAGCAATGGATGAATGAAATTGTTGGGCTATTTATACTTGTAGCAAAATCATAGGATCATTACACATGTTTGTGTAGCCTCCAAGCATTAAATCTCATCCATACAATTGTTGCAAGCAGGTTAGAAGCCTTGGAGAGGTGATAACTTGGCTACCACACAAAGAAATTGCGTAAACAGCCCCTGAACTATCAAACAGTTGCTGAAAATGAATTTCTGGTTGCTGGACAACTCATACGGCCCGCGTAAGATATGGGAGGGGGCTTACCCGCCTGGTATGGACCTCCCAGATCAGCCAAAGTTTCAGAATTTACAGAACAGGTCCCTACACTTGTTTGAGTCCATTTCAGGCCCTTTTGACCCCCGTTAAGCCATTTTCAAGGCTCCACAAGGCAATAAAGTTTAGAGGACTCAAAATGTGCTCGGATAACTTTCGGATGTCGGCTTGTTTGGTCGTACGGTCGCGTTGTTCGTTAAATTACGACGAAACTCAAACGGACGCGAAAACGAACCAAATTAAGCGACGAATTGTATTTTTGCATGCCGATCACTAAAATAAAAATATTTTAGTGTGTAAAAAAATTTTGGATGTCCAGATGTGGTCAGAACGTAAGTTATGCGCGAAAATGCAAACTTACGCTGTTTTTGACACTTTTAGTCCCTGTCAGATTAAATAAGCATGTTTTCGCACACCGAACATATCAAAGCTTATTTCTAAGCTATGTTTAGGTTATATATGGTATGTTTAGCTTATGATCATATTCCGGACTGTACGTTGCCTTACGAAACGGCAGACTTTTGCAGTTTGACGCAAATAGTCCCTCTGAGCGAATAAACTTGTTTTTGCCATACCAAAGCCTTCAAAACTTATTTCTAAGTTATGTAAAGGTTATTTAAGGTATGTTAAGCCTATTTCACTATTTCGGAGTGTTTGTTGCATTAAACTGGTTATATTTATGCATTAGATTGCGTATAACCTTCCAGAAAGCGATTTAAAGCTCGAAATTGAACAAGAATTGATATGTGCAAATGATACACATATTTATACAAATCCCAAGTATAAAACACAATATTTCATTGGTTTGGTATTTGTATGATGGTGGAAGTGACACAGGTGTCATAGTCTCCCCTACTTTAGGAAATTTCGTCCCGAAATTTAATTTTAGGGGAAACTTGTGAAGACAACTGTGATTATTTCGCTTTTGAATGAATCCCTCTAACCCTAAGTAAAACTCTGGGCCTTGTCAGGATTCTTAGCGAAATTGTCAACTCTCAAAGTGAAGTCCTTATAGTAATAAAACATGGAGTTTCGAACTACGGACAGAAGAACGTTTCTTATGAAGACTATCATAGGAAACTTGTGTGTGCTTGAAATCAGTGTCGGAGAGTGAAAGATAAGACAACATTGGTCAAGGTCCAGGACTCCTAGTAACTTAAATAATGCTACGTTCGCAATGTAATAAGGAACACTTATATATAGGAAGTACCAACGGCGTATCCACAATGCTCCTTTCTACATTGTTCCCGTTTCGTTATTCTCATCACTATAGGTCTTAACACATGACAAAACTTGTTGTGGTTTCTGTGCACTGAATTCCATAATTATGTATACATCCATAATTACGTAATTCCTTGCATAGTCCGCACAGTTCATTTCATAATGTGTAGGGGAAAATTAATCGAATAAACATGAAGCGGCTTGACTAGACCACCAAAGGATCTTTTTAATTAGATCAATGAACGATCTTTTTAATTAGATCAACACATGATCTTCTTAACTAGACCATAGTACGATCTTTTTAAATTGATCACTTAAGGGATCTTTTCAACTATATCATCACATGATATTTCTAACCAGATTTTTAAATTAATCTGTTTAATCAGACCACTCAAGGGTCCAATTATAGAATAATACTTTATAATCCAAGGGACTTAACTACGACGTAGAAGTCCATTTTGGATTTAAGATAGTACCTTTTGATATCCTACTATGAATCTCTCATATCGAAATATGGAAGATTCTGTGAGGATTGGATAAAAACATGGAACATATAAGAAATCTCATACACATAATCACATAATTGTTTGTCTTGATCTTCATTTTGTTAATTTTCTTGTTAATTAAGCATGCGAGTATTCAAAGCACACTAGGAATCCAATCCGCGAATTCCGTTTGGCACTTTAAACATTTTCAAGAATCTAACTATGAAGGTAGAAAGATCTTAATAGGAATTTGTCTTTGTTTCTTAAAAAGAAACAAGTATTTAAGATTTTCGGGGAGATCACAAGTGATCTTGAAATGACAGAACCACACGAGTAGTTTGTCGGCATCGAAGGGTTGGATCAAATATTCACACAATCGTATCAGTTTTGTAAAATAAAATTGAAACATCAAATTTTATTTATATAACAACTGAATTGTTCCCAACGTCAAAAGATAACAAACAAGGAAATACAAAAGACTAATTGTTCACTGCTGCATCGTTGTTCACATTTGCCTCATTGATGTTAAACACTCGTCCATGCGCTGGAGGTATGTTAACAAGTCTTGGGCAATTGTTTCTGAAGTGAGTAAGGTCACCACATTTATAACATGACCCCTGTGGGAACCGTGCTTGAACAGCAGCAGGGTTTACAGCAGCTTGATTTGCATAACGGCAAACATTGACCAAATGTCCCAATCTTCCACAGTGGGTACATTTGTGACACTGCTCTTGCTCCAAATGATGACGGTTGCATTTGTTGCACAAAGGTGCAGTACCAACATAATGTTTCCTCTTACGAGGTTGTGCTGGTTGATTTGGTGCAACCTGATCATTCTGAGCAGTTATGGCGCAGTTTTGAGAAGCCTTACGCTTCTTCTTCTTGGATACCTCGGCCTGTTTTTCCTTTGGTTCAACTTGAGCAGCCTTGTCAGATGGTCTTGGGTCGCCTTTTCGAAAAAGTTTACCCTTCCTGATATGGGATTCAGTCAGGGTGGCAGACAATTCAATGGCCTGTCTGACAGTAGTAGGGTTGCTGCCAGTAACGATATCCTGAACTAAATCAAGAAGACCATCAATGTACTTCTCAATCGCCTTATCCACAGGCGTGACTATGGCAGGACATAACAAGCTCAATTCCTCATAACGGTCAGTATAGGCTCGATGTTCACCACTATCTTGTTTTAAATCGTCGAATTCCCTCTCTAATGCTCTAAGCTCATGACGAGGACAGAACTCCTTCATCATTAGAGCTCGAAGCTCTTCCCAAGTTTGTGCCATTGCCACATCGGCACCTCTATCACGCATCACACCGTTCCACCATGTAAGAGCACGCTTCTCGAACGCACTGGATGCAAACTCAACCTTACACTCATTCAGGCATTGCACGTGCCTGAATGTGCTCTCCAAACTTTCGAACCATTGCAGGAGCGCGGTTGCTCTTTGAGATCCAGAAAACTTCGAAGGTTTGGCAGAGTTGAAGGTCTTGAAATTACATTGGGTGTTGTTGTTGTTATTGTTATATAACTCATGAATCTGAGTTACTACGCCTGGAAGCACTGCAGCCATTTGTTGAGCAACAAGGGCTGCGACTTCCTCAGCAGTAAAAGTTTGAGCATCACATCGAGGAGGCATTGTCTAAAGGGAACATGGGAAACGAGTGAGGTCGATGATTTGAAAATAAAAGAGGTATTGAAAACATCGACAAAACATAAGGAAAGCGATCATTCGTTCGTTACCTCGAACAAACAAATGACACGTAGTGACTAATCAAAGTAAATGGATCATTATAATGTATCACCGAAGACATGCTCGCCTATAAGTGAACACTCACCCCAAGAATTCCCAGGTAAGAGTGACTGGTCCGATACTGCGGATTTGTACGAACACTCTAGCCTTAGACAGAAAACTCAGGGTACAGGCATTCACCCTTCCAGTTTGCATGTGTTCACATTATTTAGACCCAAACTTTGACAAGATTTTGAAAACTTTGAAGGTTCAAAACCTTACAATAAATCATCCTAGACCAGATGATTGATTTTCAAAACGGATTCGAAGTTTGTGTTCTCGTTGTGGTTGTCACCTAAGGATAGGTGACGGTAATGTTTTAAAACTAAACGCAAGATAACTTGTGTTAGGGTCCTAGGAAGGTTATAGTCTAGGTCAAAGCATTACTAATAACCTAATTCATTATAACCATTGGCTCTGATACCAACTCTTCTGTCACAACCCGACCACGTAAAACAACAAAATGTGGCGGAAACGTTGGGGAGTGTTGTAACAGAATCATTGTTTCACAACCATGGATTAAATAATTTCGTTTTATTGAAATATTGAACTCATTGTTTATTACAAATCAAATAAATACGATTATTATCTTTCGAGTTTTAAAGTCGCTAAAGCACGAGTCCATCCTATGTATAGCATGTATCAACAATCATCACAAAGCAGTACCTGAAACATGTGTAAAAATGGGTACGTCAGCATAAAAATGCCTGTGAGATACATAGGTTTTGTTTATGCAGGATTCATGACTTGTTAGTTTAAAAGAATGTTTTAATAAAATGGTCATGAATCCTTAATAAAAGTTTTCTTTTATAAACAAGTGATAAGAAATCAGATTATAAAAGAAAGTTGTATAAATAAATACTTAAGTAAAATAAGTTTGTAAAATAATGTTTTGATAAAAAGGTTTGTAGTATATATAAAAATATACTTTGGTTTTTAATAAAATCGATTAGGCAATATATCAAAATATATTTCGGTTCCAAAATCGTTAAACAGATAGGATATTAAATATACTTTGGTTGTCAAAACAATCGTTTTTGATAGTATATCAAAAGTATACTTTGGATTTATGAATAACATATTAAACTAAGTTTTGGTTGAATAAATAACATATTTAAAATATGTTTTGGTAGTTAACAAAATATATGTTGTTTTGTACAATATCACACATGAGAGTATATCAAACTATACTTTTGGGAGTATAATAAAATATGCAATAAAAATGTGATTTAAGAATTCAATCAGACCTAGTGCATCAAAATACACCTTTGAGACTATAGGGATACCACAAAGGCAATCCCTATTTGGATGGAGAAACAAATTGGTTTCAGACATTCCATGACAACAGGAATGGGGTGTCAAATCCTATAGCGCTATATCATACTACCAATCGGTCTGGTGAACAAAATATGTACTATCCAACAATTAATTTTATAATCTTTGAAAAATCAGTGTTTAGATCATAAATAATCATTTGGTTTGTCAAAAGATAGGAACTAATATGTATAATCAATTATACTTTGAAATCGTAAACATAACAAATAGGTACACATGCTTCACCCCAAAACATTGAAAACAGTAAAAGAGGGGACTATGTACTCACCTGAGGGTGCTTAGTAGTCTTGAACAACAACCAAGCAAAGCTAGAGGGAGTACGAAATCAAACGGCACCTAATATAGGTAACTATGTTATTAAGCGGCTCCTAAATCGGGAGATAGGATAGAATGATGTTCTATAAATCAAATGAGTAATTGAACTCATATGGTATGATTTAATAGAGCTAACATTCTGATTTGAAAGTCTACCTAAGTGCTCTTGACCCGTTTCGACCCATTATGGTAGTATAAGCTACTATAATGCGTCGTTTGCGTAAAAACTATGCTCGGATGGTTATCTATGTGCTATATCAAGTCTTACATGCCCAATTATCCCTAAACATGTTACTAAATCAGATTATATGTCAAAAAGATATGTTCACATAGGCAAAATACGGATTTATGCTTCAAAAGGCATTTTGGTCATTTTCTATGGGCATATAAGCTAACTAGCAAATGACTAATCAATCCTAGGTGATCGTAAGGTATAACCTCAGGGGTTATTCCCTATGCAACTTTGATCACTAATCGTGCTTGGTCGGATCCTAATGATCGACCAAACGGGTCGGGTTCGAAAGTCCAAGCGGTTGTCTAGACCGCTTAACTTACGACCCTAAACAAGCACTAAACTAGTAGTGACGAGTTAAACATGTCAAAACATGTTTAACTAATTTTATAAAACTGATTTGGTATCAAAACAAGGGGTTTTGATACCCGAAAGTAGCTTCGTTACAAAATACGTGCTAAAACACATTTTGACCGAAACTTTGACTCGTCACTACACCTAGTTATCGTGGTAATCAGTAGGTATAATCACTAAGGATTATAACCATTGTGATTACAATCACGTTGCAAAGTTCAATTGAACTTTGACTTGACCAATTGATGGTCAAAACCGAAAGTCAAACCGTTGGCCAAACTGTTTGACTTTCTGCTTAAACATAAAGAATAAGCATGAAAGAATACTTACAAAGGGTCCTAGCTATCTTTTCTACAAAGAATAATCAGATTAGAAAGCTCCAAACACTTGAGAGAGCTCTTAATTCAGATTGTAGAGAAGAGAATGAGGAATGAGCAATGGATGAATGAAATTGTTGGGCTATTTATACTTGTAGCAAGATCATAGGATCATTACACATGTTTGTGTAGCCTCCAAGCATTAAATCTCATCCAAACAATTGTTGCAAGCAGGTTAAAAGCCTTGGAGAGGTGGTAACTTGGCTACCACACAAAGAAATTGCATAAACAGCCCCTGAACTATCAAACAGTTGCTGAAAATCAATTTCTGGTCGCTGGGCAACTCATACGACCCGCTTAAGATATGGGAGGGGGCTTACGCACCTGGTATGGACCTCCCAGATCAGCCAAAGTTTCAGAATTTACAGAACAGGTCCCTGCACTTGTTTGAGTCCATTTCAGGCCCTTTTGACCCCCGTTAAGACATTTTCAAGGCTCCACAAGGTCAATAAAGTTGAGAGGACTCAAAATATGCTCGGATAACTTTCAGATGTCGGCTCGTTTGGTCGTACGGTCGCGTTGTTCGTTAAATTACGACGAAACTCAAACGGACGCGAAAACGAACTAAATTAAGCGACGAATGGTATTTTTGCATGCCGATCACTAAAATAAAAATATTTTAGTGTGTACAAAAATTTTGGATGTCCAGATGTGGTCAGAACGTAAGATATGCGCGAAAAATGCAAACTTACGCTGTTTTTGACACTTTTAGTCCCTGTAATATCAAATAAGCATGTTTTCGCACACCGAACCTTTCAAAGCTTATTTATAAGCTATGTTTAGGTTATATATGGTATGTTTAGCTTATGATCATATTCCAGACTGTACGTTTCCTTATGAAACGTCAGACTTTTGCAGTTTGACGCAAATAGTCCCTGTGAGCGAATAAACTTGTTTTTGCCATACCAAAGCCTTCAAAACTTATTTCTAAGTTATGTAAAGGTTATTTAAGGTATGTTAAGCCTATTTCACTATTCCGGAGTGTTTGTTGCATTAAACTTGATATATTTACGCATTAGATTGCGTATAACCTTCCAGAAAGCGATTTAAAGCTCGAAATTGAACAAGAATTGATATGTGCAAACGATACACATATTTATACAAATCCCAAGTATGAAACACAATATTTCATTGGTTTGGTATTTGTATGATGGTGGAAGTAACACAGGTGTCACACAACAGCCCCCGTGTAAAACATGCATCTTTAAATGTTTGAAAAACCTGCCCATCAACTGTTTTTATATCTTCAAAACAGGTTGCTCCCTTAAATGATTCAGTAAAATCCTTAGGTAATAACAATCACCAAGTGATGGTGGGACATAATGTACCCTCCCAATTGATCCATACGGATGCTTTCTTCGATTCCATTTGCGATTTTTAGCATTCCATACATAATATCCCGGAAATTGAACATACCTCAATGTCTTGGAAAATTCATCGACTTTATTACAATTCATCCACTCTGTAAACATTGTCGTTTTCACAGTTGGATCAGTAACAATATCACACAAATTATCATGATCGTTATACACAATACTCTGACTATCTTCACAATGAAAAGGTAATACTTCAACAGCTGGATATCTATAATGTATATCATACATGAATATTCTCCAAGCAGCTTCACAAGCAGAGATATATCTACAATCAAGGTATACTTTTATCTTATCTACAGCTACATTCTGTTCCGTATTATTCTTGGTGCTATTGGCTTGAAAAACAGAAGCAGTGACTCTATCAGGCCCCTTATTAATATATTTAAACAAATATTTGATAGAACCTGACTGGTTGCACCATTCAACGTTAACGTGGCACTGATACTTTCTGAGCAGGAGAGCATTGTAAGGAACTACAAATCTATTATCAAGTGTCACACCATTCTTTACTACCGTATTACTTGTTTGACGGCGACGATAGACAGGATATCCTTCAGAATCAACACAAGTCTCATCTACATATTTTTTGGGAAACTTTTTAGAACATTTTTGCAGAACCATACATGGACAAAGTGGGTTGTCTGTACCACATGGTCCATGAATCATAAATTGCTTGACAAGCTCATATAATTCAGGATCTCTTTCTTTATCTGGTATCTCAACAGTAATAACACAATCAATATCAGATGCATTTGGAAATTTGCTTTCAGCACCCAAGAACAAACATATGTGAGCATGTGGGAGACCACGCTTCTGAAATTCCACTGTATACATAACTGAAATTTTTGAACAGTGGGCTGTTAGATAAATATAATTAGATGTTCAAAGTAAAAAATATAACTAAAGGGTACCTGCTTGTATATCACCAAAGAATTTATGTTTCTTGAAATCTTTTATAAGATGATCCAATTTACACTTGAATAATCTAGAGATAATATCCGGTCTGTCTTCAGCATTAAGAGCTTTATCGTGCAAACACCTGTAAATCTCAGGACAGTTTGGATTACAAGTCACTGTTATGAATAAATCAGGATATCCAACAGACTTGCAAATTGCCATAGCATCCAAGTACTTTTGCATCATATATCTAGAACCACCAGTAAATGATGAAGGTAAAAGTATAGGTTTACCACAAATTGAGGCATTATTCTCTCCACTTTCAACAGTAACATTCAAGTTCTTAAGATTTTGTACTCTAAGTTTAGGTTGTTGTGTCCTTATATAATTCAACCTGGCAGATTCTATCAGCGTGTATCCATCAACCAAAAATTGTTGAAATAGTTTTTTCGCATTAACTAACAATGAAAACTGATTCTGTCTATCTTGAATTTTGTAACAAAAGAATTCTCTAATTGTAAGATTGGTTCTAAGTACCTCATCATCAATCGCAATCCCTCTATGTTTAATACCAACTCTATAACCATCTTCCGCATATGGGAAAATAAGTGGATATTGTAAAGCAAGGTAAGAGGGATGAAGCTCATTAATTCTTTGAAGGCCATCAGACTTCTTTCTAACAACAATGTCCCGTTTATCAAATGCTCCATCAAAATCACCATGTATTAACGCAGCAATTTCTGATGCTGCTGGCAAATTGTGAACTCTTCCATCCTTATCTCTTGTTCCAATAAGCTTCAAGCTTACATCTTGAAACTCATTTTCTTGAAAACAATCTCTTACCATTCTGAAGGATTGGACAAGAGGATTGCAAGAATCCAACATATCTTTAAGACCCTCTATGGTTGTACTATCAAGTTGGTTGTTTCTTGTAGTTTTGCATTCCATCTGAGAACTGCCATAAATATAAAATATAAAATGTTAAAATTTACATTCATTTCAAATGATAATTAATGTAAATATACTGAAAAGCAAAATATATATTCTTAAATGCCACAATTATCAAAAAGAAATTACCTTACTGCTTTTTGACGATTTACAACTTCGTTTTGTTAATCATATATGTAAAGCTGGGAGAATTTAGGTTCTTCCCCATCGTCCGGAAGTAGACTACCCATTCGATGATAATTCTGACCTTGTAGTCTAAATACATAAGGACCTTTACCTCTCTGATAACTTTTGTCAACCTTCCCACCAAGAGATGTGAAGGAAAACATCATGTTATATGCTCGAATATTATCCATGAAATTGCGAGACTGTGAGGTACGACTTTTATATAAATGACGTAGTAATGGAGGAGGTGTAGGCGGTCTTGGTATCTCAACATCTCCATTTGAACAACAAAGAGAATAGGATGTTTTGTTACGTTTTTTATTTCCCCTAAGCATTTCATCTTCCCATAACATTGCATCACATTTAGAACACAGAAAGATGGCATCTCCATGATCAATATAATCTACAGACTTAGTAAATTTATAAGTCAACATAAGTTTTCTACATATTGAAAACTTAACAGGAATTTACATTCGTATCTTATACCTTTAGAAATTCCATGAATCTTCTTAACCACAGAATCTGGTAACATCTCATCACTCATTTGTAATTCAATTTTAGATATTCCACCTATATTGAAGCTTGTAAAATAAGATATATATAACAATTCATAAAACCTAAGATTAAACAAATCTTTTGTTTCGTAAAATTTAAAACATACAATTTGTAATATCTGATAATGGAGTCCTCTCAACAAAATTGGATATTTTCTTAGTACTTCCAAAAGGAGTGTGATCGACATTCCTTCTTTCGACATTGTTGGTTGAACCTTGTAAAATAGAACACACGTAAGGATTCCAAAAACATAACATATACATACATATTTCTTTTAAATTTTGTTTGCAAAACTATAATACATACCACTTGAAGTATTTGAAAATGGAATCCTTTCAACAGAATCAGATGTTGATGCAGGATGACAACCTCTGTTGTTTCTCTTTTGTTGAAGAACATACTTCCTTTTTTCTCTTTCTTCAGCACACATTTGACGTTGAATTGCTTGAAGGTCAACTTCATACTTACTTGAAATTGTGTTATCTGTATCCATATTTTAGAGTAAATTACAAGTTTTGTCCTTTATGTTTACATCAAATTTCAGGCGCTGTCCTTTTGGCCAAAACTTTACAGGCGCTGTCCTTTACCTTTCAAAATCTTACACGTTTTGTCCTTTAGACCAAACCTGGTTAGAAAACTCAGTTAAAAAATGTCATGTGCAGTGCACATGGGGGTAAAATGGTCATTCCCTCTCAATCCCATTTAAAATAAAAAGAATTTCAATAAAACAATCCCTTTAATCGTCACTTCCATTCTCAATATCCACATAAACACCTAAACTATTCCTTGTTCTTCCTTTCTTTCATTGTCAGTTTCAACCCGCACAAGAACTCCCAACTTTCCATTTCCATTTTTCGTTTCATCATCCCTCTCTTTCGCACTTTGACGTTGCACAAGAACTCCTAACTTTCCACTCCACTCCACATCTGTAATACCCTCAACATCTTCATTGATCACCTGATCTTCACTATCAACCCTAAAAATTCAATAAGAAGAAATATAAAACTCAATCGCAAGGTGTTTGATAAAATGCTTCAAAGACATAAATCACACAAACTGCTATAAAAACCCAGTTTCTAACTTTTCTGCAACCATGATACCCCCCCCCCCCCATTTTCGTAAAATCAAGATTCAGTGATCACCTGATCTTCACTATTAACCCAAAGACAAAAATCAAGTTCAATAACAACAAAAATATAACACGAACACAAGGTGTTCGACAAAATGCCTCAAAGACAAAAATCACAAAAACTACTAAAAAACCTCACTTTCTTCAACAATGAGACCCCCATTTTTGTAAAATCAAGATTCATTAACAATCTGTAAATGTCAGATTATAGAAACCAACACGTAGAATTACCTCGATTTCAAAACTAGGGGTTTGAGCGATCCGGTATTTATCGATTCTTCGGTGGTTTGGTTGACCGATTTGGGAATCGCGTCCTTCATCTTCCCAAGCTCCATTTGAAAATCGAGAATCAGATTTTCTCTAGTCGCCTCGATCTCACCGTTGTCGGAAACCGTATTCACCGACACACCTCCACCGCCTCCGGAATACTCCGCCGATCATCTCCGATCAACTGCCGACACGTCACCTTCCGAATAAACCTTCGTACAGCGTAACCGCTTCTGATTCTTCCACTTTAAGTACGACAGATCAAATTGAGGGGTGGTTTTCTTCGGTGAAAGAACTGGTAGGAGACAATATAGTATTAATGGTGAGGGTTATAAAGGGGAAATAGAAAGTGTTACAAGGGAAATTACCATTTTACCCCCATGTGCACTGCACGTGACATTTTTTAACTGAGTTTTCTAACCAGGTTTGGCCTAAAGGACAAAACATGTAAGATTTTGAAAGGTAAAGGACATCGCCTGTAAAGTTTTGGTAAAAAGGACAGCGCCTGAATTTTGATGTAAACATAAAGGACAAAACTTGTAATTTACTCCATATTTTAAAATAATTGAATGAAAAAGATTGTTGACAACTCGAGAAAAGAACTTTGAAAGTATTGTGAAAATTATTTGAAATTACCAAAAAATATCTGCAGTAAGTATACCTTTTACTTGTGTAGATGAGTGAAACAAATTACTACTAATATTTGGAGTAGCATAAACAGGAAGATGATACACATTCCTTCTCTCAACATTGGTGGTTGAAACTTGTAAAATAGAACATATGTAAGGATTCCAAAAACATAACATATACATACATATTTCTTTTAAATTTTGTTTGTAAAACTCTAACACATACCACTTGAAGTATTTGAAATTGGAATCCTTTCAACAGAATCAGATGTTGATGCAGGATGACAACCTCTGTTGTTTCTCTTTTGTTGAAGAACATACTTCCTTTTTTCTCTTTCTTCACCACAACTTTGACGTTGACTTGCTTGAAGGTCAACTTCATACTTACTTGAAATTGTGTTATCTGTATCCATAATTTAAAATACTCAAATGAAGAAGATAGTTGACCACTCAAGGAAAGAACTTTGAACATATTGTGAAATTTTTTTGAAATTACCAAAAAATATATGCAGTAAGTATACCTTTTACTTCAGAAGATGAGTGAAACAAATTACTGCTAATATTTGGATTAGCATAAGCAGGAAAATGATACACATTCCTTCTCTCAACATTGGTTGTTGAAACTTGTAAAATACGAAACATGTGTAAGGATTCCCAAAAGATAACATATAAATATATATTTCTTGTAAAATTTTTTTACAAACCTACAAGACATACCACTTGGAGTGTTTAATAATGGAATCCTTTTAACAGAATCGGATGTCGATGTACGATGAAAAGCACTCTTGTTTCGCTTTTGTTGCAGAACATGCTTCCTTTTTTTTCCTTGCTTCAGCACAGACTTGACTTTGACTTGGTTGAAAGAACATTTCATACTTACTTGAAATTCTATTATCATAATTTCAAATATCTGAATGAAGAAGATTGTTGAGTACTCAAGAAAAAGACTTTCAAAGTATTTTGAAAATGGTTTGAATTATTTGAAATTGATTTGACTTATTTGAAAAAGAAAGCTATATTATTAGGGGTAAAATGTAAGTTCCTTATCTCAATGGCGGTAAAATGTAATTTATTATTCCAATGGCGGTTTACCTTTTTACATAGAGGCAGATAGAAACATACTTTACCTTTTTAACGACTCTCCAAATCCCCTTTACAAAATTGTTTGTCTGATCTCATAAAAAGTGCTTCAAGTTTTAATCACCGATGTCCATTTGAAATATTGAATCACTCCACTTGAATTCTTCTTACTTTTGACATCATCAACAACTTCGATCAAGGTATAATAATATTTATTAAAATTTGTATATACATTAGTTTCATATGCACATGATTAACAACTGTTATGAAGACTGTTCTCAATGTATTGCATGTTTTAGATGATATATCAATTTAATTTTACAAGCTTTTTTATTTTTTATAATGTTTGTGATTTGAAGTTTTGTTCGATATGGTGTTACATTTGGATTCTTGAAAGCAATCGATAAGGTATATTTTGTTGTTTTTCTTACTTGATATTAAAGAATATGATTAAATGACAAATCTTTTATTTATTTACTTGCATCCAAAAAAAAGTTATTGACAGTGGTACTCGATTCTACAGTTTTTAGAAGAATCTTTATTTATTGTTATACTCTAGATAAATAGATAAATATTAAATGCGTTATCTGAATGACATAGATATGTTAAACATTGTTGGTTCACATTTGTTATCACAGTATTTATAAATAATGAAGTATCTGATAAAATACATTGTCTCATTTTTTCTTTGATTTTTAACCAGAAACATAATATCTTGGAAGATGTCTTTTTATAAATATTTGGATTCTCTTAATTCCAAAATCTTGGTAAGATTATTACATTAAAACCATTTTCTACAGTTTTATTGTTAACAATTAATTTATATATAACATTTGCCAATACTTAAATACTTGAACTCAACAGATAATACCACAAAACTTTGCAAATAATCATTTACTCAAAGAAGTTCCTGGTAACGTTGGCATTATAGAGTGTGTAAACTGTATGAGATGGGATTACCGATTTTCAAAACACAATGGAACTTTTGCTCTCAAAGAAGGATGGTCCTCAGTTGTCTCTGACCTTTCATTGAAAGAAGGATGTCTGTTGGTATTTCAAAAAACTGCACCATATACATATCTGCTGACACCTTTTGAAAAAGTTCATCATTATCCAACAAAACTCCCAATGATTTCTATGTTCACATCAATATCGTTTGAGAGGAAGTTTGGATGTATGGATTCATTCTCCCACAGTTTTACTGATGTTTGTAAAGACGTGTTGGTAAGTTTTGGTATTTTAATCCAATACTTAAATGTTACTATAGTAATTAGTGATATAGTTGTTAATTTTACTGTACCTTTGTTGATTTCATAATTTTATATGTTTTTGTTCAGCTAATACCCAAAGAGTTAGTCAACGTTAGTATTGGAGTTGGTCAACTTAAAGAGACATTTAAGATCTATGTGAATCAGTGGGACTCTTTGATGTACTACTTCAACGTGATCCTCTTCGGAATTGTTAGTTTATAACCGATGGATTGGAAAAGGTTGTACACTACATGGGTATGCAAACAGGAATTGTACTTGTTTTAAGATACGTAGCGGATTACATATTTCTGCTTACTGCCTTTGATTTGAATGGATGTGAGATTGTTGCACCAAAATCCAATGACAGTCCGATAGACGATAATTCCTCACCCAATTTGGAAGTTCCTCAAATTACCAAGGATCTGCATCACTAGTCGGATGTTGAAGAATCTAATGACACATATTCTGATAGTGATTATGTTGTATCAAATGAATATCGACGACGCAGATTTTGAGGCCGCTGTCTCAGATTATGAAGCTGATACTGATGGATACCCCCTTACAAATCGTATGGTACTGCAGCAAATATTTTGTAAGTTTATTCTGTTAATATATTATTCCTCATTCTTTGGATAATAAATGTTTGTTACAATTAAGCTGTAATTTTTGTTACTTTACTTAAATACATCATGTATTTCTTATTAATTATTGGTATTTTATATTTATTTTTAAGTGTCTGAATGTGAAAGTAGCTTCTTTATCAAGGATTCATAGAACATTGAAGATGACAGTTGAAAATCTGAATGGAGTTGACACTGTAATTGACTTTTGACGAGAGAAGCATGGCAAGGGATTTAGATACGCGGCTTGTCAATTCACCAAGAAGTTCACTATGGTATCTACAGAAATATGAGATGCAAATTTGTCTACTCTGAAGAAAAAGCCAAGCTGATCTTAAAGAAAGTCTACAGATAGTTGTGGTTGTTGGTATTATTTCATTTGAGATAAATTATGGGATGGTGATGTATCAAACTTCTATATTTTGAAAACTTACGACTTACGAATATTTAAATTATAATCATGTATGCTTATCTTATTATTTATATTAACTTAAACCTTTGTTGTACATTCTCCATATATTTTAATTGCCTCTTCATGATACATTAAAACTTGAATTATATTCTGTAAATTTATACACTCAACCTCTATTTAGATAAAGTCTGACAAACCAAAAGCTCTGTCAAACAGAAAATCTGTTCAAGCAAAGTCTGTTGTTCCAAACAACATCTGCTGATAAACACAAAGACTGTTATAGCAAATAACCTCTGCTGATAACACAACCTCTGCTAATAAACACAAAGACTGTTATAGCAAATAACCTCTGCTGATAAAACAACCTCTGCTAATAAACACAAAGACTGTTATAGCAAATAACCTCTGCTGATAAAACAACCTCTGCTGCTGAATATGAATACAAAAGCATCATAAAGCTAACATCTGCTGTTGAAACAAAGGTCTACAAAACATAACATCTGCTGATCATTCCACAGTATAAATTGCTAACATCAGCTGTGACTTAATAGTGATATAGTTCAACAGAGGATTTCAAACATCTGTTTACACACGCCTCATGATGAACATCTGCTGATAAACACCGAGACGGTTCAAGCAAAGGTCTGCCAAAGAGAACCTATGCTATGGACTAACAGATGATGCAGTTCAACAGAGAATGTTTAACAGCAGTGCTTTAACAGACCACGATCAACAGATGATAATATAATAACAATAATATTCAAACTGTAGCAATTACATTTTCATAAATCTAACAACCATCATCGAAGCTGTAACAAAATCTAAACACCGATACACTAAACACTGTTACATAAGAAAAACTTATACATAAATACTGATGTTGAATCCGCTGTAGATACTGAACCACTACTGTTATTGAGCAGTGGTTTTCCTTTGGTCAATCTACTCGTAATCACATGGTACACCAATGCAAGCATCTGAATAAACAATAACAAATCAAAGACAGAATCAAAAGCTACAAACATATCAAACAAATTTCATAGAATCATTTTATAACCTTGATCACATTCGGAAGCTTGGCCACCGAACTCAAGATTTCAACACCAAATAACAAATCCAGCAAGATCTACCTGAAGAACATTTAGCATCCAAACTTTCAGTTCATGATAAAAAGAAAAAAAATCAAAAAATATCATTTTTTAAACTACCATTCGTCTGCATAATATTCAAATCGACATTAACCCTGATGAATAAACATACATCACCAGGTTGAAGCATAAGCTGGACTTGCTGTCATTCCACCAGTTGAGTATTTAATCCTAATATATACCAACTGAAAATCAATCTACTCGTAATCACATGGTACACCAATGCAAGCATCTGAATAAACAATAAACAATAACAAATCAAAGACACAATCAAAAGCTACAAACATATCAAACAAATTTCAGAGAATCATGATTTATTTTAAACACAAACAGACATTACCGCTTCATCAATAAAGTTGAGATCCATTGTATAACCTTGATCACATTCGGAAGCTCGGCCAACGAACTAAAGACTTCAACACCAAATAACAAATCCAGCAAGATCTACCTGAAGAACATTTAGCATCCAAACTTTCAGTTCATGATAAAAAGAAAAAAATCAAAAAATATCTATTTTTAAACTACCGTTCGTCTGCATAATATTCAAATCGATATTAACCATGATTAATAAACAGACATCACCAGGTTTTCTAATTTGCATTGGGATTTCTCCTTTTACAAACATATCAAACAAATTTCTACTCGTAATCACATGGTACACCAATGCAAGCATCTGAATAAACAATAACAAATCAAAGACAAAATCAAAAGCTACAAACATATCAATCAAATTTCATAGAATCATGATTTATTTTAAACACAAACAGACATTACCTCTTCATCAATAAAGTTGAGATCCATTTTATATCCTTGAACACATTCGGAAGCTCGGCCAACAAACTCAAGACTTCAACACCAAATAAGAAATCCAGCAAGATCTACCTGAAGAACATTTAGCATACAAACCTTCAGTTTATGATAAAAAGAAAAAATAAAAAAATATCTATTTTTAAACTACCATTCAAATCGATGTTAAATGCAACGCCTCTGTCGTCTTCATCCTCTTCTCTGTATCTACAGTTTTAGAGATAGAGAGTTGAGAGAGAGTCGACAGAGAGATTGAAATGGGTTTTTGAAATTATGATCGAGTTTGGATCTGGGTTTGAATTTATATTTGAGAGAGAGAAGAATTGAAGCTCTGATGACATTAAACGCAAATTACATATCCCTATGAAGTTTTAAATTTCAAATTACCCTCCCATTTTAATGAGACATCAGGGGTTTGAAATTTCAATGAACATCAGTGGTTTCATAATTGAATGTGGGCCAGACCTTTGAAATTGAAAAGTGGGGCAGTGGTTTGATGGCAGATCTTTGAATTATGATGTCACTATGCTTCCTCTATGGCTGCCACCTCATCGCGGATGACATAAGAAAAGCATTGTTGGACAGCTTCTCTAGCTGACACATCAGCTTTTCTTATGTCACTTGGATTTCTCCTTTTATAGAAAGTATAGACAGTAAGATTTAGATAAAAACATGAATTGACCAAAATACCCTTAAGTGAATAAACTTAACTAAAAATTTTAATTTGGTTAGTACTAAAGGACGTAAAGTGTAACGGGTTTTGCAAATAAAGGATTGTGACTGTAATTATTAAATTTAAAGGTTATCCGTTGCAATCCAATACAAATATAAAGGACGAAAAGTGTAATTTACCCTTAATTAAATCACTATTAAAAACTAAGAAAATGATACAAAAGTTTTGACCGGTTAATTCATAAATATGATGATTGAACTACTAGGACTTGGTGACCTCATGACCGGAACAACTAGGGATGAGCTCGATATCAATCGTTACCGAAAATCCTTAAAAGTGGGTATTGGTATCGTTACCGAATATACCCGGTACGATACCAGTATTTGAGAGTAAAAACCGATAAATACCGGTACCGAAAATGTACCTGGTTCGGAACCGATATCCGATACCATTTGATCATCCCTAGGAACAACTTACAATTTCGTCTAACATTATTCACCATTTAATACTTGAATTTTACCCGTGTCGCGTGTTGCAGCAGCAACGTCGCGTTTGCGACTTCGTTACACACGTTCGATGACGACATTAACATGTGGTGCCCGCATGTGACTTGACACATTTTTTACTCTATTACACATGTTACGTTCATGACATTAATGTAGTTAGTCAAAGATAAATAAAAAAAGTAGAATGTCTTGTATGTTATGGAGTAAATTCGTAAAAGTAATTTAAACAAAAGAATTGAAATGTTGGAGAAGACAAAGTGTAAAGTTTTAAGTAGAAAAAATGAATCATCAATCACCAAAAAGTTAGAGGACAATGTGTCAGTTACCAAGGATAAACGTTAAATATATTTAATCTCAAAAGTTGGGAATATTGCACGTTTCGGTGTAAATTTGTTTTTTTTTTTTTTGTTTTTTTTTATCATTTCTTATTATTTAACTATTTTTTTATTTTTTACGTCGAAATAATTTAAGATATAAAATGGAAACCAACTATGATATTATATTATAAGGGAAAAGATCAAATAGAAAGTTTACTTTGGGTAGGAAGTGTAGGAAGCAATAATAAGATGACACGTGGAAAATAACAAAAACATAAGGAGGGGCATTTTAGTCAATCTCCTTTCTTCTATTCTATTTATCTTTATCTGCATCTTCAAAACCCACAATTTTCAAAACTCACCATCTTCAATCTTTCCTTCACTTTCTCTCTCTAGAATTACTAAGTCATAGTTCGATTTTCTTTATCAATAAATGGTTTAAACACTCAATCAACGTGTTATTCAATTTCTTTAAAGAAACCCAATTTATTTTTATGCAATTTCTCATTTTTTTCAGTTTAACATAATGTAATGGAACTTGAGAAATCGATTGAAACAGGTACCTCTCTTCTCAAAAGTCTATGATTCTAACATTCTGTTGATGTATTCTTGCGTTTGGACAAGATTATTTGTTCCAATTTTATTAAGAAATCAGTGGTAAAAAGTTGCACACCAGGTGTTTGACAAAATGTCTAAAAAAATTACAAAACAATTTTCAGTTTAAACTTTCATTCAGAATTGTGTTTTACAAAATAATGAAAAAACATATTTTTTGTGTGTTTTTTGTCCATTGCGATTTACAAAATAATGAAAAAACACAATTTGTTGTCCATTGCGTTTTACAAAAGAATGAAAAGGTACATTTTCTTTGAGTTTTTTGTCCATTGCGTTTTAGAAAAAAACATTTTTTTTGTGTTTTTTGTCTATTGTGTTTTAAGAAAAACATATTTTTATGTGTTTTTTGGTCCATTGCGTTTTAGAAAAACACATTTTGAAGTGTTTTTAGTCAATTGCATTTTAGGTAAAACACATTTTTATGTGTTTTTAGTCCATTGCGTTTTAGAAAAAAAAATTATTTTGTGTTTTTTGTCTATTGCGTTTTAGGAAAAACACATTTTTATGTATTTTTCGGTCCATTGCGTTTTAGGTAAAACATATTTTTATGTGTTTTTAGTCCATTGCGTTTTAGAAATAAAATTCTTTTGTATTTTTTGTCTATTGCTTTTTAGGTAAAACACATTTTTATGTGTTTTTAGTCCACTGCATTTTAGAAAAACACATTTTGAAGTGTTTTTAGTCCATTGCGTTTTAGAAAAAAAAAAAAAACATTTTCTTTTGTGTTTTTTGTCTACTGCGTTTTAGGAAAAAAACACATTTTTATGTGTTTTTGATCCATTGCGTTTTAGACAAATGCATTTTGAAGTGTTTTTAGTCCATTGCATTTTAGGTAAAACACATTTTTTTTGTTTTTAGTGTGACAACCGGTGATTTACGGCTCTTAATTACGTGATTAATAGGTGATTAACGCGATAATAAATAGTGTTTACAGTGTAAATTAACTTAATTAAGCCTTTGGAATGCCTAGGAACGTTTATCCGACTTTACAGTACGCGTATGAAAATTCGCGTGGAATCTGCGGAACATCAAACGACAACGAACTGATACCGTACAAAATACTGACAACGCCGACAAGTATGAAGGTTACACGAAAATTTTATGCTTATGAAATTAATTTTGTGAATTTATTAGGCTTCCGTGCGACACAAATGCAAACGTGGACAAAAAACGCGATGGTAGGAAACGCATCGGCAACGAAACGGAAACGACGGAGATGCCTGTCACCTTCGAAACTTACATTTTCCGCTATATTTAGCTCCGTAATAAAATTTTAGTAACTACAGTCGAAACCGGATCGAAAAACGGATTAAAGACGACAACGATATAATTTTTCGCGATTATTACCGTAATCGACGAACGGGCGTGCAAACAACGTTTATCGACACTATTTTGACCCTAAAATAACAAATTACTACGTTTACGACGTCCGAGAGTGAAAACGGGTTTGTAGGATTTAACGGGCCACTTTAAACGCGAGATTTGGGCTTGTGGGCATTGGGCCCAAGCACAAAGCCCATTAGAGAAAACCTACCTCTATATATAAGAGAAGTGTAACCTTAAATGCACCATTTGTTATCAGCCAACAACCCCTCTAAATTCCCTTTTCTTTCTCTGCAGAGAATGTCTTCAACACACCCACACAACACCTCATCTCCATCATACACACACAAATAAAAGCACAGAACCTTATCTCCATCCTTCATCTTCAAGTTCACCCTAAATACATACACACTCACAACCTGCTACCCTCTTCCTCTCGATGATCAGCGACGGAAACGACGGTGCCGCCGCTCACGGAAGCGGCGATGGTGAACGAGGAAGCCGACCCCCCCCCCATTTTCTACGATGTTTGACTGATGGCCA
This sequence comes from Helianthus tuberosus, assembly GCA_030545235.1. Lineage (NCBI taxonomy): Eukaryota > Viridiplantae > Streptophyta > Magnoliopsida > Asterales > Asteraceae > Helianthus > Helianthus tuberosus. The sequence goes on from CM060389.1 coordinate 125,739,248, forward strand.
TACCGACTGACCGCCGGTCGGTTCTGTTATCCGGGGGTCGGTTCAGATACCCGGCGGTCACAGCCCATTCTCCAGCGAAAACAACAGCCCCCCCTTCCGATGAGTTCACGGCGGCGGCTTGGTAGCGGAGTCGGAGAGGCAGAGGAGAGAGAGAGAGAGAACCGACGGTCGGAGACTCGGTCCGGCGGTCCTTGTCTTGGTCCGTCGAGTTTCAAGATTGATGATGATGGTGGTGACGACGGCGGCGACGTGGTGACTGCAGATGACGGGTTCTAGTCGGTTTGTGGTTTTGCGATTGGTTCATTTCAGTAAACAAGTCAACATGAATGTTCTTCTCAGATACATGCTCGGATTCTTGGGTTCGGTTTCAGGTTCGTCTCAGATTTAGTTCAATGGTCAAAGGTTCTGGTTTGTAACATCAGGTGGTTCAGATTCGGTTATCGGGTCGGCCACAGTTCGAGTTGGGTTCGTGAGTTTCGGGTCAGATCTGATCAACGGATCAGGTTCTGCGGTCAAAGTCAGAATTAACCCGGGTCGATTGTTCGTGGTTCGGGTCTTGTTACATTTCGGGTCAACAACAGTCAAAGATGAGTTCGGTTCGTGGTTCGGGTCGACTCGGTCAAACCGAGTCAACTCAGTCAAACCTGGTCAACTCAGCGAGTCAACTCGGTCAACTCAGTAAACCCTTTTTGGCGTTTCGACACGAGATTTGGTAAAGTCTATCGGCGCCGATAAATAATCATGTTATTTTTATAATTTTAATATTGCGTGATAACGAGCTCGAACCGGTTGAATTATAGTTTACGTTTAAAATATTTGACAAAATTATATATATATATTGTTGAATCTTGTTGAATTTTGAAAATAAAACGACAACTTGTGTTGACGGGGCCGTCCAAAAACAGAGGAAACTCTGTCCGTTTTTTGAGAAAAACCGTAAACGAAAAGTATTTTATAATAAAGTGAACGTTACGGATTCAAATTAAATTACGAAACAGATGTGTTTTATTGAAAAATGGCAACTAACGACATCAAGTGACTTTTATGACGATCAATAAATACATATATTTACTTTCGACGACATTACATAACTTACAAAGTATGGTTATAACATTTCGACAAAACCATTTTACGAGATAACTAAACTTGATAGTTTTATAAAATAAATATATTTAGTGATATTTATTTCCAAACAACAACAATTCGGATATCTTTTATAAAAAGAACTATAACTATTTATGTTTAGTTTAAACATTGAAGATTCGACAATTCTTTTATAAAAATAAATATAATTTATATGTTTATTTCAAATATCAAACACGAATTCGTTTTATAAAAATAAATATAGATATACATTTATTTTCGATAACTAACGAAACAAATCCTTTTATGAATAAATATAGTTATATATATTTATTTCGAATACCCAACGACACGACGATTCTTTTATAAATAAATATAGTTTATATATTTATTTTAAACGCCTAAACGGCGTGCTCTATATATCAACGTACGACTTCTCGGGACGACAAGCGATCTTAACGATATATTTATATATTTTGATATAAATATTTATTTACTTTCAAATATCTCGAGAATCAAGTCTTTTCAAGACTTATTAGTTATTATCGACGTTAAACGAGCTAACGAGTATAACTTCTTCGTTTCATTTAAGTTAACAACTTACCGTTGAATCGTTCGGTTAACGATTCGGTAGAGCTCGGTGACACGTAGTTTAGTTACTGCGTTTATTTAGAAACTTATAAGATATTCCGTGTTAGGAATATTGTAGAATGCACGCTAGGGAGTCTCGTCTTGGGAACGACATCACGAAGTCGTAATTAGCTAGCTTTGCACAAGGAAATTCAGGTGAGTTCATAACCCCCACTTTTTACGGTTTTACATTTTTATAAATGCTTTCGGGGGTGGAAAGACATGCAAGTTTTGCAAAAGTAAACAATTTCTCGATAAACGAAAACTTATTTCTAAATCACGTTGCGAATAGATTTCAAGGAACTCAAATGGTTTACGAATGTTTCATACTAAATATACCGGTTTTACAAAACAAATGGGTATTTTCGAAATGTGAATGATTTTCATGAGTAAGGACGGGATCGTCCTGGTTATAATACGGGGCTGGGTTGGCCTGCGTACGTAAAACGAGACAACCCAGTGAGTTCATGTCCCCCTTTTCTCTTAATTGTTTTTGGTTTTATAACTCTCGGGGGTGGAATACATGTTACGAATGTTTAAACAATATGAATTGACTATGAAATGAACTATTAGATTATGTGAGCATAGACTAAATTTGAAATGCCATTAACTCTTAATTAGGGACGAAGGTTAGATCTAACGGGTACGGCCGAGCCCCACTCATGGTCCTTATGTGACCACTTGAGTGCTTCGGTGTCCCAGTCGAGGTGAATCGACATCAGTCGAGGTGAATCGACAAGGGTATAAGCCTACTAATTTTGAGTGCTCCCTATGCCCTCACATGCTCTAATGCCCTTGCAAAACTTTAATTGATCTGTTCATATTCTCTTACAAACATACATACATATTTTCAGTGATTACGAAGATTATTTGGAGCTCATAGTGTTTATATATATCAGACCGAGAAAAATGATTTTTCTGTATTTACACGGCAACTTTAAAACCGGTTATCAAAAAGATTTGTTTTAAATCTTCTCTAAAACAAACTATGAACTCGCTCAACTTTATGTTGATTTTTTGCATGTTTCTTTCTCAGGTTACATTTCAAAGTTATGGCACGGTTGGAATAGGAGAACCATGTGGAGTCGAGTACTTAGTGGGCGTTCGTTTTCTAGAAGTCTTAGCTTATTTGCTTCCGCTGTGCAATGAAGATACCGGTCCAGTCACGCCAGCTCCGATAAATTTCGGAGTGTGACATTTAGTCCATTGTGTTTTAGAAAAAAAAAACATTTTCTTTTGTATTTTTTGTCTATTGCGTTTTAGGAAAAAACACATTTTTATGTGTTTTTTGGTCCATTGCGTTTTAGAAAAACACATTTTGAAGTGTTTTTAGTCCATTGTGTTTTAGGTAAAACACATTTTTATGTGTTTTTAGTCTATTGCGTTTTAGAAAAAAAAACACTTTCTTTTGTACCTTTTATCTATTGCGTTTTAGGAAAGACACATTTTTATGTGTTTTTTGGTCCAATGCGTTTTAGAAAAACACATTTTGAAGTGTTTTTAGTCCATTGCGGTTTATGTAAAAACACATTTTTATGTGTTTTTAGTCAATTGCGTTTTAGAAAAACAAACTTTATTTTGTGTTTTTAGTCCATTGCGTTTTAGAAGGAACACTTTCTTTTGTGTTTTTAGTCCATTGCGTTTTAGAAAAAAATCTTTTTTTTGTGTTTTTTGTTCATTGCGTTTTACGCATTTGGGTTATTGAAAACTTTTTTTTTCAAAAGTATAGCAATAGTGTACTCGTTTTAAAGATAAAAAACGCTCGTTTTTAAAGTGCAGTTTTTGTAAAAAAAAAATGATGTCGTATGAAAAAGCTTTTAACGTTTTAAAAACGAGGGGGAATTGGAGGAGATAGAAACTGTTAACTTGGATGGACTATAATACCCTTGAGAATCTCACGCGCCTCCTAGTTTTTATTCAATTCTATCTATTTAATCCAATCTCTTGATTACTTAATTGATGGTCAAGATTACTTCATATCCTTCCTACCTAAATAAACTTTCTAATATATCCTAACCCTATATTATAATATAGTTGGATGTAAGAATGTTGAGTCAATGGTTTGTGTCCAATCACTACCAATTGTTGTTTGCCAAGTGTTCTAGTTAACCATTTTAAGGTGTAGAACTAATTCAAAATTCAAGTGAGAAAGGCATGGTTGGAACCCACGGACCATACATTTTAAGACATATAGTAATAGTAATCTATACTATCTATTAAGGGATCTTAGATGATGACATTGAATTGCATACGTGTCACCTTCTTAGCTATGCCATATGGACCATGCTTATGTCATAATTACGATTTATATATATATATATATAAATCTATTAATCTAAATAATATTGTATATAGATATTAAAGGGAGGTAATTTGAATTTTAAAAAGACATGGGGATATGTATTATGCATCCCGCCCAATCTCATCACAAACATCAGATCTAGTTTCCCTCTTCCCTTTCCCTCTGGCGATTTTGAACCCTAAATTCCAAAAACTCGCTGCAAAGTTCAGATCTGGATCTGCTCTAACCTACCGATCTGCTCATGCTGCTCTCCATCTCCGATCAGGCCTCCAATCATCTACAAGGTAATCATAATTAACCTAATTTTGTTTCATTATTGATAGTTTATGATTGTTACTATTCCTCCATTCTTCCTCGATTCTTCACTTCTGACACTTCAATGGCTTCCAACAACTCCACTCCACCTCTCACTATTGATTCCTTAAACCCTAAGGTTGTTTTCTTATCTGTTTTACTTCTGTAACTTGATTTGATTTTTAGCACCACTTAGGGTTTTGTTGTTTTGGTTTATGTTGATTTCAAGTGTTGATGTTTTGATCAGTGATTTGATAAGATGTGAAATCAGATTGGATTGATACAGTTGATATAATAATAAGTTGATTTAAACGAATGATTGTATGGATGATTTGTGTGTTGATGTTTTTTTTATTTTTAGGTTTTGAAATGTGAGTATGCTGTTCGTGGTGAAATTGTGTCTCTGGCTCAGGTAAGTTTAAAAAACCTAAATTTGATTAAGCTTGATTAATATATATATATATATATATATATATATATATATAGATTGCTAAGAAGTTGTAAATTTAGTTGAATGAATAGTTTTTTTTTTTATGTTTTTATATTATATTTATTTGTTGTTACAGAAATTACAGCAAGATTTGCAAGCTAATCCAGGTTCTCATCCTTTTGAGGAGGCATTGTTTTCTATGTGCTTTTGTTTTTTTATAGGTAGAATTACAAACGAGCCAAGCCGCTTGTGAGCTACTCGAGATCGGCGAGTTAAAAGCCTGAACTGGGCTGAGTTTAGATGAGCTTGAGCTCGAGCTCATTTATTGTTTATTAAACAAGCCTTGATAAACACTCCTACAGTTATAGGAAGGTATAAGTTTTGATTTGCTGCTCACGTCTTTAAAATATATTTGCAGATAATTTACTGTAACATTGGAAATCCACAGTCTCTTGCTCAGCAGCCAATCACCTTCTTCAGAGAGGTTTGCATTCTGCAATACTTTTTATTGTTGTATTTGTATGTTATTGTTGCTTAATGATGTGTATTGTATAATGATAGGTTCTTGCATTATGTGATCATCCCAACATAATAGATAGGAGTGAAACACAGGGTTTGTTCAGGTATATACATATAAACTGGTCTCCATTATGCACTTTTCTATAAGTTTCTGTATGAAGTCAAGTACCTTAACATGCATCATTTAACTTACAGTGCGGATTCTATTGACCGAACATGGCAGATCCTTGATCAAATTCCTGGTAGAGCCACTGGTGCATATAGTCACAGTCAGGTAAAACTGCCTTCTTTTGAGCTATGAAATATGTATATGTTTATAAGTAAGTGTATATACTATATATGTGTGTGTATTAGATGAATTATTGTTCTGTAATAACATGACATGTTTTTTATCTGGTATCAGGGTATTAAGGGATTGCGTGACACTGTTGCTGCTGGAATCGAAGCTCGTGATGGTTTTCCTACTGATCCAAATGATATCTTCTTGACAGATGGTGCAAGTCTAGCGGTATAAAGATTTATTTCCAGTGTTTCTTTTTTTGCGCTTTTAACGTGTTTTACATACATAATAATTTACAGATTCTATCATTTCTCTGTACCAGGTCCATATGATGATGCAGTTACTAATAAGATCCGAAAACGATGGAATTTTCTGTCCAATTCCTCAGTACCCTCTTTACTCTGCTTCAATTGCGCTTCACGGTGGTACTCTTGTATGTGTTTCTTATATCATTTCAACTCTATTTCTTATTGTTTCGACAATGAATTTTCAAACTTCCATTACATAAGAAGCATATGACAGAGCAATTCATAATCATGTTTCAGGTTCCTTATTATCTTGATGAAGCAAGGGGTTGGGGACTTGAGATCTCTGAGCTCAAGAAGCAACTGGAAGCTGCTAGACAAAAGGGTATTACTGTTAGGGCTTTGGTTGTAATTAATCCAGGAAACCCTACAGGTCAGGTAAATATATTTTCGGTTTTCAAAACACTTAGCAATTAGTAAATATATATTCGGTTTTCAAAACACTTAGCAATTAGTTCTCTTTTTTTAATAAATTGTTTTAAAAATATATTTCTAGGTTCTTGCTGAGGAGAACCAACGAGATATCGTCGAGTTTTGCAATTTGGTTTTGGGGGTTTTTATGTGCCTGTTCTTTTCCGGACATTTATGTTTCTCATTTTTTTATTTGGTTACTGAACAGGTTTTGTGGTTTCGCTTTTTGTTTGTTGTAGGAAGTTTGCTTCTTACACGAGGTTAACCGGATTCTAGCGTCGAATCGTCTGGAGCCATTCTCAAGGCTGGCAAGTGGAAAGTTCACCTACTTCTCAAAGGATTGCTTACAACCCTTCCAAGAAAGGTATAATTTCCATAATACAACTTATCGTTATTGTTTACACATCTAATATTGTGGTATTGTATCATGTAGGGTTTTATTTTGGTTGTAAGTTTGATTTACCATCACTTTCAACAATCACACTATTTGCATAGACAGTTATGCTGGTAATATTTGTTACAAGAATCTGAAGGGTTGATTTGTCTTGGCAGTTTTAAGTTTTTCTTTAATGGATCATTGGATTGTTCAGTTGTTTCATTGGTAAAGAATTTAGGCATGTGTTTTGTGCTATATGATATGAGTATCTTATTATGTGTCCATGTTTGTTTGTGTATTTAATGTAGATTTACAACCTTCAAAACCAAATGGGGATTCTGATCATTGAGAAAAAAGAGTGGGTTGCCAATTATGAGCAGATGAAATCCATTGCAGAAATGGCTGAACTGACGCTAAAACGTGAGCAATCTATCCATACGGCTGCTCTACCTGAAGCAAAGCTAAGGGAAGAAAAACTAAAAAAGGCTCTTGGAATTGAAAAGGAATGTGTTTCCAATGTAAGCATGTATTTTCGTTAAAAGTTCTATTTGATATTTAGTTTATAAATTCCACTTTTCATTTTTTTAAACTGTAATCTTTGTAGATTGAGAAGTCATTGCACGAGATGTGTGCAGAATCTGCAGAGGCAAAGGTTGCGGCTGAAGTTAAATTAGTTGATGCATGGACTATGATGGATGATGCCATAAAGAGGATGACAGAAGCCAATTCAAAGATGCAAGCTGCGGAATCTATATTCCAAAGATCTTGACTTCTAAAATATTCTATCTATATTTCGTTTGGGCTATTGAAATTGTTGTTTGTTCGTTATATAGAATTGGAAATTAGTTAATTTATTTGTGGCGAGTGTGAAGCAAAAATTGATTAAAAAAGAACAACAAACATATTTAATCTTGATCTAGAAGTGTATAAGTATTGCGAGATTGATTTTAGTTCCTTCTTGCAATGACAGCTTCTGGCGCTTAGGCTAGAGCTGTTGTCCAAAAAGCTTGCGGCTTAGAGCTCGCTCGGATATAGCTTGGAAAAAGCTCACTCGATATGGCTCGACTCGATTATGGCTAATTTAACTGTTCTTCCATCAGCGGTTTCACCCCGAGAAGACGCTATTCAGTTGTTTAAAGCTTTCAAAGGTAATCGCCTTGTAAATATATGATCCTTCGATATGATCATATTAACAAAAGGTTAAGCCAAAATATGGTTTTGACTGATGCACTCTTTGTATTTTATTTTATTTTTTCCTATTTTTAAATATAGAATGTGATTATTTGGATTCAAACTTAATCCAATATCTTTAATGAAATGAAACAGGATTTGGGTCGGATGATGCGGCCGTGATTGGTATTCTTTCTCATCGAGATGCAACCCAACGCGCGTATATCCAGCAAGAGTATAAGACAATGTATTCCGAAGACATCCTTAAACGTTTGTCTGCCGAACTTAGCGGCAAATTAGAGGTATGTTTCAAAGTTCTAGAAATGTTATTGTCCTATATAAATGATTGATCACAATGCATAAAACCACGAAAGTGAATTTTGAATTTGGAAATCATAAAGTCAGACTGGTTAAATTTAAAATCATGTCACAGACTGCAGTTTTGCTTCTGATGCCTGATCCAGCACAAAAGGATGCCAAAATATTAATCGATGCATTGAGCCCGTATTGTATAGATCTTGAAGCTGTAACCAAAGTCAGATGCTCTCGAACATCTTTGCGACTACAAACTCTCAAGCAAATTTACCACTCGACTTGTGGAACTTATCTTGAACATGACATCGAACTACAAGCTTCTAGAGATCACCAAAAGGTCGAATCTGTACCCCTTTTCGTTCATCAAGTTATAGTATTGGATTTTGTGTCATTTTCTTGGTCTTTTGAATGGTGAGAAGACTTCATGTAACTGAAAATGGTCTTCTTGTGTAGATTTTGTTTGCTTGTGTAAACAAACCGCGTTATGAAGGACCGGAAGTAGATAGAGAAATGGCTGCAAAGGATGCAAAGGCTTTGTATAAAGCTGGTGAAAAGAAATTAGGAACTGATGAAAAGGTTTTTGTGAAAATTTTCAGTGAAAGAAGTAATGCACAATTGATTGCTATAAACACATGCTACCATGACATGTATGATGGATCACTCAAAAAGGTTCTCAAGAAACATGAAATTTTTTTCTTTATGTTTCCTCAAGATTGTTTCCAAGATTTTGCTAACCAATGAATTACACATGTTTTTTACCCAGGTTATAAAGAAGGAAACTTCGGGGTTATTTGAACACGCACTTTTGACAATCTTACAATGTGCTGAAAATCCCGCAAAGTATTTTGCAAAGGTGAAATCTTTAGTTAACCATAGTTCGGTTTAAGGTTAGAAGATGATACTCTCATACTTATATGTAGTTTGAAAATGATTGTAGGTGCTATATAAGTCAATGCAAGGCTTAGGGACCAATGACACGACACTTATAAGGGTAATTGTGACAAGAACTGAAATCAATATGCAATACATCAAGGCTGAATACCATAAGAAGTACAATAAGAATTTGAATGATGCGGTTCACTCTGAAAACGTCAGGCAATTATCGGACTTTTCTTCTCTCGCTTCTTGGCCCAAATCATTAGATTGATAATTCATTGTAATTTTCTGGAACTGTTCTTGTAATTTGCAGTCGGGCTTGTACGGATTCACATGCTTATTTGTACATATGAGAAAATAATTTCAAGATGTTACATATTTGATGATTAAGCCAATATATCAAACTCTCTTTTAAAGTAAATCAAATATAGTAGGCCCGCCAACATAATTATGAAATGACTTCCTAAAAAGACACATGTTTTTACATCTATACTATCTATAATACATACTGTCTTTAACATACTGTCTTTAACATTATTTTATAAAGATATGTAACTAAACACAAACAATTTAAATGATATATTATAATCTATTTTTTAGTATTTGATTTGGATCGTTATTAAACATACCCGTGTGTTCACACGGGTGTTACAACTAGTGTAATAGTGATGCAAGTGAAACAAACTAAGAAACCTGCAAAGAAAAAAAGTGAAGTATATAATTAATGCAGACTTGCAGAGGGACTGAAGCAAAAACTAAATGAAACCTAAAGGGCCTAGGGGAAAATAAGCAAAGGGGACAAAATGTGTATATATAACGACATTTGCTTTTAAATTTTTATAGAATTCCTGTTATGAATCATTGCAATAGTGGATGACAACTAGATGCATAGTAAAAGCGCACAGTAAAGGAAATAATTCATTCGAATTATTGACACAGTAACTTCAATAATTCGTTCGAATTATTGACGCACAGTACAACATAGTTTCTTTCTTTTGTCTATATAAACTCATGTAATATTATAGTTTTGTAAAACCAAGAAATATATATAAGAAATCCTCTAAAAATTCTCTCTACTTATCTTCTATATTATTCAGCTTTTAGGCTAGTTTTATAACACGTTATCAGCACGAGCGCTGTCAACCAAGCAAATCAACAAAAACAAAGGAGCTATTACCATACTCAATGTAAGAATTTAATATATTTAAATATATACATATATATAGGTTGAAAGCCTAAGGGTGCACCAGTGAGTTGTAAACCCATACACCTTTAGGATGATCTTTTAGATCCCGTTTCTCCTTTATATATATGTATACTTATAATATAGTTCTGTGATAAATTAAAATTAGTACAGGGGACCTATTGCTCTGGAGATATAATAATTATGGGACTACTAACATTTATTTATGTACCTAACTTTTTTGTTTATGCATCTAATATTTATTTATGCAATATAATATTTACTAGCTACAGTGAACTGTTTCAAAATGTATCATGGAAGCCTTAACCAAACGTATGGTGTAAGCTTAAATTTTCTTATATATATAAGAAACTCACTACTCGAGCTAATCTACACATAAGCTACAACTTCTGATATAATTCAACACATACCCAAAATAACCCGTACCCAAACTTTTCTTAGTTTCAACAAAACCATATATTCAAATGGCAAATCTTCCAGTAGCATATGTTGAATCTTCAAATGCAGCAAACATTCATCGATTCCTTCGGTTTACTGATTTACCCAATCGTGAGAGGTATAAAAAACTCAAGAATCTTGAAGTTTTTTCTATTAGCGGTATTGATTGGTATCAAATGGAAATGTTTGATCCAAGTGGTTTACTGGTGAGATTACTACCACGTAATACGCCCTGGAGGCGTTTCTTCGACATCCTAGAACCGTCATACGATGAACTTGTATATGAGTTCTTGTCCACTTTCTATTTCAAATATGATAAAAGTCTTTCCGATGAATCTATTCATTTTCGACTTTGTGGACAATCTCATAATATGTCATTAACAGAATTCGCAGTTTATCTGGGCATATATACAAATGAAGAAGTTAAATAACCTATTTTTACGGAGGCATCAACCTCTTATTCCTCTGAGGAAATGAGAGAATATTGGCTAGGCCATTCATCGAAAGAGTGGTGTAACAATAATAATTCTATGAAATTCACAGACCCTCGTTATCAATATATGCACCGTGTTTTAGCCAACACTATCACGGGGCGCAAGAATAATCAACATAGTGTTAGTGCTACCGACCTTTTCCATCTGCATAGTATTTTTGAGCAAGTTCCTTGTAATATTGCCCACGAGCTTGCTACATATCTTTTAAATCAACAAACAAATCCTCTGAGAAGTCTCATGGGAGGGTCTTACATTACAAAAATAGCAAAATCATTAGGTATCTTAAGTAATCAGACTATCCAAGGATTATCCCCACCAAAGGCATCTGGGATTGTAAATTTTAACACTGTTAGGCTAACCCCTATTCATAATTATACACTAAATCAACCATTCCAGTCGGAGGAAGATCAGGTTATCTTAGAAAGTACCTCAACACAAAATTTACAACAATCATTGTTGCAGCTTCCTCAACCGTCTTTTTATCGATTTGATCTGCAACCACAGCTGCCACCCGTACAAGAACATATTACAACTAACCTATCTCAACCACTAGCATCGAACATCTTACAAAACATCTCGCCCTTAGTTTTCGAGGAAGATTCAACGATGCAACAAACTTTGTTTGATGAAAACATGATATTCCAAGAGCAGTTAGCATCAGAATCATTTTTTCAATCACCATTACCGCAACAGTTTTTCCAATCACTATTAAACGAAGTAGAACAACCACTGCCACCAATTAATATAACAGAACCATGCACGATACCTCCAATGAATCTACCTTCAGATTCAATAGGAATCGAAGTGGCTAGGTTAAACGGTCAGATTCGAAATTTGTCTAAACAAATAAAACGGCTAACAGAAAGAAATAAATGGTTGGAAGACATGCTAAAACAAATAGCTAATAGTATGCAACTAACTCTACCACCTTCACCACCTTATGATTCTGAGTCTGAATTTGATTCATTATATGATTAATTTCAAATGTAAGTTCGTTCACATCATAATAGACTATCAAATTATTATGATTAAATTGTTTAATACATACATTCTATTTTGTGTTTTTACATACAACTAATACATATATGATCATAAATAAGAAGTTTATGAATCATAATCAGTTGGCATGACCAGGTTAGACCACACCGAGTAAAATGATAATGTGAAATGTATTGAAGAACTAACAGATCCTTCCAGAAAATTATAAAATGTAATTTTTGTTCTCAAGAAAAGTTAATCAATGAAAGTAGGGTGTGAATCCCTAAGTATTCTGGAATAAGCAAAGGATATACATATCCAACATGATACCATTTAGTGTTTTAACAATCGATGCATCGTCTAAATGGTTATCAAATCCACAACCTGAAGTTTTTGTGATTAAGGCTTAGCTAATGTGATAGCAAGCATATCATTCCAGATTGATATAATGATTTTGATAATAAATCAATTTCACATAATGATCATTGCAATACACGTAAAACTTCATGTAGTTTATACATGATTTATTGAGACAATCACTGGATGTGTTTGCTAAATGTATGATCATGAGAGCAAAAGTTCATGTATCAATTCATATAATGCCAATATATTGTAATATTTTCTCCCCATTATAATTGGGTTTTGGTCAGAAACCAAATATGTCCATTCTAAGATTTTGATTGTGCGATATATATATTGAAATTGATCCACCACGACGCACAAATATGGGACCTTAAAAGGTGATTGGGAATAGCATTTAACGAAAGAGTTATTTATGGTTCAGTTTATTAATATCCATCTAAATGGACTAACATTCCCAACATTAGGGGAAGATAAAAGCAGTTGAAAAAGAAATGAGTTGAAATAAATTATCATTGATCCTTAAAACTGAAAATATGAACTAGGGTTCAAAGAACAACTCATTTGGAAAAAAAAATCTATTACCAGACGTATTTACTTACCAAAATAAAGTGACAAGCTAAGTCATATATATCAACTGCTAATGCTCCAATTATTATAATTTGTGTCCCTAAAGGACAACCATACACTAGTATTAAATCTATGCCATGCCTAAAGCGTGATAGACTAATTGATTCCATGAATAAAAATCCTCGAAATTTTGGAGCAATTAATAAAGATGGTCAAGTCGAGGTTTAGTATAAAATTCTCTTAAAGAAGACAATATTGACATGATGTTTCTAGAAGAACCTCAGGTACCTGAAAGAAAAAAAATAATGTATCATGTCTAAAAGAAATGGAATCAAAATAAAATTAGCACCGTTACACTTTTATATAACATAGCGCTAGAAATAATGAAACAATGAGGATCAAGATTTTTGAATCTACTCATGAATGAATTCATGTTATTAATTAACCAATTTTGGAAAAAGTGAATAAATCAAAGTTAAAATTCTTTCATGAAATGAAAAGCTTTCAGACCAACCGTTCTTAAGGAAAAAAATTTCTTACATAAATCAAATTGAGTAATACAAAGAAAATTTGGTGGCACAAGAATGTTGCAAAACCATTGATTGATTATGAGGAGTCACATTATCCAGTGGTGGATATAATAACTTTCCAATATCTGATTCGTCTGGTAATATATTAAGAGAAAATTGACATGCAGCTTATGAATATTTATATATCATGTGGTACTACAAAATACATAAAAAATTCATGAAGAATTTAAATTATCAAAGTCATCTAAGGCGAGATCTCAAGAACATTATAAGATATGAATATGCTTAAATTATTATAAATGCTGAAAAGAAATGGAACTCTCGATGAGTTTCCTAAGGCAGTTGAGTACATGAAAAAATCAATGAAATTCGATGGTTATGATAGCTATTGATTAATGTATAAGCATGGTAAACTATGGATTGTATGAATGAAGTAAGTATTCAAGGCATCTTTTGCATATGATATAAAGAACAATGAGGAAATCTACATGATAGAATGAATGTACATTCATGGTTGGTAAAATCGAAAAGATGTATTTCAATGAATATAAATGCATGAAGCAATAATTTCAAAACAAGTTTTATATTACTAACCTACCAAAACAAGTTTTATTAGCTTTGTAAATACATCTTCTTAAAGTAGTAAAGATTGTATGGACTATAAGATGAATATGGTATAACGAACTTTTTAATGAAGTTAGAAAAGATAAATGCATACGGTATAGTTGGACTATATATTTTTCTTTGGAAAACCGTATGAGGTTTTATAACTATTAAAACATATTAACAAATCAAATATGAAATACAAATTTATGCCTTGATATACAAACTAGCATTTGCATCATTATCCATAAATTATTACACATATAGAGAATGATGGATTATATTGATATATTTTGCTAGTTATACATTACCATCTGTATCATATTACTCGTGTACAAAGAAGAGATAATATAATCGGATGTAATAAATTAACATCTAAGGTATGAAAGATAAAAAAAAATTATATTACTAACCTACCAAAACAAGTTTTATTAGCTTTGTAAATGCAGGGAATGTAACAACATATAGTTATGGATCATATGGTATTTGTTTACATAAAGCACCAGGAATCTCATATAAAGACCATATAACATTGATCAACAGAAAGGACTATACACATCAAGGAATGAAGTGGCAAAATATTAACTAAAAGATCTACGCAGAATGCTTAAACGATACATAATGAAATCAGGGGGAGTATTACAAGTTGCACTCTTATATACCACCAAGATTTTTTGAATATACTCGAGACTTTATTAAAGACAATCAAGTCGAGATGATATATGTCCAATCAAGCAACAATTTAACCGATCTTTTCACAAAAAGCACTACCTATAGCAACTTTCAGGAAACACGTTCATGACATTGGCATGTGTCACGTACGGAGAATGTGATGCCTTACAAATTGCAACTTGAGGGGGAGCTATAGAATGCACTATTTTTCCCTTAGCTAAGGTTTTTTTTCCCACTGGGTTTTTCTTTAGCAAGGTTTTTAATGAGGCAGTACTTAATTACCCCAAAGTTTGCAAAGTGTCATCCAAGGGGGAGTGTTATGAATCATTGCAATAGTGGATGACAACTAGATGCACAGTAAAAGCGCACAGTAAAGGAAATAATTCATTCAAATTATTGACACAGTAACTTCAATAATTCGTTCGAATTATTGACGCACAGTACAACATAGTTTCTTTCTTATGTCTATATAAACTCATGTAATATTATAGTTTTGTAGAACCAAGAAATATATATAAGAAATCCTCTGAAAATTCTCTCTACTTATCTTCTATATTATTCAGCTTTTAGGCTAGTTTTATAACAATTCCATATTATTCAAAGTAACATATAATTATCGTCAACACTGGTTTTATTTAAGGGGAAAAATTCGTCGTTAAAAAAAATAGTGGTTTTCATAAACTTAATTAGCATAATAGGGGGCTCGGTATCCTTCAAAGTTTGATGGGTTAATATAGGCCATATAGCCTTTAATATAAACGACGATAAAAATAAGCAAGCAATCACATTTAGTAAACACATCTAAATTTAAGGGCTAGCTTTAATTATAATAAAGTAAATAAAATAAAAAAAGAACTATACTTATAAAAAATAAAATATTTATTAAAAAAGAAAATTATTAACTTTGTTGAATCAATGTTCATATTGTTATAGTATAGAATTGCTAAAAGATTAAACTTACATAGTGATATATTTAAAGGGTAGGGTTCTAGGTAGGGGTTCAAACGAGCCGAGCGGCTCGCGAGCTCTCGAGATCGGCTCGAGAAAAAGCTCGAAACAAGTCAAGCTTTATCGAGCCCGAGTCAAGCTTGAGCCTAAAATAAAAGCTCGTTTGTTTATCGAGGCTGAGCTCGAGCCTGGCATGTGAAGCTTGCCAGGCTCGTCGAGCCTTATCGAGCTTTAGTGTAAACGAGCCGAGCCGAGCCGATCTTCTTTAAACTTGTTTACGAGCCAACCCCGAACCTAAAAATAAGCTTATTTAGTAAACGAGTTCGAGCCCGAGCTTCACTTATCGAGCTCACGAGCCTGAAAAGTCTATTATTTATATTTTTTATTTAATATATTAATTAATAGATAATAAACGAGCTGAGCCCGAGCCGAGCTCGAGCTTGAGAAAATACCAACGAGCCGAGCTCCAGCTTTGAAAACAAAGATCGAATCGAGCCGAGCTTGAGCTCGGGCTCTCATAAGTTAATCGAGCTCGAGCTCGGATCGACTCGGCTCGTTTGTACCCCTAGTTCTAGGTGAACCCTTTATTTAAATAATTAAATGTTACTGGTCACTGATCAGCAAAGGATGGCGGGTCTACTTAAAGTCCAGTGGAGACAGTGGGGAAAAGAGCCCACTCAATATAAGCCCAAGTGTAACATAAAAGGGCAAATTGTTTTTTGGCCCATTAACAAAAGCCCAATTCTAGTAGCAATATAAGCCCAAGTGTAACATAAAACGGCAAAATTTCTTGGTTCGGCACACCACATGCTAACATTCGGTATCGAACATAAACACGGCAGTTGGTCAATGTATGATAGAAAGGATGTGTCGTATATGAGCTGCAATTGGCGTAGGCTATGCTTGGCATACCATATGTTCAAGGCTGCCCCGTTTGCCAAAAGACATCTCATATAAGTAATTACATGCAAACCAATATACTGACTTCATAGACAATTTTGAAACAAATTGTTTGTGCAATTAATTTTGCACAAATGATGTTTCCTTTATATTTTGTGAAGCCGTGTGGATAATAACCAATTTATTTATTAAACATAGACTAAAAAAGTATTCAAATAAGCAAAATATCAAACTCTTAAGAAGCACCATATTTATTGAAAAAGTCGTACGCTTGGTTAGCCACAAATGAACAATCAATCACAGAAATGTCAATATAAATTTTAGTCAAACCTAATTGCTTAATGGTATGTTAATTATAAGTTGTAGTATATAGTCTATCGGAAAGTTGTAGTATACAGTCTATCGAAAAGGCATGTATGAACAAACATCATTTTACTTTTTATGAAGCAATATATAACATTTAGCCCACCAAGCGGTTTCGAATGAATTTCCAGGCCCAACATTTCCGAATTGTGCTGAAGCAATAGATACCGATTGATCAATTAAAGCAACCCTTGGGAAATCGGCTATGCTTCTTGGCCCTTGACCCAAAAGAAGTTCCTGAAAAGCAGCAAGAACTTTGGGATCTAAGACGCTTGATATCTTTTACTGATCAGACCAATGTCTCTTGTTGCTACAGTAATCATACAACAAAAATTACAACTTGAATATTACAGTAATCAAACAACAAAAATTACAACTTGAATATTACAAAAGGCTAAAGAGGCTAAAAGTGGAACTTTTTATAGGCAAAATTAGAAACATTGGGACACTCCAACGTGTATGAAAGTAAAAAAAAAATATAAAGCTTGCATATTGCATCAAGTTAGCTTACAATGTGTTTTTAACTTATTTAAAGCTGTAACTACCAAGACTATTTACTTATTGATGGTGGAAGATTCTTGTTAGTATGGAGTGCAACGGCTCTGGTATGGTATATGGGTCTACATAGACGCGTGCAATAGCCATGTTGATGTGTTCGGTTCAAAGATGGGATGTCTTAGCCTTGTAAAAAAAGGCAGCTGATGTTGATATAGTGTGATGGGCAATGGTGGTCATGATAGCTTCACTTGACAAATATAGTTCACAGAAGTAAGGCTTCTTTCTCTAAAGATACTTCAATCCACTAAACAAATTTTTGTATGTTCTCTAAGAACACAAAAAATATATATATGCATAAGTACATGGGTCTTTGCAATATCACAAAGCAAGAGGATAAAGTCAACGTATATTAAATTGATTTTAAGAATGTAATTCGTATCCCCAATTTGTGCATTCAAAGTCACCGATATAAGTTGTAAGATCCGTTTCGGTATCAATATATCAATGCACCCATCAGTCTGTAATAAACTAAATACAAAACTATTATACACCTCTAGATAATCCAATCAACCCGTTTATGGGTGAACAGTTCCAAAAAAATCGCAAAAATAAATACTCACAATGAAGACTATGAACGTCGCAACAATCAGAAATCATAAACGCAAAACATATTTCAAGCCTTCGAACGCGCCAATGAGGAATGTCAGAACTCAGAAATCAGTTCAAGGCTCTCCAATAAGCATGTAACAGATTAATATGGCTTTCAATTTTGAATGTAAGAATTCAAAATTAAGAAGAATTAATTCATAGAATTAATACTCTCAGTTGATTTGGTTTTTGGAACAGAGGCGTCTTCATCTTTAATACCAAACCGTTGCTTTAGAGATCTAGGGTTTTATATCAAATGCGAAAAGGGAAAAGTGGTTAACAGAGATGGATATCTTAGGATTGGAACGCAATAAAAAGTATGAATCTTACCTTTTGCAATTGAATAAAAACATCTTGCGAACAGAGGAGATACGTGATGGAGACGAAGACATTTAGGGTTTGTAAAAAATTGAACACGGTAATAAGGAAGGTCACTAAAATAAAGAAGGGAATTAAAGCAAAATAGTTTTCCCTCCTAACGCAAAAGAGATTGAGTAAGGGATTGCCACATCGCAATAATAGGCTTAAGTTTATGCCATGTGGCATAAGATTGTTTTATTTTAATAATAACTAGGTGTAGGACCCGTGTAACCACACGGGTAGATTTAGTAATGATCGAAATCAAATACTAAAAAACAGATTATAATATATCATTTAAATTTTGGTCTTTAATTCTATATCTTTATAAAGTAATGTTCAAGACAGTATGTGTGACCACACGGGTAGTTTTAATAACCATCGAAATAGATTATGATACATCATTTAAATTGTTTGTATTTAATTCATCTTTGATATAGAAACAGTGGATGAGGGCCATCAGATGTTATAACCACTTTCAAGGGGAAAGTCTAATGCAAACAGCTGCTTATGATGAATAGCAGTGGACAGTATTTAGAAAACAGATGTTTGAGCACAACAATAATTAGGGGTAAGGAAATGATAATGATTTGAAAGACTATTAAATCAGCAATTGTTTAATGAGATTATGTTGAACGATTTTGTTGAATGATTTTGTCTTGCGTAAACACAATATCATTTCCAACATCTGTTGATGGTGATTTATGAAATACCTGCAAGAATGCCATCCTTAACAAAATACATTTTATACACAAATTGTCAATCTTTATATGTCAGCGGTTTTTACATTCCACTGCTTCATTCCAAGCAGGGCTTTGATCTTTAGCAGCACTTATCTTAGGACAGTAGATTAAATAGCAGCACTTTGTCTGGTTCAGTTGTTGTACACAAGCAGTACTTAATGGACAACAGTTGTAGTATACAAACAGTGGATGAGGGCCATCAGATGTTATAACCACTTTCAAGGGGAAGGTGTAATGCAAACAGCTGCTTATGATGAATCCACTTATGTGGACCAGACTTATTTGGCCCAAACAAATAACGACTTTCAAGGGGAAAGTCTATTTCAATGGTTAATAATAATATTATGATATTGAAAAATAAGATGGTGGTACCTCTTCAAGGGCAAATACACCCCAAATAGAACAAAAAAAAAACAAACAAACCACACAGAAGCCTATACAAAATCCAACTTTTACAAAATTCTGCTAGCAATAAACACTTCTTCATTCGATATTAAATAGTATTACAAAATTCTGAGCTTGAAAAATATTAAAAACTAAACATTACAATTAACACTTCCTAAGATATTTATTTCTCTGGCCTTCTTCCATGCAATTTCATTTTTTGTTTTAATTTGCAGATCTGCTAGCATATCACAGGTCTTCTGATCCTGTTTCAGCAGATGTGTCATAAACTCTTCTGCTTTTTCTTTAAACTCTGATGGAGGAGAATAGACAACTTCATCCATCAGTGCAATGCTACTCCACGTCTGCTTATAATGAATCCACTGATGTGGACCAGTCTTATTTGGCCCAAACAAATAACGACTTTCAAGGGGAAAGTCTATTTCAATGGTTAATAATAATATTATGATATTGAAAAATAAGATGGTGGTACCTCTTCAAGGGCAAATACACCCCAAATAGAACAAAAAAAAACAAACAAACAAACTACACAGAAGCCTATACAAAATCCAACTTTTACAAAATTCTGCTAGCAATAAACACTTCTTCATTCGATATTAAATAGTATTACAAAATTCTGAGCTTGAAAAATATTAAAAACTAAACATTACAATTAACACTTCCTAGGATATTTATTTCTCTGGCCTTCTTCCATGCAATTTCATTTTTTGTTTTAATTTGCAGATCTGCTAGCATATCACAGGTCTTCTGATCCTGTTTCAGCAGATGTGTCATAAACTCTTCTACTTTTTCTTTAAACTCTGATGGAGGAGAATAGACAACTTCATCCATCAGTGCAATGCTACTCCACTCTGCTTATAATATTTATCACTTACCAACGCAACTTTTTTGTTGACTTCTTCAGCCTTTCTCTGTTCATGGAGTGACCATCTTGAATATTCAATTTTAAGATCGGTATTATCCGACCAGTGGTAGAAGGTTTTGCTTGCCATTTAGAAAGACTGTGAGTGGTTTTGGACGTTTTGTTTTAGTATGAAGGGTTTTTTAAAAATGAAGTTTTGATGTTTTCAAGTAGAGCAATCATGATCCTTTATAGTGTTTGAAATATTTGATAGGGTAAACGAAGAGACGTCTGCTAATAAAGATCATTTTTCAAAGGTTTTACATTAAAATGTTTGATAAGGTAAATGAAGAGACATGTTGGCCATATACACGTTTTTCATTATTAAATCATTACATGTATCAGGTTTTTAAATATAAATTTTTATTTAATGGTTGCATTTAAACCTAACCTTTGGGCTGATACATATCCTATATAATATCATTGCAAATTCAAATATTGTTTCATCATAACCAGATTCATTCAGTGAAATAGAAGAGCAACTCTTATTGTTTTGCCTTAGTTGTTATAAATACATTAAAATGGAGTCACATACTTCTGCACAATCTGAGGATTTCAAGCAACGCTTTATTAAAGAAATCGAAGAGCAAGTTTTTGCTGATAGGAGTACTCTTCAAGAGTTGAAGAGATGTTTTAACGGACTGCAACTTGGTCTGCTGACAAGAGACCAAGTTTCAAGAGACCTGAGGGCGATGCCGACTACTTCCGTTCGTGACCTGTGTGTTGCGAATAATATAGAGTGTAGAGACAGAGACCTGGACTTCATGAGAAAGATCAATGACATACATCGAGAAGTGCAGTGCTCCATGGAGTTGAAGTTAAAGTTTCTTCATTCTTGCTATTAGACTTTAAGTGTCTGATTACTTTTCTTTTTTTTATGTAATTGTAACTTTTTTTAATATTTATACTATAAACGATTTAATTTTTTTTATGACACTTTATTTTTGCTTCTGTTTCATTATAATTTTAGGTATGGTTTTGGGCTGACCAATTTTTTTGGGTTTTGTTTTAAATGCTGAATTTTTGATGCGTTATAGGTTCTTCACTCGGAAACAATTTTTTTTGGGTTTTGTTTTAAACGATACAAGTAAAACTCTAAAGCAGGTATGATATGAAACATATTTTTCTCGATTGTTAAACAGCAGGTAACGCTAAATCAGTGTAGTGAAAAGGAAATAATACCTGATGAATGAACCGGACGGTCCGATTATAAACCACTGATCACCCTAAAAATAAACCACATACCAACAAACAATCACAAAACAAAACAAAACAAAACAAAACAAACCAAATTCAAGAATCAACTCTGTAAATATAATCATGTAGTATGGATTTTACCTAGCTAAACAGTGTATCATAAAGTGCCATAAGGCCATTTTGTCGAAAAGAATAACTATAAGTCATTGATATAATAAAATCACCGGAAATAATTAATGAAAATGTAAATTACAATACCTGTTGATGGTGATTTATGAAACCTCTGCAAGAATGCCATCCTTAACAAAATACATTTTAGAGGCAAATTGTCAAGTTTAATATGTCAGCAGTTTTTACATTCCACTGCTTCATTCCAAGCAGGGCTTTGGTCTTTAGCAGCATTTGACTGAGGGCAGTAGATTAAATAGCAGCACTTTGTCTTCAGCAGTTGTTGTACACAAGCAGTACTTAATGGACAGCAGTGTCACCTGGTATATCGGGGGTGAGTTCACATATTGTTTACCATTATCTCATTGAAAAGTTTTAATGTGTCACCTGGTCCGATTATAAACCACTGATCACCCTAAAAATAAACCACATACCAACAAACAATCACAAAACAAAACAAAACAAACCAAATTCAAGAATCAACTCTGTAAATATAATCATGTAGTATGGATTTTACCTAGCTAAACAGTGTATCATAAAGTGCCATAAGACCGTTTTGTCGAAAAGAATAACTATAAGTCATTGATATAATAAAAATCTCACCGGAAATAATTAATGAAAATGTAAATTACAATACCTGTTGATGGTGATTTATGAAACATCTGCAAGAATGCCATCCTTAACAAAATACATTTTAGAGGCAAATTGTCAAGTTTAATATGTCAGCAGTTTTTATATTCCACTGCTTCATTCCAAGCAGGGCTTTGGTCTTTAGCAGCATTTAATTGAGGGCAGTAGATTAAATAGCAGCACTTTGTCTTCAGCAGTTGTTGTACACAAGCAGTACTTAATGGACAACAGTTGTAGATTCTTTCAATCAAACTGATTTTACCATGAACCCAGATCCCCAATGCTAATATCTAGGGTTTCTAATCTACACAAAGTCATTTGCAAGAGTAAAACCAATAGCTAGATATAACCCACAATTTTTGCGAAATAAAATCAAACACCCACAAAAAAAAAAAAAAATTCCAAAAAATATTAATGGTAAAATAACACAGATTTCACATTTAATTATCTATACAGCTTCATAAATAAGTAACAAACATACTGCATATTCAATTTAAATGTGTCTTTACCTTCTTATGAAAATGCAAGCTTTAAAACATTTCAATGTGTCTTTACCTTCTTATTATGCAAATGCAAGTAGAACCATTGCAGGTGCAAAGACTGAACCAAATACAGGGTGCATCAAAAGACCTCTTCTTTGAACTTTTAGAGATCCATCTTCAACATTGAAGCTGAAATAATTTAAAAAATGTAAAAAAGAAATGCAAACTTCATTGTGGCTTTTGATCGAACACTTGGGAGTAAAAAAAAAATGGGACATTTTGCTTCTCAATTTTTATGGTATATTTGAATAAAATGCTCCATAGAAAGGAATTAAACAGTGAAAATTACCATAAATCTTGATGTTGATGATGGGTCTTGCAAAAGATGAGATTTTGATGATGGGGTTTCTTGGATCCTGAAGAAATCAAGGAAAAATATGGGGAATTGGGCATGATATTAAGTATAGAGAATAGTGTGTGTGTGTAAATATACATGTAAGGTGAGGAACAACAGGTGAACATGGAATATTCTAAAGACGAGAATGTAGAGCTGAAAGAGACGACATTGCCGGTGAGAATGAACTCAAAGTTTAGCAATAGAATGATGGAAGAGAAAGAAAATCTTTAAATGAGATGTGTTTAAAAGGGCCTTTCAATTTTGAAATGTTTTAAATTGTCCTGCCTAAAGATAACACTAATAAAAATCAGATTTACATACTATTTATAGATTTATAGATTTATCGATTTATCGATTTATAAATTGGAATTATGACATCATCATTGACATGTGGCATAGCTTAAGAGTTGACACATAGGCAGATTTACATCAGCTCATAATCTCTTATTATAGATAGCGGTAAGACCCGTGTGCAAACACAGGTCGTTTCTTAGAAAACCATGCATAACACATTTTGATAGAAACTAAAAAAATAATTAATGCAGACTTAAAAATTTGATATAAACTAATGGTTAATAGGTTTAGTGAACTGGAATTCCATTATGTTGATAACCTAACTACTGTTGTTTATCGACTGTTAAAAACCTCTGTTGCTTTCCAACAGACGTTTGCTAACAACTTTCATCTATTATCTCCAACAGAGGTTGCCACATTGATAGATGCTAAGTATCAGATGTTAGTCAACCCATGTTAAAACGGTTAGTCAACAGAAGTTAACCTAACATCTGTTTGACTAAAGTCAATCAGTGTTTGTAAATGGTAATCTCTGTTTCGCCAAATCACTGTTTCTCAAGACTCTGTTTATAACGAAACTGAGGTTTCAAACATATGTTTCTCATACCACTGTTTGAAATTCTAACCTCTGTTTCAAAAACATAGATTACAAAGGAAAAACAAAAATCTGATCGACCAAAAGTGAACAGACATTTAACCTTTGTTTTCAAAAACCAAACCTCTGATTAATAAACAGATTTTTAGGTTTCAAAAGAGTGTATCATTTGTTTGAGGTATCTAAAACTCTGTTTGACTAATGTCAACCACTGTTTGTAAAGGGTAATCTTTATGTTTGCCAAATCACTGTTTCTCAAGACTCTGTTTGTAACCAAACAGAGGTTTCAAACATATGTTTCTTATACCACTGTTTGAAATCCTAACGTCTGTTTAAAAAAACGGAGATTACATAAGGAAAAACAAACATCTGATTGACCAAAAGTGAACAGACATTTAACATTTGTTTTAAAAAACCAAACCTCTGATTAATAAACAGATTTTAGGTTTCAAAAGAGTGTATCATTTGTTTAAGGTATCTAAAACTCTGTTTGACTAACGTCAACCACTGTTTGTAACGGGTAATCTCTGTTTTGCCAAATCATTGTTTCGAAAACCACGGGTCATTTTTTTCGAAAACCATGCATAATATATAAAACAACGAATCACTATATATTTTTTTTTAAGGGAATTACTTTCCCGAATGTTCATATCTGTTGGAAATATGCTTATTAAACTTCGATACAGAAGCTGTAAAACATCAAATGAATATACTAACAAACTTAAAATCTTTACTTTGAAAAAAATCAATACATGAAATACAACTTGACTTTCAACAAACATTAACTATGGTAAAACAGCCTAATAAACTCCTAACATCTGCTATTAGCCTAAGCACTGTTACATTGTTAACCTCTGTTGAGCAGCATCTGTTGAATATCATCTGTTGGTCTTTAACATCTGTTGAGCCATAGCAGACCTTTGCTTCTTCAGATTTTGTCTTCATCAGTAGAGTTTCACTTTGGCAGACCTTTGGATCAGCATACTTTATCTTCAAGCAGATGTTCTCTTTTGGCAGACTTTAGCTTTGCCAGACCTTTGGAGTAGCAGATGTTGAGTCTGTCATTGGGAGGAGCAGATTCTTCAAAGCACTGTTATACATTAGAAGGTAAAAAAATTAGTTTACCTGGCTGCTTCAACTTCTATATCAAACAGACCAAGAGCAGGCAAATCGAAAGAAGAATTACCTTCGAAGAAATAGCCTTGTAATCTCTTGTTACTACAACTTTAAACATATATGGTCCGGTTCACGGTTTAGTTTTAACGATTTGGAACTTAAAACCATGATAGTTCAGTAAAAATGTCATACAAATATAGAGAATAATAAAGTTGCTAACCTCGGTCATGAAAGTTATATTGGTCATTAACCGATCTGTTTAACCAATAGTAACGTATTCCAAACTGGGGAAAAAAAGAACTATACTTAGTCAGCTAACCCTATTAAGAGTAGACGTAAATGCGAAAGATTGTCAGTGAATTTTAAGTATGTCAAAAGTCAAAATGGACTTGGGATGTTGACTTACATGCCATACTTTTTCAGTTTGAATATTTTTCATAAGCCATTAAGAATGGCTTCATTTTCCGAAGACGTCTCTTAGAAGTATGGGAGGCTTCTCATCAATATGAAGATTGGAATCAAACTCAACCATTAAGCACTCTAGTTCACACTCCAACTGCAAGCATAAACATATAGCAAATTAGTTACAAATCCTCAATTGCACCAAATCAATGAAATAGAAACAAATTATTTAATCGATTAGCAAATGAAATAATGATAATCACTTGCGCTAAAACAGAATCATAATTCTAACATTTTCAAACTATAATCCACTAACTTATAACTGAATATAATCCATTGTTTCTAAGCTGCAAAAGTTGATTTTATTTTTCAAATACTTGGATGGTTTCGCAGAAGGCAGAGAGCGGATGTGGTCTCATTGTCCAGCCATGATTTGACTTTCAAAGCTCACGAGCACCTGTTACGTAATATGAAAGAAATATACTGTCAATTCGTCACTTAAACAACAATCTGCAACTGTATGATTATCAAACAAATAACCAAATCAGTCCGAAAGATATTTACTTTCAACTGAATCAAGTCAATCAGTTCGAAATCATCAACTGTCTACACAATTCAGATCAAAACTTCATTTTGTCAACTTTGATTTAAATTCAGAACCGGATTTCAAAAAAAAATTCAAAGTTGGTTTTATTTTTCAAATACCTGGATGGTTTCGCAGAAGGCAGAGAGCGGATGTGGTCTCATTGTCCAGCCATGATTTGACTTTCAAAGCTCACGAGCACCTGTTGCGTAATATGAAAGAAATATACTGTCAATTCGTCACTTAACAACAATCTACAACTGTATGATTATCAAACAAATAACCAAATCAGTCTGAAAGTTATTTACTTTCAACTGAATCAAGTCAATCAGTTCGAAATCATCAACTGTCTACACAATTCAGATCAAAACTTCATTTTGTCAACTTCGATTCAAATTCAGAACCGGATTTCAAAAACAAATTCAAAGTTGATTTTATTTTTCAAATACCTGGATGGTTTCGCAGAAGGCAGAGAGCGGATGTGGTCTCATTGTCTAGCCATGATTTGACTTTCAAAGCTCACGAGCACCTGTTACGTAATATGAAAGAAATATAATGTCAATTCGTCACTTAAACAGCAATCTGCAACTGTATGATTATCAAACAAAATGCAATATCAGTCCGAAAGTTATTTACTTTCAACTGAATCAAGTCAATCAGTTCGAAATCATCAACTGTCTACACAATTCAGATCAAAACTTCATTTTGTCAACTTCGATTCAAATTCAGAACCGGATTTCAAAAACAAATTCAAATTTTAACTATGTTTAACCGTTCAAACAGATCTGAAGTGAACTTGCAATGTTCAAAATGATCAAACACTTTAATCGAAAACAGCAAGTTCAATAGAGTTTCAGTTTCGGAAATGAACTAAAAGTGTTCGAATTTTGATTTTAATCACAATTCTTATACAAAACACCCAAACCACCCCACTGTGCATCCTGTTTGTTCGTTCCAAACTGCAACTCGATAACTTTTTCTATTTCTTATCAGCAAACTACAATTACCAGCTTTGAATATGATATGCAGAATTTTAACTCGACGAAACAAACAACAATACTGATCTACACTGCTTTCAGTTTCGATTCAAATCTAGATTTCAAGACTCGTCACAACTACACACTTTTTATCTTCTTCGAAAACCTTCAACTAACAATCAACAATTAGTTTGAAATCTATTTGACAAACAATCAACACAGTATGACGTTGAAGTGTTACTGAAATTTAGACTTTTAAACATATAATCTGTATAAACTGTTCTAAACAATCAAACACGAACAGATTTGTCTTTTAATTTACTGCGTGGTGCACATAGCTCGGCCATTTGTACCTCAGCATCAATGTCGTTAACTACACCTCGGCAACTTGGAAAACCACAATAACATGGAAGTCGTTCATCAGTTGAAAAGAATATGCAATATCAAATATTATGAATCGTCATTAAACAAAACAATAATAGTTAATGGATAAGCTCTTCCACTGTGCAATATCCCGCTTAGACAAATCCCAACATTTTTTGTTACTGACATTTTTACAAACAGTTGGTGGGCTTCATAAAACCCAACTTCAAAAAGCTTATCCAATTAGAAAATAAACATCAAAATGGATGCCCAAAATCACAAACCTAAAAATCACATGCAATTGAACAAAGACATGAAAGCTCAAATAGAAATTCGACAGTATGCAAAATCAAGCAAACCAATAAGATAAATCAAGATAATAGAGAAGTGCATACCCATTAACTGTTATGTCGGTGATATAAACAAACACATATTCAAATCAAACCCAAACACCACCTTCATCATTCTTCAAATCCAGCATTAATATCCCACTCAACATCAAACCTTTCAATTACCATTTCAACCACAAAATTCACCATCAAATCTTATCCCCATCTTTCAATTTCAAGAAAATCTCAAAACCCAGAAACTCTTCTGTTGAAGATGTTGAGGTGTGATTCCACTTCAAAATTGAAACTTTTAATTTGGGAAATCATCTTTTTTATTGTCACTTTCTGTGATTCAGAAATATGATTCTTATGTATGTCACTCACTAAATTGAAACAAATATAAAGCTACACGCATAAGGAAATAAAATAAAATATACCATGTATTGAAGGATTGAGTGTAGGAGAGTGAAGGATTGAAGCGGCGGCGACCGGAGAAGTGCGGCGGAGAAGCGATTGAGTGTAGGAGAGTGAAGTGGAGGAGCGGCGGCGACATATTTATTTTGGATTTGAAGTCGGCTTCGAAGTCTTCCCTTCCATGAATCCATTTGGTAAACATATTTATTTTGGATTTGAAGATGAGAATGGATTGATTTTAGAGAGAGATTTTAGAGAGAAATGGAGCCCAGATTTAGAATTTTAAGTTAATCGGAGCTCAGATTTTGAATTTTAGAGAGAGAGAATTGAGAGAGAAATGGATTGATTTCTAAAAGTGAAGCTCAGATTTTGAATTTTAGAGAGAAAGTTGAGCTTTTTATAGGTCAGTTGTTTAAATTTTGAATCTGGAGCCATATTTAAATTTTGAATTTGGAGCCATGATTTTGAAATTGGGCGGTGGTTTGGATGAACATCAGTGGTTTCCCTTTTGTATGAACATGGTTTGCCCTTCTGTATATGTCATCAAAGGTTTGATGGCAGTGGTTTGAAAAGGTGAATGTGGAATTATGACATCATCATTGACATGTGTGATAACTTAGGAGTTGACACATAGGCAGATTTACATCAGCTCATAATCTCTTATTATAGATAGTATAGATAACAACAACAACAAGAGTAAATTACGATTTTGGCCCATGTGGTTATATCACTTTTACCCTTTTAGCCAAAAAAAGAATTTTTTAACATCTAAGCCCCTAACGTGTTTTTTTCTAACCTTTTTAGCCCCTAACGTCTTTTTTTCTAACTCTTTTGGCCCCTAACATTTAATTGATGGGGTTAGTGTTATGGGCCAAAAGGGTTAGAAAAAAAAATGTTGGGAACTCAGATGTTAAAAAAAATTTGAGCTAAAAGAGTAAAAGTGATATAACCACATAAATCGTAATCTACTCTAATAATAATTCAAGTGATCATTGATCAACAAATGATTGCAAGTCTACTTAAAGTCCAGTGGACAGGGGACAGTGGGGGAAAAAGAACCCACTCAATATAAGCCCAAGTGTGACATAAAACGGCAAATTGTTTTAGGCCCCTTGAGCTTTTAGTATTTTATCGATAAGCCCCTTTTAACAAAAGCCCAATTCTAGTAGCAAAGAAATCACCCAATGCCCTGCTACCAATCGTACGCAACCTTGTTTGTTTGTTGTAAGTAGGTGAGTTCTTGAACTAAAACTTAAAGGTTTAATTTTGTAGCATGGAGTTTTTATTTTTTTATGTTATTTATTTTGATGCTGGCAATATTAAAGATGACATCTTTACCACTTGTTATTATGTTGTTGACCATGGGTGTGATGTTGGTGGTCTAAACTTTAAAGAATAAAGCATTACTTTTACAAAAGATATAAAGTGATTGCATCAACATTTTTACACTTTTAAACGTGTTTTTTCTTCTTTTCTAGTTACAAATGATTTAGGTTTCTGACGACGCATTACACTTCAATCGTTTTCTGATTTAGAGCGGTATATCTCCATCGTTCCTTCTCAACATAATCCGCATCCAAAAACCGAGCCACAAACGCCCATAACCTATAAACATCTTCAAAATTCGCCAAAAAGTTTATAGCGGCGGTCACTACGGCGATATTCGGCACCCCTTTACTTTTCTTCGTGCCACCCTCGGTCATTACGCGCTCTTTTTCATCTACATACTTGTCATCAAACCATATCTTGTGTAGAGAACCTAGGCTCAACGATATATTATTTCGATCAGAAAGTTTTTGCACTAGGGCCGGCTCAACCTTTTCACCTTTCCAATCATAGATATTGAACGCTAACGCGGGTCCACGGTTAAATCTAATTCTCGGACCGTAAATTTTAATCAAGGGTGTCTTGGTCTCCGTGTTGGGATGTTCTAGCTTCGTTAGCGCGTTAATCAGCCAATTTATCAAGCACCTAGTGCGCGTACTAATTTGCATCAACCCTAACGAATCCACATGGTCTAACCCCCTATACTCGATCGGTAAACCCTTGTTCTTTTCGCCCTGGGTGACGATTTGTTCTTGTTGAAGTTCTAAATCCGTTCCCGATGAATGTTCTTCGTCCGATTGAGCCTGAAACGATGAGTTCTTAGCCGGGACAAGAGTGGCTATCCCCACGCATGAATCTTCCAATATCGATATCATCGATTTCCTGACAAACAAGCATCCGAATCCACTCGGGTTTTCACCAAAAACCTTGTAGAATGAACAAATAAGAAAATCGGGCCGAATCAACGACAGCCCGAAGCTATCCATGTCTTTTGGGCCCAATGCACATGCATCTAACAACACATGCCACCCGTTCTCATGTGCCTTGAGCATCCACTGATACGAGTAACTCGCGCCAGTTGTTCGCGATTGAAGCGGGAACACGAATAACCCTCTTGGTTTTTTCTTTTTCCTATTTCTCTCTACCATTTTTCTTAATTTCGCGGAATGAATCCGCATTCTCGGCCACTTGAATTCGGCTGACATTACCTTAGCTCCTCGTTTTTCGGATGTCGTAACCAAGGTGTCCACAGCCTCGCTCTTATAATCGTAAACTGTTAGCAGTTTACGACTCGTTTGGAACGGATAAGCTTCCGAAACAATCTTGAATGCTGATGACTTGTTTGAAGTAAAAACCATGGAATAATCATCACCTGAAATGATATAGAGGTGTTCATTATTCGGTTTCAAACCGATTAAAACGAAAATAGAACTAATAAAACCGTTTAAAATCAAACTGAATTAAATTCGGTTTCTGGTCAAAACCGAATTTTGTATTCAGCTTTTGGTTTTTAGAAATCTAAAAATAAAATTTGAACCGAATATCAAACAATGGTTATTTAACTTAGCTTAATTCAAGTACATTTTAGCCCAATTTTATTTAAACAACTCAATTCCATAACAAAATAGTAAAAAAAATCTAAAACGGTAAGATAATAAATGCTAATAACTAACAAATAAAACTTATGCGGTTGAAAACAGAAAAAAAAAATATGGGTTTTCAATTCAGTTCAAACCAATCAAACTGAAACCGAACCAAAACCGTCTACCAAATTACATATTTGGTCCTTAGATCATGCGTAGTCGTTGGGGTGAATAATGTCCCACCCTTGGACGTTGTGCGTTATGTGGCAGTCCAGTCAGCAATGGAGCGTTTTTCTAAAATGGGTGTAGTGGGGATGTAGGCATTATGTTAAAAAAGGGGTGTAAATAAAATTAAATCAAAAAAAATCAAAAAACTTTATTGGACAAGAAAAAGTAGAACATCACTGATTGGCCGAAAACTTTTGAACATGGGCGTGGAAAATACAACGCCAAACAGCAAAAACTCAAAAAAAAAAAAAAAACGCCCTGGGGGCCATGAATAGGCGTGTTTGGGCGTTTTGGGCCAAAAAAATGCCCCAATTTCTCACCACTACGGATGGTCTTAGTACGGTTTTCATTTAGCCGAAACCAAATCGTGTATTCTATTTTTTATTTTCAGAAATTTGAATTTGGTTCGAATCGAACCAAATATCAAATAACCATCATAAAATTTAAGCCTAACCCAATTACAATTTTAGCCCAATCTTATAAGGGTGCTCAATCTAGAAAGAAATAATGATTAAAATAGTTATTCGGTTCAAACTGAATAAACTGAAAACTGAACCAATGAACACCACTAACCTGAAACATTCATGAACTCCATGATCCGCTTCCTGATACACGACTCGAATGGAGATCCTTCACCACCATGAAGCAGCTGGGACTTGAGATTAACAGACCGGTAAATCGTATTAAAGAAGGGGAAATCGGAGTGCAAATCACTCGAAGAAGGAGTGGAAGGGTGGTGTGTTTGAAGCTGCAAGTGTGAGAAAAGCCCAATACCAATATAATCAAGACATATGCGATTCGAGAGCGAAAGATGGTAATATTCCTGCCCTCTAATCCTGTCCACTCGAGCAGTATCCGAGTATTTCGGATATGTTTGAGTGAAAGTAATCAATGAATCCTTATAACTAGGAAGAGACTCATGATCCGTAAAACGCGTGTTTGGAAAGAAAGAAGTGGTTGTTGTGGTTGTGAAGTGTTTCCGGCACGCGGATGTTGTGCTTGTGGTGGTGCTGGTGCTGATGCTGGTGGTGGTGAATTCTGGTAAAGAAAATAAGGGGTTGGAACAACAACCATGTGAGCATACTTGTTCAACATGTTTCAAACATGGTGAGTTCATAGTTGTTGATGATTAATGAATGAACATATGTTGAGGATGGTGTTAGATTATATAGATATATATATATATATATATCATATATGTATGTGATGTATAAGGTTTTGAAGTGGACATTGTAATGATTGTTTGAATGGGTCATGTTTCCATGTATGAGAAGACTTTTTCAGTTTTGTAATTTATTTTGTGGGGATTGAAAGTGGCATTTATGTGTAGTAAGTACTAAAAGCCGGTATATGCATTCAAACATAGATGGGATGGGGTGATACAAAATAATTAAAATATAATACGACCATGTTACATTAATTCGTCTTGTTTAGTAAATGGAGACTATTTCAATCAAACCGTGATAGTTACGTTATGTTCACTAACGTGGTTAAAGTTTGCTGAATTCGGAATAATTATTTTAGGGTCTCACTATTTCCACACTTCTAAAATCTTATTTTCACACTCCTATATGTATACGGCCCGCATAGAGTTATACGGGCCGTATAACGGATTGTTGCAAAAAAAAAAGTCAGGGAACGTTTTCTTGTCCATGTATACGGGCCGTATAGCATTATACGACCCGTATAGAATGTTATACAACTCATATAATGTTGTACTACCCAAACCTCATATAATGTTATATGACACGTATAGAATGTTATACGACCTGATATTTTCTCTATGTATACGAGACGTATAACATTATATGAGTCATATAACATTATACGGTCAAATATTTGCCATGTTAAATTATTCTATATGGGTCGTATAACGTTATACGGCCCGTATACCGGGTGTGAAATTAAGATTTTAGATATGGGATTATTATGACCCTTATTTTACCCTTTGTATAAAGATCTAAGCAAATATTAATTATCATTACAAAACATTAACTTACTATGACAAACGCAGAAAAAAAAAAAAAAAAAAAAAACCGAATGTAAGTTGGTAAAAAAGTTGTCAATTATTCATATTTTCCTTTTGGAATTCTCCGATTCTTACATAAAAAAATCATCAAGATTTGTTGATATATGTTTTAAGGCAATATGTAGTATAATATTATATGAGTTGTATAACATTTTATACGGGGTTATGCGACAAGTGACGAAAAAGTATAAGAGGGGGCTTTATGTGGAGTTATATCACAAGAAGGTGTAGTGGTAAGAGGGTTATATAACCCCTTCAATTATACATACATATGCATGTATATATATGTGTGTGAGTGGGGAGGAAGGGCATGGCGTGATATTTTTCACGGGGGATTGAAATTTTCTCACCCATAGCGCCGGCTGTAGCGGTGTGACCAGGAGCTATGGGGCGACATTGCTGAGTTTCGCGTGACATACCACTCCACTACGGATGGTCTAATTTTAAGTCGTTTAGTTATCTTCGTAAGTATAGGTCATATGCGTACATAAATGAACAATTAAACTATTATTTTCTTTTCGTAATTTCAATACTCTTTTGATTATTTGTTAACTTGAAGTACTAACCAATGAAATTACATCGAGATAGAAAATAAACGGGTAACAAGCTGCGCCGCTACCCCTTTTAAATAGCAAAACTAAGTATTTTAAAAACTACATCCATAGATCTCGATGTCAAAACATTAGTGTCCATGATCCTTTGAACTCGGCTAAGTAGATCCACGGCCTCTGACGCAACCCAAAAATATCAAAAGCAAATGAGATAAATACGTGTTTGTTGGAGAAACATTTACATGTATATTGTTTTCTTTTATGTTTTTGTTTTTCTAAAGAATAGTTTGTTTGTGTTTTTCGGGGCCATCTTTAGTTTTTTTTTTATTATTAAGTGAAAAGGGTTAAATGGTTATCTTATACATGGATTTAGCATATATCTAACGCATGTTAACGGAAATTACTAAACATGTTACAGCTTCACAACAATTAGTAGAAACACAATTCGTAACTGTTAAAAAGAATTTGCTAAAACCACAATATAACATCCTCGAGTTGATCCATGAAACTAACTCAATGTTTAACAGGTTTA
Organism: Helianthus tuberosus; assembly: GCA_030545235.1. NCBI lineage: Eukaryota > Viridiplantae > Streptophyta > Magnoliopsida > Asterales > Asteraceae > Helianthus > Helianthus tuberosus. The sequence goes on from CM060389.1 coordinate 125,774,047, forward strand.
AATTATTTTTATATCTGTCTTTTCGTTTCTTAACGTTCAAGTTAAAAATTTATACTTCAGAGTTTCCTTACTGTTATTATTTAGTTTTTTTTTCTAAAAAGTGAATAAATCATGAAAAGTTAAAGGAAAAAGAATGATGAGTTTGCTTTAATGAAAATGAACTTAGTTGCTAAGGAATGGTTTTTCTATTAGAATGGGACAACTCCAAATCGAACCACAATATCACCCTTTTCCTTTTTATTTGCTTTCTAAGTTGGATACTGACGAGGTATGTTACTGGACCCGACCCGGGCGGTCGGACTTTCCTGCTATTTATCACTTTTATGTTAAATATTATTATTATTATTACGTACTAACCTGCGAAGCCCAACGCATTGTAGTTTACATACTACACTAGGCTGTGGACTTGTAGAGACAACCCATAACTGGGTCTGACCCATTGAGGTTAGGGTTTCTCATATCTATACTACTTTAATAAGCATATAGGAAGGACAGAAATGGTCATTTGCCACTTTACAACCATTTGAAGCCCATTGTACAACCTTTTAAGCACAAAGGTGTTGAAAAATTCTTCAACACACGCGGAGCAGCTCATACAAACTAAACGGATCTCTTTGACCCGTTTTACCCAAATGGATCCAATATATACCTTCTTTCACTCGATCTAAACCCTAATATTCATTTTATTCACATCCGCCCCCATCCTTCTTCTTCTCTCTCTCTCTCTCTCTCTCTCTCTCACCAGACGCGGTTCTAGGGTTTCAAAACCAGGCGCTCCAAGATCAAGATCTCTGTGATGAATCTCTTTACGTCCGACACCAGATCGACTTCCTCATTATCGTCACCACCATTTCTAGGGTTTCTTTACCAGTCGCTTCAAGATATACGCTTCCTCAGCGATGAATCTCTCTAGATCCAACACCAGATCGACTAGTTTGACCGCTCGGTATCTTTCTTTTTACAGTATCTTTTTTTTTTTTTTTGTTATTTGAATCGGATATGTGTAATATTTCAGATCTGCCATTGAGTTGTTCGTGTTAGGGTGCACCGGAATAACCAGATGTGGTATGTGTACTGTAGTTTAGTTTTTTTTTTCTTTAAAGAAGTTTGTTTTTTTAATTTGAAGTTGATTATTGTGTTTATCTTGCAAGTATCATCTGGAATTTGAATCGGATCTGTGTAATATTTCAGATCTGCCGTTGAGTTGTTCGTGTTAGGGTGATTATTGTGTTTATCTTGCAAGTATCATCTGGAATTTGAATCGAATCTGTGTAATATTTCAGATCTGCCGTTGAGTTGTTCGTGTTAGGGTGCACCGGAATAACCAGATGTGTTATGTGTTCTGTAGTTTAGTTTTTTTTTTTCTTTAAAGAAGTTTGTATCTTTAATTTGAAGTTGATTATTGTGTTTATCTTGCAAGTGTCATCTGGAGTCTATCTCTACACAATTTCAACAAGGTATTGTTTGAGCCGTAGCTTTTTTATTCTGCGAAATGTTTGTTTGTTTACTACTGGATAACCAGATGTGGTATGTGTTCTTTAGTTTAGGTTTTTTTGAAGCCCATTGTACAACCTTTAAAGCACAAAGGTGTCAAAACGTCTGGTACAAGTATTCTACCACCAAATCGTCAAAGATCCACAAGCTCGATAAAGCCAACTTCGTAGACTTGATGGAACTTACAGACTCGATAACAAAAGACCGTAACATACAATAAAGAGACAAAACGTCAAAGATCCACAAGCAATTGTGGATCTTTACTGACGGGTGCACTTCGGAATGTAGCAGATATGAATGAATATAACCTCAGTGTAGGTAATTACATATCTGCCACTGGGGTTATATTCATTCATATGAATGAATATAACCCAAGTGGTAGATGTGTAATTAGCGAGCTCTGGAATTTCAAGGAAAATCGAAGAGCTCCACTGGTTGTATTCATTCATATCAATCACTTCCTTATGTGCACCGCATCTTCTAGGAGGTTGTCAGGTGTTCTCGCCTTCGTAGTTGGTGTTTTGCGTATCTTTACATCCGCAGCTATTCTTGTAAGTCCCGTAAAACCGGATCTTTCAATGATATCAAACTACACCAAGTTTGTGCGGAATCCAAACTTGATGTGATTCAAGAAATAAATGAAAATCAACAAGAAATATGACCAACGAAGAACACACCGGAATCACTTTCAATACTTGCACACGTTCTATTACTTGAATAAGCAAAACGTCTGGTACAAGTATTCTACCACCAAATCGCCTCTCTCTCTAGCTCTCTAGAAGTTGTAGCAATAAAGTTTTTTTTTAAACCCTAAAACAAGTTAGAAACTTGTTTATATACATAGACAAGCCCACTTCCCTACATGGGCTCCCCTTGGGCCTGCTTGGCCCACATGGCCTAAAGCTTGGCCCAAGCGACCTATAAAGGTCCACAACCTAATATAAACTAACCCGGTAAGGCCCAGTTCGTAACCATAACTCGTTGTGTTAATTTGATGCGTCAGTCTCACACTTTAGGGCCTAACAATCTCCCCCTAGACTGATGCCATCAAATTGTCTTCATATTCATGAAATCAGCAACGTCTTCAACGTAGTCTATGGTTGTCTCAATGCTGCAGATGTTGTGGAAGTTCTTGACTTCTGAACTCTCAGCACTGGGTCTCTTTTCTTCAGCTCTTATGGTTAGCTTCATATCAGGATCTCAATCAGCTTTGCTTGAAAATCTTGTTAAAAAGAATGTGAGAGGAGGATTCTCAGCAGCTCTTTTCTTCTTCAATCTTTGTCTTTCAAGCAGATTCATGGTACTTCTTCAAATGCACTTTCATTGTCAGACGGCGTTTCATATCCGGTTCTTCTGACTCAGGTACATCTTGTTGTAGTGCTGTTTCAGGCTTCTTCAGGCTTCTTCAGCAACTAACAGCATCTCAATATTCATCAATCCCTGTTCTTGATTGAAATCAAGTTCTGCACATGCTCACAAACTCATAAGCAAACATTTCTTATGCAACAGGGAGAGTACCATATGAACACTAGGTACATCCAAGTACTTATACTCGGATTTCACAATTTAAATTCTTTCAACTTTTGATGATCAGTCAAATCTTCAAGAACGGTTACATTTTTAATTTTAAGAAAACCAAAACACTATTTTTGTATTTTTGAATTTTTTCAATTTTTTTAATTTTTAATTTTAAGAATTAAAAACAAATAAAAAAACTCAAAATATAAACAACTACCATAATATACAATTACAATTGCAATGGGATCAAAATTCGTTCTCAGGCAGACTAAGGAACACTTTTCAGTACGAGCCTAATCAAATTGGTCTATGCGATAGCCAATATGTTTGTCCACTTAAACTTTAACGCTCAACTTTCAATTTTTCAACTTCGTGATATGCTTAAGGTAATATTATATCAAACCCTTTAATTTAACTTTAGAGAATCAGTTATAACTTTAATAGGAAATAACGTAATTGCTCAGGGATCAAATCACGAGGTTTCGGGCTTGACTTCACTTATCAACACTGATCTACTACCAAATGATCTAGACAATTGCCAGTATATTTGGCCACCTAAACTCATCTCCCTAGACCTTTTCCATATAACTGCCTGTAACAAATTTTATCATGTTTTAATTTCTTAACAATGAACACCCAAACAAATACTAATCAAATCCCGGAAATATAAACAACACACTCTATCATGCAAGTAGATTCCCTACCACATATTTCACAAGTCCAATCCAGATCTCTGAAATCTTAACTGTGAATAGATTGAGAAGAGAACAGAATAGATCTGAAGCAGAGATGGTATAATATACAGATCAAATGAGTTTTTCTCAGTTTGATATAAGTTTCTTGGGTTTCTTTTGGGCACTTGAGGGCCTCTTTCGGGTGTTTAATTGATCTATAACGCGACAACGTACAGCTAGGTCAGCATATATCTGGATGCAGCAGAAGCTGGCGTTGCCTAGCACCTCCAGGTCTTTGCTTCCGCAAAACAGAGGAGATACATGACTTTTTCAGAGAAGATTTCATAGTCAGACCAAAATTGTGTGTATCGGGACAGCATACAGACATTCAAATAGAAATGAGCTACTTCCAAGTGATTTTCTTTCCTGAGGTCATGTACTAATTTAGTTCTGAACAGAAATAGCCAATGTTTCCAGTCTTTAAGGATAGAGCCTACCAACACATCGTGCTAAAGTCAGACAGTTTCGATACTGGTCTTACATGAGTCAGCCGTTCACCATAATGTGAAAATTCATACGCCGTTGGTATGTTACCCACATGGTACATAGTTCGTTATGTTTATATCACTTGGTATCCTTAATCATTTTGAGCGTCAAGCCTATCGACATATCGCAGTAGATCATAGTCTTTTCAACTATGGCACCTTACATGTGTTAGTCAAACCCTTTAACACGAACATTTATTTCACTTCCCATATCATGCACTTTTATCTTTTTGGCTTTTTCATTTTTCTAATGTTTTTGTATTTTTCTCATTTTCTCCCCCTAAAACAATACATATTTACAGCAAACTCTTTTTGTATTTTCTGAGTTTTCTCACCCTAAACTCTATATCTATCTATATGTGAAATCTTAACTGTGAATAGATTGAGAAGAGAACAGAATAGATCTGAAGCAGAGATGGTATAATATACAGATCAAATGAGTTTTTCTCAGTTTGATATAAGTTTCTTGGGTTTCTTTTGGGCACTTGAGGGCCTCTTTCGGGTGTTTAATTGATCTATAAAGCGACAACGTACAGCTAGGTCAGCATATATCTGGATGCGATGCAGCAGAAGCTGACGTTGCCTAGCACCTCCAGGTCTTTGCTTCCGCAAAACAGAGGAGATACACGACTTTTTCAGAGAAGATTTCAGAGTCAGACCAAAATTGTGTGTATCGGGACAGCATACAGACATTCAAATAGAAATGAGCTACTTCCAAGTGATTTTCTTTCCTGAGGTCATGTACTAATTTAGTTCTGAACAGAAATAGCCAATGTTTCCAGTCTTTAAGGATAGAGCCTACCAACACATCGTGCTAAAGTCAGACAGTTTCGATACTGGTCTTACATGAGTCAGCCGTTCACCATAATGTGAAAATTCATACGTCGTTGGTATGTTACCCACATGGTACATAGTTCGTTATGTTTATATCACTTGGTATCCTTAATCATTTTGAGCGTCAAGCCTATCGACATATCGCAGTAGATCCTAGTCTTTTCAGCTATGGCACCTTGCATGTGTTAGTCAAACCCTTTAACACGAACATTTATTTCACTTCCCATATCATGCACTTTTATCTTTTTGGCTTTTTCATTTTTCTAATGTTTTTGTATTTTTCTCATTTTCTCCCCCTAAAACAATACATATTTACAGCAAACTCTTTTTGTATTTTCTGAGTTTTCTCCCCCTAAACTCTATATCTATCTATATGTTCCTCTCCCTCCCTAAATTTGTGCATAAATCTTGTATTTTTGCGCAAATTTACCATTTACAAGAGAAAGGACACTTTATATACAAAATAATGAACTAAGAAAGAGAAAAAAAATATTTTTGCTTAACCGTTCTGTCATCAGATTGAAGACTAATCAATATTCAAATCAAAGTACTGAATTTAAAAGGTACCTTTTGCTGATCATTTCTTACTTCTGTTATCTCCTCCAAAGGAAACATATCATCTGTAAAAAAAAATTTGAACTTTTTGCAACAGTGAAATGTTACCCGTTTTTATCTCTGGAACAACCGCTATCAACAATCCAGAGATTGTCAACAGCTCCTCCTTAGTTGTTCCTGAAAAAGTAAGGAGATTAGTAAGACATGGGTACCCAGGCCATCGTGGTCCTGGGATTTCCTGAAGCATCAAAATAAGACACTTCATTTAAACATAAGTCCCCTTTAGTTTCAAGGATTGGAGACATTTCTGCTTTGGATTTGAGTTTCCAAATCTGTTTTGGTCTAGCAAACGCGTTTGTTGCCTTCGGTTGAGCAACTTTAGATGTTTCAAGTTTATTAGTTTTAGAAACACATTTTTGTTCCTGAACAGCCTTGCGTTTGTTTTTAGCAGCGTCCCAATCCCCATCAGAAGGTTTAACCTTGGGATTCACATTCTTCATTGCCTTAGGTGAATATACCTTCATTGGCTTAGAATGGTAGTTTTCCTTAGGTGTAACCCTCTGATCTTGCATATAGTAGGGTACATAGGGACGCCGTGTGCAGTTTCTAGCAATATGACCCGCAATGCCACAGTTGTAGCAAGTTTGTCTTTTCATCGGAAAGACATTTTTAGCAGCTTGATTTGCTCTAGCAGGTCCTGAAGGACAAACCGGTCCTTTTATGTTGGATGTGCCTGCACATTAATTTCAGACGAAGACGAATTTGGGTGCTTGTATTTACTATTTGCAGAAGTCTTGTTACTCTGAGCACCATTCTTCGTCTTTTCTCCCTGATTGGAGCTTTCAATCACCTTGTCAGGAGCCTTATGAGATCGTGATTGTCCTTGGTGAGCAGACTTCTTATACTCTCGACTTTGATCTGCTCGTTTTGGCTCCTTTTGTGTGTTGTGAACCGGCTCACAAACATCAGCACAAGAGTGAGTATTGGCATTTTGTTGCACGTTTGGATGATGAACACAATTTCTAGCAATGTGTCCAGGAATTCCACAGTTGAAACATGTCTGTCGCTTCAATGTATGGAGATTCTGAGATCCAGCAGCAGTAGCTAATCTGATGGGTTTAGATTGCTTTGATTGCTTTGCTTGTGTTCCATGTGCCTTTTCTGAGTTCTTCTGTACCAACGGTGTATGATTTCGCGAGCTCCCTTCATCATGTTTCTCTTCTTCTGTATCACCAGACGAAGCTGGTTGTTTCGGAGTCGACACACCTGCATCAGGGGAAACACTAGACAAAATGTTAAAGGATTTGAACAAATCAGCATAATCATATAGCCAATCTGGACCAACTCTAGCATCCGTAGTATTTTCTTCGAGCCATTCAATGTTGCACGACTCAACGACTTTCTTGGTTACTTTATTGTACACTCTATAGGAGGATCCTTTAGCATATCCAATAAAGAAACATTCATCCCCTTTGACCTCAAACTTCCCATTAGTGTTCATGAGCAACAAGACACACGGACAACCAAAGTTACGGAAGTGTGAGACCGAGAGTTTACGTCCTTCCAGAATCTCGTATGGAGTTTTCATATGACGTTTGTTTACTAAAGCATGATTCTGGATGTAACAAGCCGTGCTAACTGCTTCGGCCCAGAAGAAACTAGGAAGCTTCGAATCGGCCAGCATGGTTCGTGCCGCCTCTATAAGAGTACAATTTTGTCTCTCAGCCACTCCATTTTGTTGTGGAGTTTGTGGTGCACTGTACTGTCGTTCGATTCCCTTTTCTGCACAGAATGTATCTAAGGTGATATTCTTGAATTCTGTGCCATTTTCTGATCGAATTGCTTTCACCCTTGTAGTAGCTTGATTTTCAACTAGAGTGACAAATTGTTTGATCAAACTCGCAGCCTCGTTCTTGTGACTAAGAAAGTATACCCATGTGTAACGAGAGTAGTCATCTACGATCACAAGATAATATGCCTTCTTGTCAATGCTCACCACATTTACAGGACCAAAAAGATCCATGTGTAGTAATTCAAGCACGACTGTTGTCGAAGGTGTAGACTTGGACTTATGAGGCTTTCGATGAGCCTTTCCTTTTGCGCAAGCAACACACTTTTTTACCAGCATAAAGTCTTTGATTGGTAGATCACGGACCATTTGACCTTTAGAAGACAATTCAGTTTCTGCTTTAACTTCTATTTCAGAAACATCTTCTAGTGACTGTTCATTTATGGTGACCACATATTCTTTTTCAAAATCTGGTTCAGTTTTAATTTCAGAAGATGTAGAAGTTTCATTAACACATGTTTCTGCAACACATGTATCAACGGTTTCCAATGGGGTCCCACTAGATTCAACATTAGGGACACCCACTGAGACCGACTTAGAAGAAGAATCAGGATATTCTTGATTTTCTTGAGGAGTAGTTTCAGTGGTTTCACTGAATGTATCCTGAGGGACTTCACTTGTAACACTATCATCAACCAAGGGGTTAGAAACATCACATTCACAATCATTAACTGAAGAAAATTCATCACCAGACTTATTGTTCACAGATTCAACACAAACATCATCAGTTTTGCCCAAAACATCAGGCTCACTTGACGACACATAAGCACAAAACGACTCAAACAAGGTTTTTCCAAAAGCAATTTCAGACTCAGTTTGTTCAACATAAGTTTCAGAAAAATCAGAATGAAAAACTGGTTCACTCCCAAGAACATCTCCACACTTTACTTCAGATACTTTATCTGCACATGAAGACGAAGCGTTAGGATCAATTAAGCCTTTAGAAACAAAATTTATTGGAGTAGACTTCTGTTTCTCAACTGGTCTGCCATTAAATGATGACTTATTGTTTTTGGGACCATAAGTTATTTTACTTTCTGTTGGTGCACTACATCTGTCGACTTCGTCTTGTATCGAGTCTTACTTTAGATAGACTAGATCAGGGCATGTAAAACGAGAAAATGTGATAGAGTTAGAAAGATTTCGCTTGAAAGATTTAATGTATATGAGATTTCGCTTGAAGCTACTCAAGCGAAATCAACATGTTAAGATTTCGCTTGAGATGCTGAAGCGAAACCTTAATGTCTATATATAGAGGTTCAGTGTCAAGCGAAATCAAAAAGTTGTCATTAGAGAATAGAGAGTAATTTCCATACCGAGGTGCTGCCGGTGTGAGAACTGATTGTATTTGTGTTCATATCAATACAAATCAGTGTTAAAGTGAAGATTCAGCTGTTTTTACATCAAATACTTGTTTTCCGCACCTGTATTTGATAGAATTCCTCTGAACCGACTCGTTTAGGTCGCGAACCCGGTCCTTACACTTTCATTCATCATCTCCTCCTTAGTCATAGGTAAATAAGTATAATTGTCATTATAAGGAGGAGGAGCCTGATTAAAACCCAGTCCACTCCCTTTCTTTTTCTTATATTCGAGCTGTTGTCACACAAGTTTTTGACTAATTTGCTGGAAGAATCAAATTTCTTAATGCTGAGTTCATTTATTTGATATCTATCTCTGATGTCCTCCAGTTCTCTAGTCACATTGCATAATTTCTCCTGAACATATAAGAGTTGAGTTGTTTTTACACTTACATCATCTTTGAGTTTGATGATGTCTTTTCGTTGAGATTCAATTTTTTCTTTATAAAGTTTCTCATTTTTTGATAAAGTAAAGTTTTTATTTTTAATATCTTGATAGTCTTGAATTAGCTCAGCGTTGTGTATTCTATAAGCTTCAACCCTTTCTCTACACTCAGGAGTGCAGAAAACAGAAAGTATCTCTTCACGAGTAATTTCTTGAGCCACGGGTTTGTTAAACATGAATGCCATAATATCAGTGGCTGGTTGATACTTTTGTTCTTCTCCTCAAAACACAAACCAAACGAGAATCCGTACACTAGCTAACTCAAACACTCTGCAGTCGAATGAACCCACCTTTTGAACTACACCTCAAAACCTGTCAAACCTTTTTCACAACCAAACAAACCCCCTTTTTTATTTTTATTTTTTTATATATTTTATTTTTATATTTTTTAATATAAAAAATAGTTTTTACTAAAAACTATTATAAGATATATTGATGATTAAGTAATGATGACTTAATGATTATTATTATTAATATTATTATTATTATTATATATAAAACAATTTAAAACAAGAAAACCCTACTGAACATCGTCTTCTTCTTCGCAATAACAAACCAGTCCAAAACCCTAAGTTCTAAGTTCAGCCGCCACTAAGAATCCGTCGGGAAGAGGTTGTTGTAAAAGGTGGTTAACGACGAGGATGACGATATCGATGAACAGTAATCGGAGAAGATGACCGGTGTCGTCGATGACGGTGATGGTGGAGTATCAATGGTGGCACGACGTGAAGAAGATGACCGGAGTGATATGATGTACAATGACCGGATAATGTGTGGTGGTTTGAAGATGATCGGAGAAGGTGTACTCGAAACCAGCACTCAAAATCTGAAGTTGAAATTTCAAATGGAGATGATGATAGTTGCAGGTTTGGTCGCCAGTGGAAGTGAAGCGGAGAAGACGGAGATGAAACAGCAGATGACTCGAGACTGTGAAATGAGATGACTCGAGACTATGAAGTCGAAACCGTGGTTGCGACTCGAGATAGTGGATGTTGATGACTCGAGATCTCGGTTGCGACTTGGAACCGTGGTTGCGACTCGAGACTGCTCAGAAGAAGATGACTCGAGACCTTGGAGGTTGTTGAGTCGAGACCTTGATGATATAAATGATGACTCGAGACCAGTATATGGAGCTTTGGTGATGAGTCGAGACCTTGTCGACTCGAAACCTTGGAGAATGTTCCTGTGAGTCGAAACCAGATGCTGTTATGTGGGACTCGAGACCTGTGAAGAAGATGGGACTGGAGACCGTGATATGAAGTTGATAACTCGAGACCGATTGTAGATATGTGAGTTGAGACCTCAGAGAGATAAACTCGAAACCTTCGACAAGATAAATCCCACTTTAATTTTAAATCTTGAGATATTTTAAATCTTGAGATATTTTGGCAACTAGTGTGGCTGTGACACAAAACAGGGAACAAAATCTCGAAAATAATGGAAACAATTTTTTCCGAAAATAATGAAATTTTTGAATTTCAAATCCTTTTTTTTTAAATAAAAACAGTGATCCCCAACACTTTAACAACTTTCAAAACAATCAAAATACCAAAATATAATGATTTTTGATAAAATTCCGATGAACACTACGAAGAACGCGAAGAACACCAAACCAAAAATTAGCGAAAATCTTGAATCCTTGATATCACACCGAGCCTAGAAACAGGTTCTAATGGCTCTGATACCACTTGTAAGTCCCGTAAAACCGGATCTTTCAATGATATCAAACTACACCAAGTTTGTGCGGAATCCAAACTTGATGTGATTCAAGAAATAAATGAAAATCAACAAGAAATATGACCAACGAAGAACAAACCGGAATCACTTTCAATACTTGCACACGTTCTATTACTTGAATAAGCAAAACGTCTGGTACAAGTATTCTACCACCAAATCGCCTCTCTCTCTAGCTCTCTAGAAGTTGTAGCAATAAAGTTTTTTTTAAACCCTAAAACAAGTTAGAAACTTGTTTATATACATAGACAAGCCCACTTCCCTACATGGGCTCCCCTTGGGCCTGCTTGGCCCACATGGCCTAAAGCTTGGCCCAAGCGACCTATAAAGGTCCATAACCTAATATAAACTAACCTGGTAAGGCCTAGTTCGTAACCATAACTCGTTGTGTTAATTTGATGCGTCAGTCTCACACTTTAGGGCCTAACAATTCTGTACATCGAATCAAACCAAAACCAAATAACTGTTATCATTGAATCAAACCAAAACCAAATAACTGTTATCATCGAATCAAACAAAAACCAAATAACTGTTATCATCAAAACCAAAAATCAAAATGAGGAACACATTCAAATCACACATTCAAATCATTGAATCAAACCCAAAACACATTCAAAACCTCTGTTTTGATACCCTCAACCCTAAACCCACAAGAATCAAAACAGGAACACATTCAAAACCTCTGTTTTGATACCCTAAACCCTAAGGCCTAAACCCACAAGAATCAAAACCAAAACACATTCAAAACCTCTGTTTTGATACCCTAAACCCTAAACCCACAAAAATCAAAACCAAAACACATTCAAAACCTCTGTTTTGATGCATTTTGAACAAAATCAACCCTCTGTTTTTTTCAAAATCAACCAAAAATTCATCGAATGGAACCCAAAATCATCGAATGGAACCCAAAATCAACCCTCTGTTTTTTTCAAAATCAACCCAAAATCATCGAATGGAACCCAAAATCAACCCAAAATCATCGAATGGAACCCAAAATCATAATCATCGAATGGAACCCAAAATTATCCCTCTATTTTTTTCAAAATCAACCCAAAATCATCGAATGGAACTCAAAATCAAAACCAAAATCATCGAATGGAACCCAAAATCAACCCTCTGTTTTTTTCAAAATCAACCCAAAATCATCGAATGGAACCCAAAATCAAACCCATAATCAACCCTCTGTTTTTTCACAATATAAACACATTCAAATCATCAACTCAAACCAAAAATCAATATGAGGATGAAGATGAACCTGATCTGTTCGATGATGAAGATGTTCGATGAAGATGATGAAGATGATATGTTGATCTGTTCGATGAAGATGATGGTGATGATCTTGGGAGTTGGGAGAGATATTGGGAGTTTGGAGAGCTGTTGATGATGATAATGAAACTGGTGGTCATCTATTAAGTGTAGATATTAAGGGTGGGGGTATGGGATAGATAGACTAGATCGCTTCTACGAATAAGAAAACTAATAGATGACGTACTATACAATATATCACGACAGGATTAACAAACTAACAAGAAACAAGTTCCGCATTGTAAATTGTCGCCACCACAAGTCCTGCATTGTATCAAGAGAATATCAATAAACTAATAAAAATGAGTATCGTATTGCAAAGTTTCACCCTTAAAATTACTAACAAGTGTTGTGTTTTCCATTGTATCGCGAATTTGGTTTTGGTTATGGCTCAAAACCGAACCGCCCCATACATAACCCTAAACTCACCAACCTAAGTTATATGTTTCCCACCGCATCGCGCGGGTAAACGACTAGTCTCCTATATAAGGAGGTCTCCACCTCCTTATTAGGGCATCCAATATGGGGCAACACTTTTGTAGCTGGAAACCGGGGATTCTTCCCCTACCGGCCGTCTCTACATTGCCCACGTTTTCTCTTCTTCTTATGTGCAGGCCTAGGACGAGACGGAGAACACGAGATGTGGCCATATCCATATTCATCACCGTAGAAGTAACGACCCGCATAGGTCCATTCTTTTACATTGGCGCCATCCGTGGGACCGACTACAGTCACCTCTCGTTTTCCTCTACTCAATCGCCACATCTGCGTTCATCATACAGGTTTTTACAAAGTTTAAGCCTTCAAATCTTCTTTTTTAGAACTAAAAAACAAAAAATATATAATATCATTAATAAACACCTTCCTGGATATGTTCCATGGGGATTCAAATTACCGGATCTCCTTTATTGGCTAAGCATAGGTGTATGGATCTTACATCTCTGTTCTTGAGAGATTTGTTTCACATCTAAAATTCCTACTTCTCGGTATTATACACTTAGTGAGTTTTGAAAAAAAGTGAATACATATTTTCTAGATGCAGTCATATTAATTCTTCAAAAAACTGATTACCAGTTTTATTATTATAACACGAGAAACGCATGTGATAGCCCCCACCCGTCTTCTCTTTTTTAGTTACCTTTTGTATGCGCCTCCTTTTTTCAAACACACAGTCAGGCGAGTGAACGAAGACACCGTTTTCTTACAAGGAAGCTTTTTAAACGAACCGGTGGATGGCTCACACGTGCATGCCCGCGTGAACCATCTTATTCCGCCATCTACGGTGGACCTCCAACTCGTTCCGCCATCTAAGGCCTTGACCGCCTTTGTTCCACACCCGCGTGTGCCACTCGCCTTCGCATCACCGGTGTGGTTTACGCACCCGCCATCAACAACCCTGTTACATTCTTCACCGGCGTGTGTTCCTTTTCGCCGCCAAACATAACACATCGCGGCCACCTCCGAGGGTCATTTATATGCCCCGCCACCTCAGGTGGGCAACCATCACGCTCCGCGCATCTCCAGGGTGATACTCTTGGTCATACCATCTTCTGGGGATAACCAGGTAATCCCGCCCACCTCCGGCGGACGACCATCTTGCTCCTGCCACCTCATGCGGATTATCATCACAACCCGCTATTGTTACAACAACTAAAAACCATGCATGTGCAAAGTACCAACGGCTCTTTCAAACAAGTTCGGACTGCCCTCCAATACGCTACTCATGCGGATCATCGTATCGGCGAGCGACTGTCCTCCTGACATGGGCGTGATGCACGAGGTGTTCTAGATGCTCTCAATTTTACACCTTTGCATCCATGTTTCACCGTCATATGGATGATACCCCCTCAAAAAGGAGTTCTCCGCCCTTTTAGTCTCCACGCCCATAGGCCTTCACGCCACTCACTTTTCCTGTCACCCATTTTTTCACCATCCGTCAGCGGGTGTCACTGGCACGCATAGATACCCGTCATCAACGACGGACAATCCTTTCACTCACTTCCTCTCCTACGGAAAGTCTTTCACGGGGTCACCCAAATCAGGAGTCCACCACCTTTGGTGGATATCCTCACACTTACGCCATATCCAACGGCCACCTTCATGCTCCCGCCACCAGGGGTGGGCAACCGCTTCACATCGTCGACACGCGTAATAGAAGCTCGCCACCTTTAGTGGTGTCCTCTCCGCCACACGCATGTGGACATAAACTACACCCACTATACTCAACGGGTACATTAGCCTGCCCCCGCGCACCCCTAGATGCGCCTCCGGCTATCTCATCCCGGCATCCTCGGCGGGCCACCACCTCAATCTTTATCGACCCTCCTTGAGCCGGTTTTATTAACCAAGGGCTTGGCAATGGCGGCACTGATGTCCGTCCCATGAGTCAAAACATATACCAACCTCAAACAAAACTTTGCAGACTCGCGCGCCCCTGCATCCTTCTTCTGCATGCCCTGTCATGTGTCATATAGCAGTACACACATCATACATTATAAGCTTACAAAGATATGAACCAGTTTAACAACTCCCGTCGCCCGCGTTGAAGCATTATTACCGAGACCCGCGTAGATCATTGTCAACCGATGACATTACCCCGCACCATCTGCTTTCACACAACGAAGGAGTTGGGTTTCTTCAGTTGAACCAAAGTTTCATTACAAGAACCAACCTAATCCGGTTTACCAGGTTCTAAAACTTCATGCTTCTCTTTGCCATAACCTATTGAGAATTTTAATACACCTCTTGGGTTTCCGATGCAAACAACACAACAACGTATGAAGAAGTTTGCTTTATTAAAAAAATGTATGTTCTACAACATCTTCCTGCTTTATCACGAGAGAAGTTTTTAAAAGAAATGATTTAACAATCATGTTAAATAAAAACCCCTTGCAAACAGTTCTATATCTCTTCTCGATAAACACGAGCAATAAATTGAAGGACTATCTTTGTACAACACCATCTGGAGGGTCAAAGTTGTTCATATATCATGGACTATGGATACACAAAACCAACACTTCCGGCGAACAACTTTATTTGGCTCGCTACCCCTGACAGACAACTTCCTTCGTCGCACTACCCCTGGTGGACAACCTCCTTGGTCGTGCCACCTCTAGCAGACGATTTTCCTCAACGTGCCAAACTTAGGCAGAATCTTTTATCCACACCACCACAATCAGCATCGGACAATTTTCATGATTACGCCAACTCCGGCGATGACTTTCTTTGCCGCACCATTCCTGGCGCACACTTCTTTTGCCATTTTTGGCCCGATAATCCCCTCTCAAGCATTGGTGGACACTCGATACGCCTTACTATATGGCACTCTCAAGCGAGATTCGCTGCTTAATCAGCACACTCTTAGACGCCTTACCGATTGGGCTACGAGGTCGTCCCAACATGCCACTATCGGCGGAAGCTTTTATTCTACCTGCCACTCTCGGCGGAAAATTTTATTCAACCCGCCACCACCGGCGGAAGCTTTTATTCACCACGGAACATTTCCAACGGACATCTTTGTCCACCCACGCCTTTGGCGGAGGCTTTTATTCTACCCGCCACTCCGGTGGATTTTTTTTCATTCTCCCCTACCGTCTCCGGCGGATACTTTCCTTGCTCGCGCCACCTCCTGTGAGCACCGTCCTAAGTCATACACTTAGTCACGCTTATAAACTTATCTTACAACGGAATACGAGAGTACCCGATGGAAATTCTCAGTTGTCATACATAAAGATATACCTTCCAACCTTCTTGCCTATTATTATAAATGGGGTTGTGGCACATTTAGTCACGCCACCGCTGTAGCGCCTACGTCGCCACTCACCCACCTGTGTATGTCGCACATACACCAGCGTATCACTTTCGTTTGTGTTACTAAAGCTTTTAATTCAACCAGGTCACTTATAATGGTCCAAGGTTTTCCTATCTATATTACACCACATTTTACATGTGTTGATGCCTCATGGAACGAGATCGTACAACCGTTGTTGCACTACTTTTACACATAGCATATATTCATTTAACCAGGACTTGGGGTGTTGTGTAACCGCCCCAGCATCCACATCATCTTCCACATCGTGGGCATATATTCAATTTGATTAAACATATGGACAATACCCATTTATTTGGCCAGAGCACGTGAATCATTTAGAAAGACGGTGTTACATACTTCCTTCAATAAAAACAAGTTGGCTAAAGTCTAGCACATGAAACTAATTCAACGACACGGTTAGCAGTTCATCGTTTTAACGACTACTAACCTAGCGATATTTACGACGAATACTAGTATCATTGCTTAGTATTATTATTCAAGCTTAATGTTACTGACATTTATTTAGCAGCAATAAAAAGAAACTGGCATGGTGTAAGGTAACCGTTGAAGGTCAAAATTGCTTTCACAATTTACGGAGTATGGACCTTCACGCACACCTGATAACCCTTCTTCAACAACGAGATTTCGGTTGGACGACTTCTTGTCAAACCTTCTTACATCTAAGATGTTTCTTGTCGCCGTTTACGCCTTCACCAAGCTATACTTTGGTAAGGATATACCTAAGCTGCAGTTCACTAAGCTGAGCTATATATATGTATATATATATATATATATATATATTTCGGAACACAATTCCAGGTACAATCCTATTTTGCTGCTTTATTTAGTTGCGCGATACATTTTTGTTTGTTCGCATGCGCTTCGCATCTCATTGCACGCCCTTGGTTCACTTGACTATATACATATATCTATATGATGATCTGTATATAACCTGACATGACAATGCTACCACAAAATACGAAATCCCAAACGTGATCATCGGAAGATTTCATTGCCCGCACATGCATTGGGCAACGCTCGATCGGCTATCTGGCATGTCGTATGAGCGGGTAATCGCTTAAGTTCTAACATGCTTAACATCGTTGAACCGGGTAATCGGCTTGGGATAACACAGCTATGAGCGGACATGGTCAAAGTATTTACACATGCTAAACTATACATCGAATAATCCTTATTCAAACACGCGGGCCTAGCTAGGAATCTACGCACAAGGCTCACGGGTGACAGGTCCTTAATCTCATCCTTAAATACGGTGCTCTCACATAACTTGATAACTTGATGGAATATGCTGTAAAGTTATATATTTACTTGTTGTTTCTTTTTATTACCTATCAAGTTCAAAGCTACTAACATACTTTAGCAGCACTGAACTGGGGGACTAGCAGGGTATTGCACCATTACGCCTTAAAAGTGATCAGTTTTTCTCAGGCTGCCATTAAGGTGATATCCACGGCACATTAACCCGCATCGGTTCTTATGTAATGTGGATGTTTCAATACGCCAGACAATATTTATACTTCTCACATCATTTGGCCTACGACTATACCACTTGACACGCATATGCAATTTGGTAGTCAAGATAAACGCACGACAAAACAAGTATACTTGATTATTCGAATAAGTATTCCACACGCTATGCGACAGGAAAAATACTAATTCGGATATGTATTCTCCACACCAGTTTGCGATATGGATAAAAGAAAACCCTCACGCCACAGTCGGCGAGGTAAACAGACATGCCACCTACTATAAGCATTCCACACGCTAGTGCGCGTCCAGGAAAAGCACGTAGTAGCTTACATAAAGTACTCATTCACGCCTAACGCGTATAAAGCATTTTATTATCTCAATGAGTGTTCACTCATGCCAAACGCGTAGAAAACACTTTGTTGTTCAAGAGTTCATTAACGTCGCGCGGGTTATAAAGCACTTTCTGATATCTACAAGTGTTCATATAAACATTTGTAAACACAACATACCACTGCATTTAAACTGCATATTACGGTACAAAATATTACCACCACATTTGAACTGCATATCACGGTAAAAAAACAACTCTGACACGAAATATTTTTCATAATAACAAAGTCAGATGATCAAATTATACAGCGCTAAGAGTGGGCATCTTGGTAATAGATGTATTCAACCACTACTATTCCAGTGGGTATCTTGGTAATAGATGCACAACCACTGATGAAAAACCAAGTACTTGTCCCACAATTATAAAAACATTGTGGGGAACATAAATAATTCTCTAAGCACCCTTCCGAGGTCACTGAGCATAGCAAGCACTTCTGCAGGGGTGCATTGCATGTCATTCCTTCCGATTGCAACGATAATTGCTATAACCGGATCATTAATAACAACGACTGTTATAACCACCAGCGGTTTCACATTTGCCTAAGGTGGCATAACATCCGCATATGCATCTATGATCACCAATGGCTGCACATTACGACAACGGAGATCCCTATAACACGGATGCGTGGTAGGGATCGTCGTCACATCAACATCAACTCTTTCAATGGGTTGAACGTCGTTAGCGCACCATATGCTAACCAACAAAAGTCACATCAAAGGGTGAATGATTTATAGTAGCCCACACGACCGTGCGCACCGCTAAAGCAGGGCCACACCTGAAAAAATCATCCAAAGGCGAGGCACTTAACCGCCAAAACTCAGCCTGTTCCAAGACTCATGCATGAGACCTAACCACTTACGTACAACCTGGACAAGCTCATGGTAATGCGACAGTACAAATGGCAACTGCCTACAACCGATCAGCGTGCGCCATGTTTGCCCAACCAATTTCCACGATGAACAATCGTAGGATATTCATTGCTCCATTATCTCCACTCACAGCTAACCACAACCAACGTGGCCGGCGATTTTCTCGCACCTGGACGACATGTAAGCCTAAAATTAGTGATCTTCACTCCCGAGCTCCTAATAAGTCTAAGTGCTCCTCCCACGCTTGCACGCGGGAGCAACCCTAGACTGGGGGACATGACGAGGTATGGTACTGGACCCGACCCGGGCGGTCGGACTTTCCTGCTATTTATCACTTTTATGTTAAATATTATTATTATTATTATTACGTACTAACCTGCGAAGCCCAGCGCATTGTAGTTTACATACTACACTAGGCTGTGGGCTTGTAGAGACAACCCCTAACTGGGCCTGGCCCATTGAGGTTAGGGTTTCCCATATCTCCTATATAAGGAGGTCTCCACCTCCTTATTAGGGCATCCAATATGGGGCAACACTTTTGTAGCTGGAAACAGGGGATTCTTCCCCTACCGGCCGTCTCTACATTGCCCACGTTTCTCTTCTTCTTATGTGCAGGCCTAGGACGAGACGGAGAACACGAGATGTGGCATATTCGTTACACTTGTATAAATTAACCTGAATGCATATTCGTTACACGCACAAGTGTGTACGCCCATATGTGCACGCATATTTCAATACTTTTTTAACGAGTTAAGTGTTATTTACGTCCTTGTGGTTTGTCTAATTTACTATTTCAGATCAAACACAGTATCGTAGAACTATGAATATAAAACATAACATGATAATCAACATAAAACACACTAATGTTAGTCATTCGATAATCAAAGACTTAACATCCAAAACACAACAGAAAACCCACATATATGGCGTTTTAGTAATCTTCACTTTGTTATTTGTGAGTTTTGAGTGTGTTTTATGGTTGACATTATAGTGTTTTATGACTTTTTACACTTTGTAGGAAAAATGAAATTTGTAGCCAACTCCCACCCTTATAATTGTGCTAATAAGTATAAGAAATATTGGATTTTAATAATCTCAACCATTCGGCATTGGCCGCTAACAGTCCCAACTTAAAAAAAGACCACTGGCAGTCCCAACTATTAACATATTTGTAACACCCTAGTTACTATTTAACGGTTTTACATGTAAATACCAACAATTAGATGTGTAGTTAAGACTACACATACTATAAAAATATGGGTTTATTAAAACTTTTACAATTCGTAAGTTATTCAACATAACGTGATCGAATTCATCGCTTAAAATTTACAACGAGGCAATGTGCGGAAGCATGAATCTTTATCGTGTTCGGTTCTTCGTTGAGCTTGATCGTCTTTCGGCATCCAAAATGTACCTACATTTCATAAACATGAAATGCTTTAGTCATATAGGGATTAAAATGTGTCTAAACAAATCCGATAATGATAAAGGAAGGAAAAAGAATCCCAACGTTAAACTCTTGATCCCAAAACAAAGATCTCCAACTGACCTCCACCGTAACTTACGGTGGCACCGTAAGTTACGATGGCCGCTGTAATACAATTCTCCTACCGTACGACAGTAGGCACTCACCGTAACCAAATCAGCTCCACCGTAACTTACGGTGGCACCGTAAGTTACGGTGGTCCCTGCATTCAATCCTTCCATTTTGCCGTTTATTGACACGAAAACTTCCGTATCTTTCAATCCGCTTGTCCGTTTGACCTACCGTTTCTTCCTACGTGATTGTAATTTGATTCTCCACATTATGGAGTCAAAATCTAACATCCGACACAATAAAATTTCAGACTTTTAACTCTTCGGCTTATTACCCTTTTTACCAAATTTTGACCCGTTCATGATTTCATCATCAAACATGTTTATTTGATCTTTAAACTTATGAAATTCATAGTTTCAATGTCTCCTATCATGTTAATCTCAAATCACGGGTTTCTTACATAATAAAAACCTGTTTACGCTCAAGTGCTTATTTTGACCCGTTTAGGGTATTTAAGCACTTTCAAGCCTAAAATCACTTTCGATTGTTTCTAGCATTCCATCACCACATTTCTCATCCTATAATCTTCCACCACAACTGTACTTATGGTGGGTTTAATGTGGTGATCAATATAAACCAAATTTTACCTCTCGAATCATTATTTTACGGCAAAGACTATTTATAGAGTCATTGAACCAATATTTTACATCTCTCGCTTTTCATACATATACAAAGTATTTATTTCATCCTATCACTTATTTCCAAACAACCTTTATGGTGCGTTTGCTCAATTTCACTTACAAGGGCGTTTTAGTCAATTTTAGTCCTTCTTTTACGACGAAGGACTTTTAGTACATGTTTGACCCAAAAATCCGACTTTTTAACTATAGTCTTGTTTAGAAACCATTATGTTTCTAAAACGTTATAATCATAACTAAATTTATTCGGTTTACCTAAAAGATAACCAAATATATATGTTTTAACCTTGTCTAACTCTTATAGAACTTCAAATTCTACATGATGAGTTGTATCATTATACATACCTGGCTCGGATCAATATATTGACCTGTTTCAATACCTTTCCTTAGTGACTGCTAAGTGATAACGATGTAAGCATCCATGTGCTATTTATTTCCTAAAATCATACAACTTGACAACCCATTAGTCGATATTGTCAAAGGATGATAATTTCACCTTTTGACCCGTTTGGTCGAAATGACCAATTACCATTGTCAAATTGTCAAATTACTATTTTGCCCTTAATGGTTATTATAATTTAACTTATATAATAACCATTAAAAGTACATATCTCATTCATCATAATATGATCGAATTACCGCTTTAACTCATTTTTAGCCATCACTATGTTTTCTTATCATATTTGATTATCTTGTTCCGTACGACTACACGCCGGAACACTATATCTCAATTAGGTATTTGTCTTTTACGTAATTAATACGAGAAAAGAATATTCTAAAATATATGACTAGTGTAAGATATACTTACCTTGCATCCGAATTACACTTTTCCTTCATACTTGCTTCATTTGACCTGCTTCCTTTCCAAGCCTCCACCTAGCTTGTCAAGCGTCATACTGTCATCATCATTCACAAGGTGGTTAGATTAGTCATTCTAGATCATGACCTTCACACCTTATGAATCTTTTACCACTATTCTTAATGAACCTTATCATAGGTCGGTTTGACTTTTAAAAGTTAAACCACCAATTTACAAATATGGATGCACTAACAAGTTCACATGACTCGACTTAGGCACATTATCAACCACTTAGTGAGCATCATCTTTTGAGATGCTACATCTACTAACATGTTATCTAATTCATACCTCTAGTAACCATAAATTAACATGTAATTTTAGTCATTGTACACACATATATATTTTGACCATCGTAACCATGGGTTTAACTCTTGTGTCAAAACCCACTTCTAATCACTTATGAACTCTTAACAAAAATCTCTAATTTGTTCAAGTAGTTCATTCATATGAACTAATATGATGTTTATACACATCAATACAACTTCAATTTCATCAAATCATTCAAAACCCATTTCAATCATGTATGAACAAGTACCCAAATTCATGGTTAAATCGAACACCTTCTATTTGTTATCATGCATGTTGATTCTAAGCATAGTTATATCATCAAAATCATCAAAACATTAAAACCCACTTATCTAAGTGTGTTATTTCATCAAATCCTTCAATTCATAGCATGTTATGTATGATTTTCACTTAGGGTTTCGTTCCTAAGTAAGTATACATCACTAATCTAGCCCTATCTTCTCTAATCCATGCCTAATTCGCGATTAGGATGATTATCAACTTTTTACAACTTCACGAATCACCAAGATTTTACATACCTTACGATCCTCTTGTTCGGGTGATCGCAAATTCACGCTCGGTTGTGAATTTGGGCTTCATTTGATCCTTCAATTTGATGGATTTGTTGAAGGTTAGGGTTTGGCTCCATGGGGAGCTCCCTGATGTCGATCCAGAACACACACTTGAAGTGTGTGTTTTGTTTTGATTTTTTTTTTCTTTTATTAAATAACTTTGTTAAGTTATCCCATTTTAACCCCTCGTGTTTGGTTCGTTATTAAGTAGGCCACAACCTACTTATTTCTAACAATATTCCCATTTATTAACTAGGTTAAACATTTCTAGTTAAATTAGTGGGTTCGGGGAATCTATAACTCAGTTTATTTTAAGTCCCGTTAATTCAGACTTCTTATAAACTTTATTTACTTAAAAACATTTATTCATGTTTTATTAAATATTAGGTTTATTTATTTAAATCCTAATATTTACCGGGTTACTTTCACCACTAACGGTATTTTACCCGCTCTTTTGTATTAACGGGGTTTAATTACCAAACCCGTTTTCGGGGTGTTACAATATTGGCCTCTAATAGACCCTAACTAACAGGATCCTAACGTCGTTAGTCTCCGGTCGCCGGAAAAACGTTTTTGGTCGGAAAACTTCTTTTTGGCCAGAAAACTCAACATTTTCTTCCCAACCCTCTTTGTAACATTATTACGGACCTTTGGGAACTTTTTTCTAGTAAAAGCCCCAACTATTGAGGTTGCTGGAAACTCATTTTTCGCCGGAAAACTTCTTCTTAACCGGAAAACTCAACATTTTCGTCCCAAGCTTCTTTGTAACCTTAGATCGGACCTTTAGGAACCTTTTTCTTGCAAAAAAAAAAAAAGATTTTTTCGATGGCCGGAGACTAACGACGTTAGGGTTTTGTTAATCAGGGTCTATTTGAGGCCAATATGTTAATAGTTGAGACTGCCAGTGGTTATTTTTGAAGTTAGGACTGTTGACGGGCAACGGCAAATAGTTGGGATTATTAAAATCCAATATTCCTAGGTATAATCAACACATATATAAACAACACATGAATTTCTATAATTAGCACATACCTATATAATTATAGCCAAGACATGCATACACAATTATAACCAGCACATAATTTATATAAGCAACACATGAATTTTATAACCAGCACATATGTATATAATCATAACCAGCACATATACAAGCAACACATGAATTTGTATAATCAGCACATGAAACTTGAAACTTCCATAATTTTAGAAACTTTTAAAAACAACTTGAAAATAAAATACATAAATACCTTTTATACATAAATTAGAGAAATTACACATGGCTTGTTATGAATGGTTTTTATTATTTTAACACAAAATAAAGTTTGTATATATCATACCACATCAAATGATTTTATCAGGGTTAGTCTATATTTTTTTATGTTTGGTTTGAAAAGGCTAGCCAATTTATAGCCTTTTGACTTGAGTCGAGATCTTCAAGATCGAGATCTTGTCCAATAGTTCGGACCAACACAACTTCACTAATCGTAAAATAGTAAAATTTTAAAAACAATATCAAGATTCATACTTATACCTTGGTTTGGAATACTGAAACTAACGGAATTATAAAATCTAAATACACAAGAGATTAATAAAATCAAAATATACAAATGATTAAATACTAATTTAGTGGAAATTAGCTTTTATTAAAAGAGCAAATACAAATAAAGGTTGTATGACGTACAATAAACTTATCTATATTTTAATATTAAAGTTGTGAGATGTTTCAAAAGAGATAATATTATTTTAGTATATAGAATAAAATTATTACAGCTAATTGTTTACGAAAATATAATTATTACAGCTAATTGTTTATGAAAATAGAATGATTCATCCTGGCCTGCACAGGTTTGCTTTGCCAATAAAGAATAATCAACAAAATATTGCTTTGCCAAACGTAATAATTAAAATGTTTAATTATTTTAAACATTATAACTTTCAAAGAAAAAAAAAATTCCTCTACTTTCGAGTCTGAGAATTCCTTATGCATTATAAACAATAAAAATTTCATGTAGAAAAAAAAAAGTGAACTTGCTTTTTTTTACTTTCAAAACAAACGCGCTTTCATACATCAATTAATTGTTAACTAAGCAAAGGTTTATAATTCAAGTTTATAAAAGATTATGTTAACAAGAACATGACATAAAATTCAAAGTTGAAAAGAGTTTATAAAAGAAACCAAATATGTTAAAGGTTATTAAACCTCAATTGTTATGGTTTCATTGGTTTGTGTTTAATTTGTATTTTTATGTCAACGGGGGGGGGGGGGGGGGGGGGGGGGGGGGGAGTTGAGGGGAGGTGTTTTATGTTTAATTTGTAGTTTTACGATTTTTATGATTTTGTATTTAATTAGTTGATGCCCCGACCGCGTTGCGAGACGATAGCCGAATAATTCTCAATCAATTAAAAAAACACAACTTGAAGGGGTAAGGTCCCCAAAACCTCGTTTCGAGTACTTGGGACCATACCACAACCTCAATATTCTAACCTTCTTTAGACCTTGCGCGGCCGTGCACGGGTCCAATAAAGAAGACTTAAGAAAGCTTAGAAGAAAGACAACAGACAACACCTGCGCGCCAAAAGGAAGTTTATAAATCCTTGCGTCGCTCTCCATAACAAAGGGATAAAAATCCCAGCAAGCACTTCCGCTTAAAAATACCCAGACTTGGATATTATTTACTGCACTGATACCATACGATAAGGAGTCACACCGGATTATGGCAATAATCCTCTAGAAGACTCAATCGTGCACCACCAGACGGTTATAACCGTCTGGGACACGTGTCATTATCCCAGGCCACCCTGAAATCACGATGATGGCATGAAATTGGAGAGAAACCTCCACTTGCCCACTTTTCACGTGGCAACACCCCAGCCGTTGATCTAAATGACGATCCGTGTGCTTTCACGTCAGATCAAGAAGATTAACGGGGGGAAAAATAACCGCTTACGGAGTTAGCATCTTCCGTTAACATTTCAATAACAGGTTTTCCCGCCCAAACTCCCGGCTATAAATAGAAGAGTAATTCAGGTATGATCTTCAAGTTACATTCACTTCACTTATACTTTTTCTTCTTCATATACGGATACTTATTCTCACGCCGAAGGGGGGTCACGGAGAGAACCCCCATTCTCCCCGTGACGAGGCTGACGGTGTTTTGTTTTGCAAATATCGAGAAGAAGAGGAGATTCAATCCTTTGAATCAAACGAGAGAGAACCAACCTTTTTGATGCAGAACTTAACCCCCTGGATAATTTGATTCCGACCATTTATCCAGTGTTTCTTCATTGGCGCCCACCGTTTTCTCTGTTTCATCCGTTTTCTCTCGTTTTTCGATTCACTCTGTTGATTCCATTTGAAAATGGAAGAAACTTCAACCCATCGTCAAAATGGTCCACGGCCAAATTTCGTTAACAATACCCAGGTTGAGGGTATTGTAGAAGAAGCCTCGGATGACAATGAAGTGCAGTTCGCTAACAATCATCCAAACGAACCTGTCACCCAGGGGTACAGCCGGAGATCCCTGTAAGCTCAATTCTACCCCCAGGAGAGACCCCAATCTCCTGGTATGTCAGATCTCAGGGAGCATTAAATGCTGTGTACACACAGCTGTGTGCACAAACCGCTCCCCAAACTCAATCACGAAGGCCTGTGTCCCGAAACCGAGCACCATCAGTCCCACACATTTCTCAGCATGATGGACCATCACGGGTCCAGATCGAAGACACAGAGGTTTACTCAAGATCACCATCGAGATACGAGTATACCCAGTCAGAAAATCGTCGAAGAGAATACCGGGATGAGTCTCATTCTCATCGCCGTCAGTCAGTTCACACCAGGTTGGGTCCGTCACAAGACACCCATACCAAGGAATATGATAGGACCTACCGTGAAGGAGAAAGTGCCAGTGTGTTTAGTCGGTTACAACCGAACTACAACAAGTGTAGACCCCGCGCGGTTTACAATCCGGAGGCTGAGCACAATTATGATCTGATCTATCGCCCAGCAGAAGCGGCAGAGAATTCAAAATTTATTAGCGAAATTGCTCTGGCCCCATTAGAGAAAGCGAAGCTTCCGTCCAACGTAGGCAAGTTCAACGGTATGACGGATCCAGATGATCATCTTCGAGTCTTCATAAGCGCAGGACTGGTGGGAGGTTGGACCCTATCGATGTGGTGCCACCTCTTCGTTCAAACCCTTACAGGCGCCGCAAGGCTCTGGTTTGACAACTTGCATGTGGGAAAATCACGTCATAGGTAGACTTGCGCGAAAAGTTTCTGGTTCACTTCAGCCAGCAAAGGCGATCCATCCGCGACACGGCGAACGTAATGAATATCTGGCGCCACGATGATGAAAGTCTAGAAGACTTCATTACTCATTATAACAAGGAAGTACTCGAAATCGGGGACGTTCACGAGCACCTGATCCGCGCCCAATTTAAATATGCAGTCAGGTGCGACGACATGATAAAAGTCCTGTCTGGAACGGAAGGACTCCCGAAAAGCTGGGAAAAATTAATGGCGGCGGCTAAGGTATGCCCAAACAGAGAAGAATCTCAATACCAACAGGCCACCACCTCCGCACAGTCGTCCCTCAGATTTAGGCCCAAGCAGCGGGAAGAAATTTAAGAAAGGATGGCGCGACTCAAGCTCGGGGAACTATTCATCAGAGGATGTACGAGCCACAATCAATAAGCTCGCTGCACAGAGAGAAGCTAAACAAGAGAACAGGGAGAGACAATGGACTCCCCTAACCAAAACTCCCGCGGAAGTTCTAAGTATGGAGGATTACCAGTTTAAGCCTCCACCACCCATGAAGAACAAACGCGGACAGGACCCGAGTCAGTATTGTGATTATCATAAGGACAATGGTCATACCACCAATAACTGCATCTCCTTGCGCACCGAGATAGAGAAGGCGCTTAAAAGTGGTGAGCTCACTCACCTATTACAGAACGTGCGCAAGGACATAAAACAAATCACTCGAGGCGAAGAAGGCCCGAGTAAAAAAGCGAAAAATTAAGCAGCAACTCTATGATCTCCTTGCAGAACGGAACAGATTCTACAGTTTATCAAGTCTAAGCAGGAAATAGAGTGTAAGTTAAGTCCCGTGTAATTATTTTAATAGACTTTGTAATGGCCTCTGCGCCTTATCCTGGAATAAACAACAAAGTTTCTATTATTCTTGTGTTTTTTTCTTACAAAGTGCATGCAATTTCTTTTGGTAAGCGCAAAAACATTATGGTAAATATAATACAAGTCTCATGAACGGTCAGTGATTACATCACACAAGACCATACGTTCACACGTGAGCTTTATACCACCTTTATTTGCCTTACCTGATCAAAGTAATTGTACCCATGCAAAATATTGTAAACTAAAAACATACATCATACTATTCCTGGCGCACCAATACGCCTTAAAAAACTATCAAACACGGCAGTGTTTCAATACATGTTACTTGCGCGGCAGCGCATTAACAAAAAGGGGTTACACATCCCAAAAGACAACAAAAATTGTTCATACAATCACAAAAGGAAACCTACGCAAAATATTCGTCTTCATTTCCATCCGGGAAGATTTCTTTCAGCTGTGCTACATGATCTTCGGACTGCAATGCAACGTTTATAAGATCCATGACAGGAAGCTGTAAGTTATTAAATTCCGTTTTCATAGCTACAAGGGCAACACCAGTATTAACTCCATGAGTAGCGGATCTACTAGTATCCCAATCAACCTTCAAAGCATTATTCACGTGGTGCGAACATTCCGCATATCCCTGAGCATACCCATCATTTCGCGCGGCAACCACTAAGCGCGCAACCATTTTATCTAGTTCTTCAGAATTCAACACTAATTAAGCAACCTACAAGAACAAGAAAGGCAAATAAGGGAAAAGCGCAAAACATTTCCACAAGGAAAAACAAGCAAAAGACAACTTACACAGGCAATCCCACGCTCTTTCAGCCATAACATATCGCTTTTCAAAGGTTCAAGCTCGCTCTCTGCTGTTGCCCGCGCCGTTTCGGAATTTTCTAGTTTTTCTTCAGTTTCAGCTAGGCGGCGGGAGGCTTCAGTTTTCTCAGTATGCGCAAGCTCCAAATCTTTCTTAAGTTGTTCCTGGTCAGAAAGCAAAGCAGTAAGTTCTTCTATCTCTTTATCTCTAAAAGCAAGAGTGGCGCAGGCATGTACCTCTCGTTGTTCGCTTCGTTCCTTGTGGGAACGCGCCTCATCTCGCGCAGTTTCAGCATCGGCTTTTCTTTCTTCAACTTTTCGATCTCCGCATCTTATTTCTTCAATTTCTCAACCTCAGCCTTGAGATTATTGATAACATTGCGGAGACCCATCTTTTCGGCATTATCTTTCTCGCAAATCTTCTTCCAGTTCTTGCGCTCCTAGGAAAGAAGGGCAGCTTCGGCTTCCGCCTTTCTCTTCCAGCCCGCAACGGACCATTCTTCAGTTTTCCGATCAGACTCAAACTTGGCCTGATCAGCTGCCAGTTTAGCCCGCAACTGGGCAACACGGTTCTCATCATCAGCAACTTTCTTCTTAGATACCTTGAAGGCAGCCCACTCCTTATGCATACTGTGCCACTCACGCACTATGCGGTGCGTAGTGGATGTATAAGAAGCAACCTCCTCAAGGTAGGCATGGTAAGTTTGATCATGAAGACGTCCCTCTTGAAACTTAATTTCTCCAGGCGGAAAAATCCCCTGTAGCCAGTCCCGGCAGATACGCCAATCTGAGAAGGTGTCACCCTTCTTCAGATTCCAAACAGGGACATGAACTTCAGAAGCATTCTTTTCCGAATAAGTCCTGTAGTAATGATCCCCCAGAGTTTCATCTGGGCGGATTGGAGAATTCTTGTCCGCATCAGATGTCACACCCCCAAAATCCACCTGCGGAATACCACCGCTTGGAGGCGTGACTGACCAGGATCCAGCCACCAATCATATTGAACAAGCATATAAGTAGTTATAAAATCCAACCAATACAATTGGTGTCCAAACAAAACATAGTTTAAATTGCAAGCGGAAGCATAACGTTTAAAACCAACATATAAGTTTAATTGTTTCAAAGTTTAACATGGCACACAGCTGTCCATGTCCCACAACGACTCTCTTCCATGCAAGCTCCAGCTAAGTACCTAAAGACCTGCAAAGCATGTAGTAACGAGTCAACAACAAGTTGAGTGAGTTCACAGTTGGGTGTTCGTTTTAAGTTGTTTCGAAAACAGTTTCCTTTATCTGGCATCCTACCGTGGGGGTTACCCCATAGTTGAAAAACGTGACTTGTTTATTCCCGGTTACTCTGGCACTCCGGCCGTGGGGGCTACCACATGTTAGTTATCTGGCATTTCGGCCGTGGGGGCTACCCCATGTATACACTAGACTCGTTACCATATCGACTGCTGACTGTAGTCATGTTTATGTGCCCTGAAACTATCAATGTCTATCATCATTGATGTGCCCCAGATCCATTAGTTCACGCCCGTCCTCTGCGGCACGGTGTGAGGTTTGTCAGACCTAAATAGCGCTATCTAACTAATGACCCGCTCGCCATTGGCCCGGCGATTAAGTCGATATAAAAAGGAGGGACTTCGTGATAGAGTTTTGGTCTAGTACGAGTTATCTGTCCATGAGGACGAGGAATTTCATTCCTGAACCAGTGCTGTCCTACCCAAGGAGGACGAGGAATCCACGTTCCTTAAACCCATTCCCAAACCCCTGGGAATCCCATGCTTTGTAGAGGGTGTGAACTCACCTTGGTTTGCTCGGCAGATACACAGAAAGGTCAATCAATTTGTAAGTGGTCAACTACGTCCTAACATAGATACCATTCAAGTCAGGTTCATATCCCAGTAGTGCACGTATGTTCTACACGTATACTAGCAAGTTGCATACATGTATTATTCATGGCATACACGTATAAACATGGTTGTTTACAATAATACTCACGGATTGAACAGTAGCATGTATATAAGTAAACAAAGCCCATAAGTCCGGCCCAATCCTAAGCCCGTGACAATGCAAGTCCAAACAGTGCACGTGTACATGGTCTCGAGTCGAGACTGTGCGGTCTCGAGCCGCACATATGAGTTCTCGAGTCGCAACCGTGGATGTCTCGGGTCATGTCTCGAGTCGCAACAAGACTCGCAACCCTGTTCTCGAGTTGTGCTGCTTTTGTGTTGATGTGGTGTGGTCTCGAGTCGAGACTAGAGGTTCTCGACTCGCAACCTATGTCGCAACCGTGGGTCTCGAGCTGTTATGTGGTGATCTCGAGTTGAGACCGAAGATCTCGACTGGAACATCTGCTGATTTCCGACATTGTACTAGCCAATGGGATTTTGATTTCATGCACAGTGTGTACTATCCATACAAACATGTTTCTTTGTCCAACACTAACCGAAAATGGATCAAACACCTCAATTTCAAATATTCAAGGCACATTCATAGCACATTCATGTTGTTCATCATACATTCAACTAGTTCTTCATTTTAGTGTCTTCATTTCACAACATGCTTCATCAATATAGTTTATCCTAGCATGAACTCAAGTTGATAACATCATCGGTTCCTACATCTAGCATATTCAAACAATGTAATAACATGCTTAAATCAGATTTATTACCCACATGCTAATCCGATTTCATGAACACAAACCCCTTCATTTATACATAACATAACTAACCCATTCGGATTCAAACCCATATAGAACCGATTACTAATGTTTCATCATCACATAACAACAATCCTAGCACCGATTATTCGAGGAGTATATATTCATCATGTATAAAAACTTAACAAGCAAACACATTATCAAACAACTTAATTATACATAACTATCAACCAAAACACATCATTATCAACCGAAATATCACACATCACATAAATCACTAACCGGTTAAGTTTTCAAGGGGGATCTTAAGCTTGAACCGAGAGCTCTTGTGTTGCCGGTTGAATCCGAGAAGAAGGAGAAGAGATGTGATGTTTGATTTCTAAGGTTTTAGTGAGAGAGAGAGGGAGAGTGTGTGTGTGTAGGAGAGTGTGTGTAGGTTGCCCAAAAATGGCAAGGTTGGCCATCAACCAATGTTATATACTCGTTTGATGCACCCCAATGGGCTTCCGGATGGATTAAATGGCCCAACCGGCCCACTGTCACACTGTTCACTCGAGACCGCATGGTCTCGAGTCGGGTCCTTGTGTCTTGGTTCCGGTTCACTACTTGTGTAAACTATACTATATACGTACATATTGATAACACATAGCACATTAAAATAATTCGCAACTTCCATCGGCTAAAATATAAACACATAACGTTAAACCATGTTACATCGAGATACAAGAAAGGGTTTTAAATTTCGAGTTGTCACATCATCCCCAAGTTGAAAGAAATTTCGTCCCGAAATTTGGCAAGCACTCACTGAGGAAGCTAGTTAAGTTGTATGGTTTTCCTGGTTTTCCTGGGGTGTCACATCCACCCCCCGTTGATCTGGAATTTCGTCCCGAAATTCCGTAGCTTCAGCCTCAGTAGTGGTTGTACTGTTTGCGAACAGTTGGGGATACTTTTGTTTCATCCGATCTTCGCGTTCCCAGGTGAACTCTGGGCCGCGACGTGAGTTCCAACGAACTCGAACGAGAGGTATTCTAGTGCTCTTGAGGACCTTAACATCCCGGTCCGTGATTTCGACTAGTTCCTCGACGAATTGTAACTGCTCGTCGATAGTGAGTTCCTTCAGAGGAACTACGTGGGTCTCATCTGACAGACACTTCTTCAGATTCGACACGTGAAAAACGTTGTGAACTGCACCGAGTTCTGCTGGTAAGTTCAGTCTGTAGGCCACCCTGCCTATTTTCTCAATGATTTCGAAAGGTCCAACGTATCGTGGGTTAAGTTTGCCTCGTTTACCAAAACGAACCACACCCTTCCAGGGTGAAACTTTGAGTAGTACCCGCTCCCCAACCTGGAGCTCTAGTGGTTTCCTGCCCTTATCGGCGTAGACTTTCTGACGGTCACGAGCTGCCGCCATGCGTTTTCGTATTTGAGCAATTTGTTCGGTTGTGTCTACCACATGTTCTGGACCAGTGATCTGACTATCCCCCACCTCTGCCCAACAAAGAGGTGACCGGCATTTACGTCCGTACAATGCCTCAAACGGAGCAGCTTTAATGCTGGTGTGGTAGCTGTTGTTGTACGAAAATTCCACAAGTGGCAGATGCTTTTCCCAGTTGTTGCCAAAGTCGATTACACATGCACGAAGCATGTCTTCTAAGGTTTGAATAGTGCGTTCAGACTGCCCGTCCGTCTGAGGGTGATACGCTGTGCTCATGTCTAATCGTGAGCCAAAGGATTTGTGCATGGCTTGCCACAGTTCTGAAGTAAATCGTGCATCTCGATCTGAGATAATAGAGGTGGGCACCCCATGCCTCGAAACAACTTCCTTGAGGTATACGTCTGCCAGAGTGGAGAACTTATCCGTTTCCTTGATAGCCAAGAAGTGTGCAGACTTGGTAAGTCGATCCACGATTACCCAAATAGTATCGTTTCCGCGCTGGGATCTAGGTAGGCCAGTAACGAAATCCATGGAAATTTGCTCCCATTTCCATTGAGGTATCTCTGGTTGCTGGAGTAGGCCTGAGGGTTTCTGGTATTCAGTCTTGACCCTTGCACAAGTCAAACACTTACTGACGTAAGTTGCTATGTGGGCCTTCATGCTAGGCCACCAATACGTAGTTTTGATATCGTGGTACATCTTATCCGAACCAGGATGTACCGAGTAGCGAGACTTGTGTGCCTCGTCCATCACAAGCTCTCGTAGGTTGCCATAGAGTGGGACCCAAATGCGTCCCGTTACGTAGTAAGCACCGTCTTCCTTCTGTTCTAAGCGTTGCCTTGAGCCGCGTAGGGCTTCAGCCCTGACGTTTTCTGACTTCAATGCTTCTATCTGTGCAGCTCGTATTTGGGAAGGGAGGCTAGAATGTATAGTGAGTTATAAAGCTCGCACGCGCTTAGGCACGGTGTCCTTTCGACTGAGGGCGTCGGCCACAACATTGGCCTTGCCCGGGTGGTACCTGATCGAGCACTCGTAGTCATTCAGTAGTTCGACCCATCGTCGCTGTCGCATATTCAGTTCCTTCGGCTTGAAGATATGATCGAGGCTCCTGTGGTCGGTGTAGATGGCGCACTTGGTACCGTACAGGTAATGCCGCCATAACTTAAGTGCAAAAACAACAGCTCCCAGCTCTAAGTCGTGTATAGTGTAGTTCCTTTCATGAACCTTGAGTTGGCGTGAGGCGTAGGCTATAACTTTATCTCATTGCATCAATACACAACCAAGACCCTGAATTGATGCGTCGCAGTAAACTACAAAGTCGTCTGTGCCCTCCGGCAAGGAAAGGATAGGTGCGCTGCAAAGTCTATCCTTTAGATGCTGAAATGCTAATTCCTGTGCATTTCCCCGTCGATAAACAACGCCTTTCTGCGTTAGTGAGGTGAGAGGCTGTGCAATCTTGGAAAAATCCTTAATGAACCTCCTGTAGTATCCCGCCAAACCCAAGACTTGGCGAATTTCCTTTGGTGTACGAGGCGCAGGCCAGTTCTTAATCGAGTCCACCTTGGATGGATCAACATAAATCCCATCCTTGTTTACCACATGGCCTAGGAAATGGACTTCACGAAGCCAGAAGTCGCATTTCGAGAACTTTGCGTAAAGCTGTTCTGTTCGAAGGAGTTCCAGGATAAGCCGTAGGTGCTGCTCGTGTTCCTCCTGACTCTTAGAATAGATCAGGATGTCTTCGATGAAGACTATAACGAACTTGTCCAGGTAAGGCTTACACACTCGATTCATCAAGTCCATGAAAACCGCAGGTGCGTTTGTCAGCCCAAAAGGCATGACCAAAAACTCATAGTGTCTGTAACGCGTTCTAAAAGCTGTTTTGGAGACGTCCTCCTCTCGGACTCTCAGCTGGTGATATCCCAATCTCAAATCAATCTTTGAATAGTAGCTCGACCCTTGCAGTTGGTCGAACAAGTCGTCAATACGCGGTAGAGGATAACGATTCTTCACCGTCACTTTGTTGAGTTCCCGGTAGTCGATGCACATTCTGAAGGTACCGTCTTTCTTCTTCACAAACAGAACTGGAGCTCCCCAGGGTGATGAGCTTGGACGAATAAAACCCTTATCCAAGAGTTCTTGTAGTTGCGTAGAGAGTTCTTCCAACTCTGATGGAGCTAAACGATAAGGTGCATGAGCTATAGGCGCAGCTCCAGGAGCTAGTTCAATCTGAAACTCGACTTGGCGATGAGGCGGAAGACCAGGTAATTCCTCAGGAAATACCTCCGGATAGTCACGTACAATTGGAAAATCCTCTATTTTCCTCTCTTTCTCCGAGGTGTCAGTAACAAGAGCCAAAATGGCAGTGTGGCCCTTTCGCAAGCACTTTTGGGCCTTAAGGAGAGAGATGACGTTCTCAACAGCACTCCTCTTGTCGCCACGAATCATGAGAGGTTCACTACCGGAACCCGGAATACGAACAACCTTCTCGTTGCAAAGAATCTCTGCTCGGTGCTGGGATAACCAATCCATCCTAATGACAACGTCGAAACTACCCAAGACGATAGGAATGAGGTCGATAGTGAAGGTCTGGTTAGCAAGAACAAGTTTACAACCCTTGACTACGTGTGTGGCTTCTAAACTCTTACCATTTGCTAGCTCTACAGTGTGTTTGTTGTTCAAAGGTGTTGGAATACGCTTAAGCATTCGACTAACTTCTAGTGACATGTAGCTAGTATCGGCACCCGAATCAAATAAAACTGTAACATAAAAGTCGTCGAGAAGGAACTTACCCGCCACAACATTGGGGTCATTCCTTGCTTCACCTTGGCCAATTACGAACGCCCGCCCCTGGCTCCATTGTTGTTGTTCCCATTGTTACCATTCCCCTGATTGTTGTTGTTGTTGTTCTGGTTCCTGTTCAGTTGGGGGCAATCTCTCTTGAAGTGGCCTTCAGCTCCGCACTGAAAGCACCCTTTGTTGTCACCTTGCTGCTGGTGCTGGTGCTGGCGTTGATTCTGTTGAGCTGGCTGACGGTTCTGATTGGCGGGATACAAGCTCCTGCAATCCTTTGCAGTGTGACCTGGCTTGTTGCACCGATGACAGTTACCCCTGGTGCACGGCCCGCTGTGGTGCAGGCTGCAGCGATTGCATTTGGGGTGATTCCCTTTGTACCCACCATGACTTTGACCACCAGATGATTGCTGACTAGGGCTCTTGTAGTCATCAGTCTTTCTCTGCTGAGACTGGGACTGAACAGAAGTCGAACCCTTACTTGAAGCTCCATCCCATTTCCGTTTGTTGTCACTAGGGACACCAGAAGTAGTTGCAGCACCTATGCGCTTTGGTAACCTGTTCTGCTCCGCCGCTTGGTCAGTAAGACGGTGAGCCAACTGAACAACCTGCTGGATAGTAGCGAGGTTTGCTAAAGTCACATGGCTTTGGATCTCTGGCACCAAGCCCTTGAGGAAGAGTTCAATTCGCTTAATTGGAGGGTCCACCATAGTGGGACACAGTAAGGCAAGCTCATTCGATCTCTTAGTGTACGCCTCAATTTCTGACCCCGTCATCTTGAGGTTGAAGAACTCGACTTCCAGCTTATGAATGTCATCACGACTGTAGTATTCCTCCTTGATCATCTCCTTAAAAGTTTCCCATGGGGTGGCGTTGGCAGCAACCAACCCCAGCATTTGGACCTGAGCGTTCCACCATGTGAGGGCTAAACCCTCAAGAGTACCGGTAGCATACTTCACCCTGCGCGCCTCAGGGCATTCACACATTTCAAACACAGATTCTAGTTTCTCAAACCAGTGGAGGAGACCTACTGCTCCTTCAGTGCCGCTAAAAGTAGTTGGTCGACAGTCCATGAAAGTTTTAAAAGTGCACACGGGTGGCTGAGCATGCTGACCTATTGTGGGCGAAAGAAAGACAAAGTTTAACACAAAGGTTGGTTCACGAGAGTAGGATTCTAAAGATCCTAGAATGAGTTTGGACTGCAGGATATACCTCCTGCGGGTGCAGCTGCAAGTGCCGCAGCAACTCGTTCGTTAATCAGAGCCGTCAACTGGGCTTGAGTCATGTTAACGCGTCCACTCATGATCTTCATATAAGAGGGAAACATGAGTGAGAGAGGTTCGCGAAAGTGCGATGGCAAAAAAGGGGTAAGCACACACGTGTTCTAGCATCAGTAGTTATACTAACAAAGCATACCATGAGCAATGTACTATGTATCTAACAAGTAGGCAATATATACACATATCACCTAGAATGTCGAGCCTTGCATGTGGAGTGAAGCGTCGTTGTGGATCGTAGAGCACTGTACAGGTTATAGTCTGATTTTAATAAAACCTTTTCTCTTATTAAAACCAAGTTCACTATAACCAATGGCTCTGATACCAATCTGTCACACCCCCAAAATCCACCTGCGGAATACCACCGCTTGGAGGCGTGACTGACCAGGATCCAGCCACCAATCATATTGAACAAGCATATAAGTAGTTATAAAATCCAACCAATACAATTGGTGTCCAAACAAAACATAGTTTAAATTGCAAGCGGAAGCATAACGTTTAAAACCAACATATAAGTTTAATTGTTTCAAAGTTTAACATGGCACACAGCTGTCCATGTCCCACAACGACTCTCTTCCATGCAAGCTCCAGATAAGTACCTAAAGACCTGCAAAGCATGTAGTAACGAGTCAACAACAAGTTGAGTGAGTTCACAGTTGGGTGTTCGTTTTAAGTTGTTTCGAAAACAGTTTCCTTTATCTGGCATCCTGCCGTGGGGGTTACCCCATAGTTGAAAAACGTGACTTGTTTATTCCCGGTTACTCTGGCACTCCGGCCGTGGGGGCTACCCCATGTATACACTAGACTCGTTACCATATCGACTGCTGACTGTAGTCATGTTTATGTGCCCTGAAACTGTCAATGTCTATCATCATTGGCGTGCCCAGATCCATTAGTTCACGCCCGTCCTCTGCGGCACGGTGTGAGGTTTGTCAGACCTAAATAGCGCTATCTAACTAATGACCCGCTCGCCATTGGCCCGCCGATTAAGTCGATATAAAAAGGAGGGACTTCGTGATAGAGTTTTGGTCTAGTACGAGTTATCTGTCCATGAGGACGAGGAATTTCATTCCTGAACCAGTGCTGTCCTACCCAAGGAGGACGAGGAATCCACGTTCCTTAACCCCATTCCCAAACCCCTGGGAATCCCATGCTTTGTAGAGGGTGTGAACTCACCTTGGTTTGCTCGGCAGATACACAGAAAGGTCAATCAATTTGTAAGTGGTCAACTACGTCCTAACATAGATACCATTCAAGTCAGGTTCATATCCCAGTAGTGCACGTATGTTCTACACGTATACTAGCAAGTTGCATACAGGTATTATTCATGGCATACACGTATAAACATGGTTGTTTACAATAATACTCACGGATTGAACAGTAGCATGTATATAAGTAAACAAAGCCCATAAGTCCGGCCCAATCCTAAGCCCGTGACAATGCAAGTCCAAACAGTGCATGTGTACATGGTCTCGAGTCGAGACTGTGCGGTCTCGAGCCGCACATATGAGTTCTCGAGTCGCAACCCTGTTCTCGAGTTGTGCTGCTTTTGTGTTGATGTGGTGTGGTCTCGAGTCGAGACTAGAGGTTCTCGACTCGCAACCTATGTCGCAACCGTGGGTCTCGAGCTGTTATGTGGTGATCTCGAGTCGAGACCGAAGATCTCGACTGGAACATCTGCTGATTTCCGACATTGTACTAGCCAATGGGATTTTGATTTCATGCACAGTGTGTACTATCCATACAAACATGTTTCTTTGTCCAACACAAACCGAAAATGGATCAAACACCTCAATTTCAAATATTCAAGGCACATTCATAGCACATTCATGTTGTTCATCATACATTCAACTAGTTCTTCATTTTAGGGTCTTCATTTCACAACATGCTTCATCAATATAGTTTATCCTAGCATGAACTCAAGTTGATAACATCATCGGTTCCTACATCTAGCATATTCAAACAATGTAATAACATGCTTAAATCAGATTTATTACCCACATGCTAATCCGATTTCATGAACACAAACCCCTTCATTTATACATAACATAACTAACCCATTCGGATTCAAACCCATATAGAACCGATTACTAATGTTTCATCATCACATAACAACAATCCTAGCACCGATTATTCGAGGAGTATATATTCATCATGTATAAAAACTTAACAAGCAAACACATTATCAAACAACTTCATCATACATAACTATCAACCGAAACACATCATTATCAACCGAAATATCACACATCACATAAATCACTAACCGGTTAAGTTTTCAAGGGGGATCTTAAGCTTGAACCGAGAGCTCTTGTGTTGCCGGTTGAATCCGAGAAGAAGGAGAAGAGATGTGATGTTTGATTTCTAAGGTTTTAGTGAGAGAGAGAGGGAGAGTGTGTGTGTGTAGGAGAGTGTGTGTAGGTTGCCCAAAAATGGCAAGGTTGGCCATCAACCAATGTTATATACTCGTTTGATGCACCCTAATGGGCTTCCGGATGGATTAAATGGCCCAACCGGCCCACTGTCACACTGTTCACTCGAGACCGCATGGTCTCGAGTCGGGTCCTTGTGTCTTGGTTCCGGTTCACTACTTGTGTAAACTATACTATATACGTACATATTGATAACACATAGCGCATTAAAATAATTCGCAACTTCCATCGGCTAATATATAAACACATAACGTTAAACCATGTTACATCGAGATATAAGAAAGGGTTTTAAATTTCGAGTTGTCACATTAGAAAGCGAGCCTTGGTCTTCAACGGTGACCTTCTCAGTATTCTCAGGCATAGAACCAGAAGCCTTGGAAGGAGAACTTATAACAGGGATCTCTTCAGCAGCCTTCCCTTTCTCCGAATCACGAGCAGCAAGATCAGGAGTTTGTGGATTACCAGCACCATCCACAACTTCTGGGCTAGTAACCTTTTCCGCCTCCACAGCAACATCAACAGGCTTAAGATTCTCACCCCCAGCAGCCTTCCCCGCCTCAGGAGTCTCAGTGTTCTTTAACGGATCAGCAACAGAGGCGCGTGGAGGAGAGGGTGGAAGTTCTTCATTAGCCACAGCTGATGGTTCTGTGGGGACAGTAGAAATTGGATTTTCTGAAAAAACAAACATATAAATCACAAATATTCAAGGAGGTAAGAAGGAGAAAGCAAAAGATGACATTTACCAGGAACAGATTCTGAAATAAAGGCATCCAGATAGCCTCTCCTGATACTCTTCTTCCCCTGAATCTTCGTCGCAGGCTGACCTTCAGCTTCAGCGTCAGACTGTTTTCTTTTCCCTGCTTTCTTCCGCACCAAGCGCTCAGGACTTGATTCCAAATCAATGGGGTCATCTGGGTTTGATGGAGGAATATCAGCAGTATCTTTTGGCTCTGGCTTTGGTCTTCTTATAAATGCAGGCGCAAGACCCTCCAATGAATCAGATACCACCACATAATCACACCAGGAGTGAGAGGAACGGCGCATACCTTTCTTCTCTCCTCCAACATTCTTAACCTTCGAAGATTGGGCTTTCTCAGCATCACTCTTCTTCA
The DNA here is from genome assembly GCA_030545235.1 of Helianthus tuberosus. NCBI lineage: Eukaryota > Viridiplantae > Streptophyta > Magnoliopsida > Asterales > Asteraceae > Helianthus > Helianthus tuberosus. Next base: position 125,814,539 of record CM060389.1, read on the forward strand.
GAGCAGCAGTACTTACGGGTGCGCGTCTTTTCTTCTCTGGGCCTATGCCCAAGTTAGACAGGTCACCTACTAGCAAAGCGTATAATAAAACTTATTCAAACGCGCAAAAGCAGCAAACAATAAAAACTATGATGAAAACTTACCAGCACCAGCGGCAGGTTGCGCGGACAGATCATTGTCCCGCGGAAGAACAAAGTTCTTCACAATGTGGTGATACCATAGCTCTTCATCAGGCTTTTTGGCAATAGTAGCCATCTTCCCACCTTCTCTCTCGAACGCCACAACATACAAAGAAACAACTACAAAATAAGAAGAGCAAGGTCAAAAAAAGGGGGAGAGGAAAAAGATAAAGAAACAAGGCAAGACCTAAAATCTTACCTTTATCACCTTCCATATACACTGGCTTATCTTCCCGGTTCATCCTCCAATTCAGACTCATGCGGGCACCGACGAGGGCTTTCTCCGGCAAAGCAATAGACGGAACATCCTTTAAATTTTGGTACCAATTTTCGTCAACGGGAGTTTGGATAGTCTCAGTAGGAACGTCCTCCTTTCCCCTAAAAACCATCCTCATTGGGATAACTCCTGCTTTAATAAAAAGGAATTTTTGCTTCCAGTCATGGAATGATTTTGGGGGTTGAAGCAGAATCTTCTTCGTCGATGCTCGTTGCACAAAGGAATAGAACCCTTGAGAGCAATTCATTTGATGAAAAACTCGAAATCGATGAATCTTCGGTTCAATATGCATCATACGGCACACGAATTCAAAATGCCGAACCCTAACCATACCGATTGGGTGCATCTGGGAGATATGGAACTTGTAATTCTCAAGAATTTCAAGGAAAAATTTCATTACAGGCAGACGGAAGTTGCCTGCACAAAAGAAACCCCAAAATATGGTCACATACCCGGTCGGAGCGTCCGCCGCCGTTTGACCCTCCTCAGGGTATCGGGCACCCCAGTTTTCCGGAAACCTGAGATTCCGAATCAAACCATCAAAAGTTGCCCTAGACCACTTTAACGGTGGAAGTTTGGCAGACATTTCTTCAGTAGAGTCTTCGTGATGATCTCCGGTTGACATAAGAGGAAGAAATTGCAAATTCTTTCTGGAAACGGACAAAGAGGACGAAAAGGGAAAAGGTTTTCAACGAAGTAATGATTACCGAAAAGGGGAAACCCAAAACACTTATATACGCACCGCCATAAATAGCCTAGGTAATTGCAACAACACCTTTTTCGGGATGGCACAGTTATCCAAGCGTCAAGGGCGAGTGGGGAACAACACAAACGCGCCTTCACGCGCGAGTGTGAGACACGGTCAGTAACGTACAGGCTGACAATGACAACTGTCACACGTCAACAGTCATCAATGCACCTTTTTGCAGACCCAAGGTCAAGAATTTCAAAAACCAAAAATAATAAGCAAAGGTATATTTTCTCAGAAGATTCTCCTTTTCGCGCCAAAAACCCAGCAGCAAAAAGCACCTCTCTCTCATAGTCCAGTGCTCCACTTATTTACATAAGCGCAACACTAGACTGGGGTGACTTGAAGGGGTAAAGTCCCAAAAACCTCGTTTCGAGTACTTGGGACCATACCACAACCACAATATTCTAACATTCTTTAGACCTTGCGCGGCCGCGCACGGGTCCAATAAAGAAGACTTAAGAAAGCTTAGAAGAAAGACAACAGACAACACCTGCGCGCCAAAAGGAAGTTTATAAATCCTTGCGCCACTCTCCATAACAAAGGGATAAAAATCCCAGCAAGCACCTCCACTTAAAAATACCCAGACTAGGATATTATTTACTGCACTGATACCACACGCTAAGGAGTCATACCGGATTATGGAAATAATCCTCTAGAAGACTCAATGGTGCACCACTAGACGGTTATAACCGTCTGGGACACGTGCCATCATCCCAGGCCACCCTGAAATCACGATGATGGCATGAAATTGGAGAGAAACCTCCACTTGCCCACTTTCCACGTGGCAACACCCCAGCCATTAATCTAAATGACGATCCGTGTGCTTTCACGTCAGATCAAGAAGATTAACGGGGAAAAAAATAACCGCTTACGGAGTTAGCATCTTCCGTTAACATTTCAATAACAGGTTTTCCCGCCCAAACTCCCGGCTATAAATAGAAGAGTAATTCGGGTATGATCTTCAAGTTACATTCACTTCACTTATACTCTTTCTTCTTCATATACCGATACTTATTCTCACGTCGGAGGGTGGTCACGGAGAGAACCCTCATTCTCCCCGTGACGAGGCTGACGGTGTTTTGTTTTGTAGCTATCGAGAAGAAGAGGAGATCCGATCCTTTAAATCAAACGAGAGAGAACCAACCCTTTTTATGCAGAACCTAACCCCCTGGATAATTTGATTCCGACCATTTATCCAGTGTTTCTTCACAACTATAATTTTGCTTGGAAAAAAACTAAAACGATGATAAGACCGTAATTTTCGGCTCAGAGCAAAAATGTAAATTTTCAGGACTAATGAGCGAGTGTTAGGCAGCTCTTTGACACGAAAAAAAATTAAATGGAGTAAACCAATTAAAATAAAAAAACTCTTATAGTTTTGCTAAAAAAAATAAAACGATGGGAAAAGCGTAATTTTGAACCGAGGATGAGATGATAATTTTAATTCAGTGATGAAATCGTAAATTAAAAGGACCAATGGGGGAGTGCCAGGCGCCTGCCGGCATGACTGCAAATTTACACCGGAGGCAAAATTGTAATTTAACCAGGAAAGCAAACAAAAACAATGGAGAAAATGTAAATTTAAGTTGGAGGAAAAATTATAATTTGGCTGTGAGAAAAAAAAATAATGGCAAAACTCTAAATTTAAATGGGGCAAAATCGTAATTTTTAACCGAGGGCAAAATTGAAATTTTTAGCTAGGAGCAAAAGCGTACATTTATTTTTAAGTGGGGGAAAACATAATTTTGAACTGATGGCAAAATCGTAGTTTTAAGGAAAAAAACTAATGGTAAAAGTGTAAATTTAAATGGGGGCAAAATCGTAATTTTTAACCGAGGGAAAAATCGAAATTTTTAGTTGGGAGCAAAAGCGCAAATTTATTTTTAAGTGGGGGTAAAAACATAATTTTTAACTGATGGCAAAATCGTAATTTTAAGGGGAAAAAGCTAATGGCAAAAGTGTAGATTTAAACGAGGCAAAATCGTCATTTTTTACCGAGGGCAAAATCGAAATTTTTAGCTGGGAGTAAAAGTGCAAATTTATTTTTAAGTGGGGGCAAGAACATAATTTTATACTGATGGCAAAATCGTAATTATAAGGGGTGATAAAATCGTAAATTTGCTCGGCCAATAAGGAAGTGCCAGGCAGCTGCCTGACACTATTTCCCTGCCGCCCTTTTAATCCAATCAGCCGCAGGAACTATGCCCGCCGACTCTTAGTTTTGTTGTTGAAATGGTAGTTAGGTGTTTTGTTTTAAAGATTTACAACAATAGTGCAGGGGAAAGGTTGTTTTTTTACAATGATTTTACAGAGAAAACAAATGGTGTTAAGTTGTCTGACTAAAACTGAAACAAAAATAGAACTTTTGGATGCTAAATGCAAAAAATAAACTATTTGACTGACAGTGCTATTTTGGACAACCCATATGGACGAAAATTGAGGTTAACTATAAAACTTATTAAGGCTTATTAAAGATGTCAATCTTTTGTATTAAAAAAGAAAAATAATGGTTGAAGAGTAGATTGTTAATTTTTTTTAACATTAAATTCATTAACACATACCAACCCACAAAACAGGGCGGCCAAACACAACCAAAATTACATAACTACAAAATTGCACCAATCGTTCCACGACACTGATCTATTTTTAACTCTATTATTATACTGTAGTCGTCAAATCCTTAGTGGTCTCTTCCACCCGAATCTGCTTATTCTCGAACTTGAGTTTATTTCTAGTATGCCAAGTACACCAACACCCCACTTTGACAATGCAATCAAAAGCCTCCTTCGCATTCTCACTTAAGCCCACCAATTTGTATAACTCCAAGAGCACTCTAACCAACTTCGAAACGAGATGAGCCACTTGATATGCGCAAAATGCACCTGCCACATTCCTCCATCATCCATCTTTAGAGTGTGTGTAGTAATCTTGGGATCCAAGATTGATTGTAAGAGTTTTTGTCAAACAAAGTCCATGCTTGGCTAATCTCTTACATCACTTGGTGAAGACAAATCTTTTATGTATTACTTTTGATTTACAGTCTTTGGTTAACTTTTTAATTGTATATGTATTAATGACTTTAATAACTATTTTTTTATATTGAAAGTGAACTTTATTCTATCATCTCTTCATGTTTTGTTGATTCACTCATTCATGTCATTGCGGTCTATATAAAGCGTGTTAACTGCCTGGAAGGGGGTTAGAAGGGTGGTTTGGGTAAAGTTCTTGCCTCGTTCAGTGTATAGATCATGCGAGGACTTGATTCAAGCTTATGAGGACTTCTCTTGAAGCAAATAGCATCAAATCGGGGGAAGTAAGAACAGCTTGAATTCCTTATAAATAAACTACTATTAAAACTTTAAATCGGCCTTGCGGGAGTGTATCCCTGCTGACTCAGACCAATATGGCCGAGGGTAGTGTTGCCTCCAAAAGAGGGACATGTCACATTTTGCATTAATAACTTACTTAATTATCTTTCAATATTCCGGCCTTGCGGGACTGTATCCCTGCTGACTCAGACCAATATGGCCGAGGGTAGCGTTGCCTCCAAAAGAAAGACATGCCACTATAACTAAGATAATCTCTTAAAAACCCCAAAGTGCGGAAATCATCAAAAGATACGTAAAAGAAGCGTCGGAACCAAGTGATTCTATCTTGTCTATTGTATCTTTTTTATTATTTTAGTTCTTTTTTCATTTTTATCTACTAAACACCCTTTTTCCTAAAAAATTTGATTAGATTAGACGTTGATGATATTCCGAAATTAAAAGCTCTTGTGTTCTTGGATGACCTCGGTATTTTACCATCGCTATACTACACTACTGATGGGTGCACTTTCCCTAGCGTGTTGTAGAGAGTGATTGTGTTATATTGTCATGGCCCCCGACCCGGTTACTCGGTCCGGAAGCCGCGGGACAGAAACCCGTGGTATTGGTGTGTAATTTGGCAGTGTAAACTTTAACTGGATCGTTTCAATTGAAAACACCCGATTATTTTATTATAAGTTCGGGACAAATCCCGTATTTTACAATAAAGGAATTTCGCTGAGGAAATCCCCTGATTACAAAAACATGTTTATTTATTTACTCAGCCACTTCATTCAAGTTGGCGTGCTACGCGACACTTTTCCTTGTTCACAGTAAATCACCTGAAACATGTTTAAAAAGATTTTATCAGCGGGGAAATACTGGCGAGTCATTCAATTTGTACAAAACGACACATTATTATAATCTACAGTATTAAGAGCGATTGCAATGTTTATATATCAACCAATTACCCCAAATCGGTATTTGTCACACGACCGTATCTGTGACTATGGTCATATCACCCATTGGCTAACCTGTTGTCCAATGGTGACGGTTATCAAGTAATGTATACAAAACCCCACATACCGGCAGTAATTGAAGATTACAAAGACTTAATCCCTGTAATTATAACTTGGAAAACACGTAGGGTTTTGTAAACAATTTGGTAAAAAGAGAATGACTCACATTGCAAGTTTAGACGGGCAGAATATACCTACTGATTAAGCCTGGTAACCTAGTTAAATAATGCAAACGAAACTAGGTTAGTAACTTAATACAACATTTATGATAATTTCACGAAATCAAAACCCTCACGACGAATGATAAAGTATAGCCCGAATTCAGGCAGCAGTTAAACATCCATCGGATCGGTTTCAATGATCGGACATTATATCGTAGTAGTGATCGAGTTATTACCCCGTTATCGCAGCAGCGTTTTGATACTTTGAACGTATTTTTAGAGCAGAATTATAGCGTTTTAGTGAAGATTTTATAGCACAGGTGAACTGCCCATGCACGACCTATTTATAGCTGAAATTTGAGTTCGTCGCGGCCCGCGTAAGCCTGAAGGGGGGTCCTTCGCGGCCCGCGAGGGCCACCCTAGCTACGGCTAGGGCTGCCGTGTCATACCCTAGGCCTGCCACGTGTACGACACGTGGCCCTAAAGCTTATCCGGAGTATTGCCAAGCTGTCGCGCCCCGCGAAGACTTAGACCAAGACTTACGGGGTGTTTCGGGACATTTTTGTGCAAGTCCTTACATCCTCCCAACCTTATTTAAAATTTCATTCTCGAGATTTACCGGAACAAATGAGGATACTTTCGCTTCATTTCCGATTCCAGCTCCCATGTGTACTCAGGTCCTCTTTTCGAATCTCACTTTACTTTGACCAGTACCAATCTCTTGTGTTTAAGGTGTTTGACCTTTCTGTCTTCTATTTGAAGAGGTTTCTCAACAAATTTTAACTTTTCACTTACCTCTATGTCTTGAAGAGGTACTACCAGTGCTTCATCAGATAAACACGTTTTAAGATTAGATATATGAAACACAGCATGTACCCCGGCTAATTCTTCAGGTAGTTGTAATCGATAGGCAACTGGTCCTATTTGTTGGGTAATTGTGAACGGTCCTATGTACCTTGGACTTAACTTTCCCTTCTTACCCAACTGAACTACCTCTTTCCAAGGAGAAACTTTCAATAGTACCTTGTCCCCAACTTGGAATTCTAACGGTTTACGTCGATTGTCTGCATAACTCTTCTGGAGGTCTCGAGCCGTTTTTAATCTTTCTTTGATTTGAGTTTTCTTGTCGGTGGTTTCCTGTACAATTTCGGGACCTGATAATTGACTTTCTCCAATTTCTGCCTAACATACAGGAGTTCGACACTTTCGTCCATACAGTGCCTCGAACGGGGCAGCATTGATGCTTGTATGATAACTATTGTTATAGGAGAATTCTGTTAGTGGTAGATGGTCATCCCAGTTTCCATCGAAGTCGATTACACATGCCCTGAGCATGTCTTGTAGGGTTTGGATCATCCTTTCACTTTGACCATCTGTTTGGGGATGGTATGCAATACTTAAATTTAATCGTGTCCCCGTTGCTTCTTGGAAACTTGTCCAGAAATGCGAAGTGAAACGACTATCCCTATCTGATACAATGGAGAGTGGGACTCCATGTAGGGATACTACCTCGTCTATGTATAACTTAGCCAATATTTCCATGCTAAAGGTTTCCTTCATTGGTAGGAAATGAGCTGATTTGGTTAATCGATCTACAATCACCCAGATTGCATCGTTACCTTTCCTGGTTTTGGGTAGCTTAGTAACAAAATCCATTGTTATTAGTTCCCATTTCCTTACAGGCATTTCTAACTGTTGAAGTAAACCTGAGGGTTTCTGGTGTTCTGCATTAACTTGCGAACAAGTTAGACACTTAGAAACGTATCTAGCTATGTCCTTTTTCATTCCATTCCACCAGAAGTTATTCCTTAAATCTTGATACATCTTATTATTACCAGGATGCATTGTATACCTAGATTTATAGGCTTCTTCTAATATCTCGTCTCTTAAGTTTCCTTGTCTAGGTACCCAAATTCTTTTCTTATGGAATCTCCAAATTCCATCAGTCCCTTGCTCTAATTCTTTTATCCTTCCTTTCATTCCTTCAGCATCATCCTTGATTGTTGTTTCCTGTATATTTTTCAGTTGATCCTTTAAATCTAATTGTAGATTTAATGTAAGAGCACGAACTCGCCTTTGCTTCTCATGGTACTTACGACTTAGGGCATCCGCTACTACATTTGCCTTTCCTTTGTGATATTGAATATCACAGTCGTAGTCGTTTAGAATTTCCATACATCTCCTTTGCCTGATGTTTAATTCTTTTTGCCCAAAGATATACCTCAAACTCTTATGATCTGTATAGACGGTAAACTTACTACCATACAGATAATGTCTCAAAATCTTAAGGGCAAAAATTACTGCACCTAATTCTAAATCATGAGTCGTATAATTTTCCTCGTGCTTTTTCAGTTGTCTTGATGCATACGCAATTACCTTTTTGCATTGCATTAGCACACAACCTAATCCTAACTTAGAAGCATCACATTAGACCTCAAAATCTTCGGTTCCTTCGGGTAAGGCAAGAATTTGGGCATTTGTTAACTTTTGCTTTAAAATCCTAAAGGCTTCCTCTTGCTTGGGTCCCCATTCAAACTTAACAGTTTTACAGGTTAGCTTAGTTAATGGAACAGCTATCTTAGAAAAGTCTTGAATGAAGCGCCTATAGTAGCCAGCTAATACTAGAAAACTTCTAACTTCGGCTGTTGATTGCGGGATCTTCCAATTTGGGATCGCTTCTATCTTGGAGGGATCTACATGAATGCCTTCGTGGTTCACCATGTGTCCTAAAAATTGCACCTATTGTAGCCAAAATTCACACTTTGAGAATTTGGCGTAAAGCTTTTCTTTTCTTAACATGGTTAGGAGTGCGTGCAAATGCTCTCAATGTTCATCCTGGCTTTTGGAATAAATAATTATATCGTCGATGAAGACAATTACAAATTTATCCAGATACGGCTTACAGATCCTATTCATCATATCCATAAATGCTGCAGGAGCATTCGTTAATCCAAATGGCATGACTGTAAACTCGTAGTGACCATACCTAGTCCTGAAAGCAGTTTTGGGTATGTATTCTTCCTGTACCTTCAGCTGATGATATCCGGAGCGCAAATCTATTTTAGAGAAATACCTAGCTCCTTGAAGTTGATCAAAAAGATCATCAATCCTAGGTAATGGGTATCGATTTTTAATGGTAACCTTATTTAATTCTCTATAATTGATACACATCCGCATCGATCCATCCTTCTTTTTCACGAACAACACAGGTGCTCCCCAAGGGGATGAACTGGGTTGTATGAATCCTTTACTTAACAATTCATCTAACTTCTTTTTCAGTTCTAACATTTCTGTAGGTGCTAACCGATAAGGTGCCTTAGCTATTGGTGCAGTTCCAGGAATTAGATGAATTCTAAACTCTACTTCCCTATCCGGTGGTAATCCAGGTAGCTCTTCTGGGAATACGTCAGGGTATTCTGATACTACTGGAATTTCCTTAAGTTCCTTACTCTTAGTGTTAATGATTACCGAAATCATATACACTATTCCTTGCTTTCTTTCATAACTAGCAACTTTCATTACTGAAATGAACTTCATGGGTTTACGTGGCTTATCTCCTGTAACCAAAATTACTTCTCCGGTGGGTGTATGAATTTCTATGGAATTTTGATCACAAAGGATTCAAGCATGGTTGGCTACTAACCAATCCATTCCTAATACGACATCGAATCCGGCTAAATTCATAGGTAGCAGGTTTGCAGAAAATTTATGTCCTGAGAGTTCTACATTTCCTCCTTGGAGAACCTTATTTATATTTACTGAGTTTCCTTCTACCATTTCTATGGTAAAAACTTGCCTTAGTTTGGTTAAATGTAGGTTAAGGGCTTGGCAAAATGAAGTATTTATAAAACTTTGGTTTGCACCAGAGTCAAATAATACTTTTGCGTAAACGTCATGTACAAGAAACGTACCAGCTATCATATCGGGAATCATATCTGCTTCTTGCGTTGTCAGCTGGAAGGCTCTTAAATTCTTCTTATTAGCTCATTCGGAAGGTTTGGCCTTGTTGTCAGCTGGCTTGACCAGTTTAGGGCATTCTGGTCTAAAATGTCTAGCTTCTCCGCAATTGTAGCAGATCTTTGATTTCTTTCTACACTCCTCCTCTCGGTGCCCCAGTGCTTTGCAGAAATTGCAATTTTCCTGACATTTACCAAAATGTTTCTTTTTACAGTTTCTGCAGAATGTGGGTGTGGAAGATTGCCCAGCTCACTTTTTCTTGAAGTTACTATTAATATTACCCCTATGGAATCCTTGGGTAATCTTCTGGGCCAATTCCTTTTTCTTATTCTCTTCTCTTGTGCGTACCAGCCCATCGGTTAAGGTGTTGGCCAATTCCACCGCATCGTCAATCGTGCGGGGTCTCACAGCTTTGACTATATCATGAATTTAGCTAATTAGTCCCCAAATATAGCGAGAAATAAGCACCGGTTCTGGCGAGGCCAGAGTTAGTGCTATTCTAGCATACTCGAAAATTTCAAAGTATACCCTCGACAGTCCACGTCCACCATCCGGTGGTTCAGGAACTTATTTGTCATCTGTTCTTTTTCGTAGGTGGGACAAAACTTTCTTTCCACCAGTTCCTTAAATTCCTCCCAACTCATTGCATAAGCCATGTCACTTCCCTTAGCTTGCAGCACCGTGTTCCACCATTCCAATGCCTCTTCTTTGAAAAGATGGGATGCGTACATCACCCTGTCTTCTTCTGCGCATTTACTTATTTTGATTACTGCTTCGGTTTTCTCCACCAACGTAGTGCGCAGTCGCCCCTTCATTGCCTGCAAATTCGACCGGCTTACAGGCAAGAAATTCTTTGTAAGTGCAACCAGTCGTTGCCACTTTCATTTTCTTAAGTAATGGGTCTTGAACTACATTATTATTATTATCGCCGCCTCCATTCACACTGTTACTGAAATTATCGTCGCGGGTGCGTTTGCTATGGTTGGCTTGGGAAGGTTCAATGGGATTCTTAACAGCAGCGACGATTGCGGGGATAGCGTTGGCTATTCCCTGAGCGACGATATTTTCAATATCTTGTCTATTGAGAATATGGTCTTCATTATTAGGTTCAGATTGGTTAACTTCATTCGCCGGTTGATTTAATGCATTTTCCATCTGAATAATTAACAATATATACAAATTATTGTCACAAAATGGATAGCAACTAAACACAGTAAGGCAATCACAACACAATTAAGTCACACATATAGTCAAAATCATCGACATTGCGACATTTATATTTTTACATATGTATAATATTATGCATCAATACACAACATCTATTTTACAAAGGTTTTATTTTAGTTATTATTATACCATATTATATTATTATTATTATTATTATTATATATTATTATTTTTTTCTCACATATTAATATTATATAAAACATTTAACTATGGTTAACCGGCTTTTCAAAAATGACGCTCCCTATCATCGTACTTCCACGTGATGTTTTCCCCCACTTCTCGAATCCGGTTCCCCGCATCTACCAGTTCCTCGCCATAGCGGCGCAATTCAGCAACGTTCTCCGGGTTCATGGGTGGAAAAGGTGCAAGTTCAGGATCAAACTGGGGAAAGTAAACATTTGGGTTATTCATAAAATTTTGAAAATGCCAGTAGCTCGTCCACCATTCTTCCAACTGCCCAGTAATAGGTTGAGGGTTGACAATAGGGTCCGGAATAGCAGGTTCCAAATTGATGGGAAGTTCTGACTGGGCGGGGAAATTAAAAAGGGTTTCGTCAGCAGGTCCGATAAGGTCATAATTTGCAAGTTTTCTATCGAGTTCCTCCCAAGGTGGCAACTCCTGGGCTTGACCAGAGCTCTCCCCTACTTCCTTTCCTTTTCCCTTTGGATCCTCCGTCTTTTTCACCTTTTGGGCAGCGGGCTTCTTCTTGCGTCCTCGTTTCTAGTCCAGAAGCCTTCTCCTCTTTTTAGGTTTGGGTTTCTCCTGGGGCTGGGCCTGAAACACTAGTTGCTCCTCGGTGACAGCTTGATAATCGGACTGGGTTCCGGAAATCTCCATATTAGTGGTATGGATTGAAAATTTTCGGAGGGCTTCCGATAGTTCATTCATGATGTTTAGGCACACATGAAGAAACACCAAAAATTTAAATTAATATTTTATTTATTATAATTAAAATTTCACAGAATCACAAAATAGAAATTTGAAAATTAAGTATTTTTCAAATACTTAATTGTCTTAAATCAGTGGCTCTGATACCAGCTTTTTCTGTCATGGCCCCCAACCCGGTTACCCGGTCCGGAAGCCGCGGGTCAGAAACCTGTGGTATTGGTGTGTAATTTGGCAGCGGAAACTTTAACAGGATCGTTTCAATTGAAAACACCCGATTATTTTATTATAAGTTTCGGGACAAATCCCGTATTTTACAATAAAGGAATTTCACTGGGGAAATCCCCTGATTACAAAAACATGTTTACTTATTTACTGAGCCACTTCATTCAAGCTGGCGTGCTAAGCGGCACTTTTCCTTGTTCACAGTAAATCACCTGAAACATGTTTAAAAAGATTTTATCAGCGGGGAAATACTGGCGAGTCATTCAATTTGTACAAAACGACACATTGTTATAATCTACAGTATTAAGAGCGATTACAATGTTTATATATCAACCAATTACCCCAAATCGGTATTTGTCACTCGACCGTATCTGTGACTATGGTCATATCACCCATTGGCTAACCCGTTGTCCAATGGTGACGGTTATCAAGTAATGTATACAAAACCCCACATACAGGCAGTAATTGAAGATTACAAAGACTTAATCCCTGTAATTATAACTTGGAAAACACGTAGGGTTTTGTAAACAATTTGGTAAAAACAGAATGACTCACATTGCAAGTTTAGACGGGCAGAGTATGCCTACTGATTAAGCCTGGTAACCTAGTTAAATAATGCAAACGAAACTAGGTTATTAACTTAATACAACATTTACGATAATTTCACGAAATCAAAACCCTCACGACGAATGACAAAGTATAGCCCAAATTCAGGCAGCACTTAAACATCCATCGGATCGGTTTCAATCGATCGGACATTATATCGTAGTAGTGATCGAGTTATTACCCCGTTATCGCAGCAGCGTTTCGATACTTTGAACGTATTTTTAGAGCAGAATTATAGCGTTTTAGTGAAGATTTTCGAACACAGGTGAACTGCCCATGCACGACCTATTTATAGCTGAAATTTGAGTTCCTCGCGGCCCGCGTAAGCCTGAAGGGGGTCCTTCGCGGCCCGCGAGGGCCACCCTAGCTACGGCTAGGGCTGCCGTGTCATACCCTAGGCCTGCCACGTGTACGACACGTAGCCCTAAAGCTTATCCTGAGTATTGCCAAGCTGTCGCGCCCCGCGAAGACTTAGACCAAATCTTTCGCGGCCCGCGACCAAGCAATAAATTTTGATTTTCTTGCTTTTTCATAAGAATTAGGGTTTTAGGGGGTCCGGGTGATTACTTACGGGGTGTTTCGGGACATTTTTGTGCAAGTCCTTACATATATCGTGTTTTATAAATTTAAAGCTTGATAAACGATTAAAAGTGCTTAAAAATATACTAAAAATGTAATCACGCTCCACCACGTCACCATTCTACACTAGTTTCCAACGTATTGCCAAATACTTAATTAGCTTAAACTAGTGGTTGTGATACCATCTTCTGTCACAACCCCAGACCCTACCCTGGGCGGGAGCTGTGAGCAGATACAAGTGGTACCGGTGTTTATTAAATTATTGCAGCGGAAAACTTATCAGGACCGGGTGTCAAGAAAAATATCAGAGTTTTCAAAACACCGAAATTTTCATTTCATAGACTGTGGGATAAAACCGTACTTACATAAGGATTTTCACGGGGATAAACCCTTGATTACAAAACACGTTTTATTCAGGTTTACATAGCTACTTATTTAAGCTTGAGTGCTCCATGGCACTTTTTCTTCTCTTCGAAGTAAATCACCTGAAACGCGTTTTAAAACATTTGATCAAAGAAAAATACTGGTGAGTTCACGCAGTTGTATGAAAACACATTGTTATAATTACAGCATTAAGAGATTTTACATTTGTTTATATCTTACAATTACCCAACAATATTTGTCACTCGGCAAGACCTGTGACTGTGGTCATATCACTGTTGATCATTCTCTCAAGTAGTGAAGCTTATCAAGTAGTGTATGCATAACCTCACATATCGGCGGTAATTTAAGAATACAAAGACTTAATCACTGCAAATACAACTAAAAAACGTTTAGGGTTTTGAAAGCATTTGATAAAAAGAGAATGACTCACATTGCAGATTTATGGTTTCAGTACTAGCCTTCTTGTTTAATGTTTGGTTTCCTAATTAAGCACACAATGCACGCGTATTAGTGTATTAACTCAATTCAACTTTATCGATAATCACGAGATCAAAACCCACAACGAATGACAAAGTATAGCCTTATTCAGGCAGCACTTAAACATCCATTGGCTCGGTTTCAATCGATCGGACAGGGTACCGTACCAGTGATTCGAGTTAGCACGCTGATTACGGGCAGAGTTTTAGCACTTCCGGTGTTTGGGTATAATACTGAGCAGAGAAAGCGAGAGAGAAAGAAAATTTTGAGCAAAGTGGAATGGCTGCTTCACACTCAATTTATAGCTGGAATTTGGGACTCTCGCACCCCGCGATAGCCCAATGCTATCTTCTCAGTTCTCGCGCCCCGCGAGGCTATGTAGCTAGGGCATAGGTGGCATTAGTCATGGCGTAGGTCTGACACGTGGACAACACGTGGCCTACACGTGTCTCAAGTGGATTCTTAGGCTCTCGCGGCCCGCGAGGATTTATTATGAGGTTGTAGTAGCCCGCGATAAACATAAAATCCTTTTATTTTTTATTTTTCATGCTGGTTCTCGTCGTACGTATTTAGGGTTTCGATTATGAATTATTGTGGGACCTTTTTTAGGGTTGTTACACAAGGGCCAATCCAATATAAGCTTCCCTTTCATAAAGGCCGAATGTGTCTCCGATATTACATTGTTCAACACAATCTTGAGCCTATTCGCTAGAACCTTCGATATCACTTTACTAATGATTCAGCGAAACGATCCTGTCAGCTTTCCAAAACTTGTTCATCACGCTATTTATGCATATTTCTTTCCAAATTCGACATGCACTCTTTTTTTTGGAAGGCGAATTTCATTAAAACACAAACCCGCGCCAACGATCTCTAAGATCGAGATCGATGAAACGCGGAAAAGATTACATCAACGGAAAATCAAACATACACCAATTTCTCCAATCTATCGAACCCTCCTTATGTCTACTCTTAAACCAAAGATACGCCAAAGACTTGACATCCGAGACAATACGCACCACGTTAATAGCTAAACCGTTGAAAACCTTTCGTTCCTAGCCTTCCAAATTTGCCAACAAGCAATAGAAATGATGCCACGCAGAATCTCCTTCTTCTTGTTTGTGTAAGGCAAATCGTCAATAGCATGGATCACATCAGAAAACGAGAAAACAAAGAACCGAGGAACCTTGCACCATGATCCGATAGCGTCCCACACACCACAAGCAACCCTACAACCAGAGAACAAATGATCCACCGTCTCATCTAATTCGCTGCATAAGGCACACGCACCATCACCAACATTAATGTTACGATACCGAAGAGCTTCCTTGGTAGAGAGTCTATCCAAGCTTGCTCTCCACATGAAAATGTTACATTTACCCGGCACCCACGTACACCATTTATATGTCAGATTGTTAACGGATTGATTGCTCTCTTTCATCCATCTCCGAGCTTCTTTAACCGAGTAACCTTCTCCAGGATCATGAGACCACACCCAATAGTCCTCGCGGGTACTAAGCACAACCCTAGAGAGATGACGGTGGCATTGTATGAGCTCCTCAATTTCCAACTCGCTGCTCGGATATCGCTTCCAGTTCCAGCCTATCATACCAGACCCGTTACCTTCAGGAATACGATCAGCAACTGTGCAACGCTTATTGCCGTCCAAACAGAACAGCCTAGGAAATCTGAACTTTAACGGCTCCATGGTGAGCCATGGATCGATCCAGAATTTGAGATTCAAACCGTCACCCACCACCCCTTTTATCGAATTAACGAACCCAGTACCGTCAACTCTAAGATTGTAACCAGCTCTGACCAACCTGGACCATGCACCGACAAATCGATTATTACATTGGATAGTCTCCCATCTTCTACTAGACCCGTGTATAGCGTCCACCACCTTTTTCCACAATGCTCCGTCTTCTATGCGATACCTCCATAACCACTTAAGCAACAACGCATAATTATTATCTTCCAACTTAGCTAACCCCAACCCTCCATCTTTAATACTCTTCGTCACTCTATCCCAAGCAACCCAGTGTATTTTATTTTTTTCGTCACATCCACCCCATAAAAACCTCTTTATGATGATCTCCAACTTGTTAATGACCGTAACCGGAGCCTTGTATAATGAAAAATAATACGTCGGAAGACTCTCCAAAACCACCTTGATAAGAGTCACCCTACCCGCCATCGAAACCACATTAGCCTTCCACGAAGACAGGCGCTTTTTGAAGGTATCAACAATCACGTCCCAATTAGATATACGATTCATGTTTGCTCCAACAATAATACCCAAATATCTAAATGGAAAGGCCCCCGGTTTACAACCCATTCCCCTAGCGCCAAAATCAATGTCCTCCGTGCTTTTTCCAATCCCGAACAAATTAGATTTGTGCAAGTTTATTCGAAGGCCCGAGCACATATGAAAAATTCGAAGGATCCTCTTCAAAGCATTTAAATTTCCTTGAGACCATTCACCCATTACTAAAGCATCGTCGGCGTATAGTAGGTGGGAAATAATATTGCCATCATTATTCAACCGCACGCCTTGAAACATACCTTTGTCGTACTCCATTCTAATCAAAGACGACAAACCCTCCATAACAATCAAGAAAAGAAATGGAGATATGGGGTCGCCTTGTCTAATACCTTTTTCGCAACTAAACTCAAAGGTAGGCGACCCGTTCACAAGAACCGATGAACGAGCCGAGCCAAGAACGCCTTCTATCCAATTACACCATCTATTCGGAAAATTCATTTGCTTCATAACGGATATCAAGAACCCCCAGTTAACGTTATCGTAGGCTTTCTCGAAATCAATTTTGAAGAAGAATATCTCTTTCCCCGTCTTTTTTGCCCAAGCATAAACCTCATTAATAATAAGCGGACCGTCAAGAATGAATCTCCCAGACAAAAAAGCCGATTGCGTCTCGTGAATAATATTACCCATCACCTTTTTTAGACGATTAGCAAGGACTTTAGAAATCACTTTACTAATCACTCCAATCAAGGTGATAGGTCGGTACTCGTTCAGGCCCACCGGATCTTTAACTTTAGGAATAAGCGTTATAAAAGAAGATCCCGCTCCACGATTAATATGGCCTGTATCAAAGAATTCCTGCAAAACTTTAACAAAATCATTAGCAAGAAGAGGCCAAAACTTCTTAATAAACCGGAAGTTAAAACCATCCGGACCCGGAGCCTTATCGCTCCCGCAATCGAACACCGCCGCTTTAATCTCTGCTTCATTAAACGCCCCCACCAAGCTTTCGGCTTCAAGGTCTGACAACCTTTTGATCCCGTGACCCTCCAACATCGGCCGAACGGCCATATCCTCAATGAAGCGATTCTTAAAAAACTTATAAACTTCTTTTTTCACTTCGGAGGGCTTAAAAATCCACTTGCCATCAAAGTTTAACCCCGGGATATTATTAACCACCCTTCTTAAGACAACCATGAAAGAAACTAGTGTTTTCATCCCCCTCCCGCGCCCATCGGATACGAGATTTTTGTTGAATATCTTTCTTTTTAAAATTTCCCAACTCCCTTACACGATTCTTAGCTTCATCAAACACCCACAATTCCGCTTCCGTCAAGTCCCTATCATCGACTATCTCGTCTAAATCACGAATCTCAGCCTTCAAGTTCACTTCCTCTTCCTCCTCAATACTCGTCCAACCCTTTTTCCAATCGATAATACTAGCCTTCAATTTTCGGAATTTCCTCATCAACGCAATCTGAGCCGTAGCATTACCCACCTCCTCCGAACACACCTTCTCAACCAAACCGCTTAGACCTTCCCTTTGAAGCCAAGAATTAAAGAATCTAAACGGTTTAGGACCAAAATTCCGAGCTTCAATTTTTAACACTAACGGACAATGATCCGATTCCTCCCTCGCAAGAGCCCGGTACTCCGCATTAGGCCATTCATTCACAAAATTCCATGACACGAACATGCGGTCAATGCGACTACACTTATTTCCAGACACATAGGTGAACTTCCTTCCTTTTAAAGAGAACTCATTCATCTGCACCTTATCAATGAAATCATTAAATTCATCAGAAACCAAAGCATTAAATTTAGAATTCCGTCTTTCGGTCCGATCACGAACACAATTAAAATCACCGCCAATCACCCAAAAAGCAGAGTCTTGAGCGATGATACCATCAAGATCAGCCCACACAACCCTTTTATCTCTAAGTCTTTGGGGGGCATAAACATTAACCACTGAAAATACCTTCCCGTCATCATTAGAAACACCACGAATACATAGAAAATACCGGTTCTTAATGACTTGAAATACCGAAAATCTTTTCGGATCCCATAAAGAAACCAACCCACCCAACCTGCCTGTCGCATCAACCCAATCACAATCAAAAACCCCTTGCCCCCAGAATTTACCTAAATCAAAACCTTCAAGAGACGCAAACTGTGTCTCCTGAAGCATTATAAAACCAATCTCATTAGCAGTTCTAAGTTTACGAATCCATGTACCTTTATCATCACTACCCAGTCCACGAATATTAACAGAGAGGAAGTTCATTGATCAACGCCTTGAAAACCTTCATTGACAATCACCTGAGTCAGTTTATCCGAAAAATTATCCATATTTTTAACACCCAAATCGTTAGCCAGGGTCACTGTAGCTTCCGTTTCTTTAATCACCTCTATATGATCTCCCAACCCATCAAGCGGCCCAATAGAATTGTTATCTACACCACTAACATTATCCAAGCCCACCCCAACAACATGCTCAAATCGACCTCCCTGTTGATGAATATCTTGAACACCCGTATTTGCCCCCTTCTCCAAAGCATTTTGCCCTTCATTTACTGTAAAAATAAACCGGTCCAAATCAAACAAGTCCTCACCATCACGTTGTCTTTTTTTGGGTCTATCATTCCCGCCCGGTGACACCGATTTATTTCGAGTCCCTTTCTTCCTACAAAAACCTTTCCTTTTCTTTATAGTCGAGTCTTTACCGCCTTTCTTCCCGTTGTCACTATTATCTAACCCCTCATGCACATCTAGCACCGTTTCATTGACAGTATTAGTATCCATATGTTCCACATTTAGGTCGAAACCCTCATCAACACCGTGATTGTCTTCATGATCCAATTCCTCTACCTCCATGCCCTCCTCCTCCTCCATGTCCACCAAACAATCGGGGATCCAGTCAGCCATCTCTTCCTCTACCAACACATCAAAACTATAAGATTTCCACTTAAGCTTAACTTTCTGATTCACCCTATCGATCTCTGAACGAAGTATGCCAACACATGCAACGGAAAGGTCACCATCTTCCTCAGGAAACATAGCTAGTTGAATAACCTCACCGAATCTTGAAGCAACATCATCGAATACCTTTGAACAAGATAGGCTCAATGGGACTCCATGGATTTTAATCCATGCAATCCTATTAACCTTAAACGTTTGCCCATACCACTCCTCAATAGAATTAACGTAAGCTCCCCATGCATCTTTATTGTACGTAAAATCACTCTTGGCATCCCTATTATCAAACAGCAAAACCACACAAAGACCACCAACGTATTTAATCTCTACAACATCATGACCAATGATTTTCAGCCAAGAACGCAGAGACGTTAAAGCTTGCAAACTCTTCAAGTGAGCGATGATACCACGGTCGAACCATTCCCCAAAGGCCACAATATTATTATCCACAATAATCTCCAACCCTTCATTGGTAACCACAGGCTCCTTGTTTAATAGAGTATCTTTGAAAGTCCTCCACACAAACTCTAGACATATTAAAGTTATCTTTAAATCCTTTAATACCTTTCATTTAAATAAAGATCTTGGATTGGCAAAGGATTGTATTGTTAAATGTTTTACAGACACTTTGGTTCTAATGTATGAATGAATATCCACACCTATGCGATGATACTTGTAAAATGTGATGTCTACCTTGATAAGTGTGATGTGGGATGATATCTACTTTCTTGAAGATAAGTATTCCATTAAACAAATTATAAGTGGATATAAAAAAAATTTCGCTGGTGACACGATGATACTCCAATAATTCATCAGTGATTCGAATTTGTCATTCAAAAAAAGATGGATTAGTTAATATTCACACGAAGGACTCTAAAGATTTGTGTTTAATATGTTGATTTTTCTTTTACTTTAAGACTTGGTCATAACTGTAATTCAATATTAAGTTCGTATATATTGTTAACAAACAAATTTTTTTCAATATTAAGTTCGTATATATTGTCAAATATTGTCAACAAACAAAAGTTTTTTTCAATATTAAGTTCGTATATATTGTCAACAAACATTTTTTTTTTCAATATTAAGTTCGTATATATTGTTAACAAACAAATATTTTTTTTTAAACGAAAAGTATACATTCTCATTCATACTTGCCAAGTTACATAAAAAAAGAAGGTAGACGAGCAACAAGTTGCGCCGCCACCCTTTTCTGAATTGCAAACCCTAATTTTTCAATATTAAGTTCGTATATATTGTTAACAAACAAAAAAAAATCAATATTAAGTTCGTATATATTGTTAACAAACAAAATTTTATAAGAGGCTTCTTTAGACTTTGAAATAGTGTATTCACTTTCTCTTCAATCTCACAAATATATACACATATAATTTTGGTTTTGAGATGGTGTATTCACTTCCTCTAGTTATAGTCTCAAAACTTTTGGGCTATAATTTGAATATTCGTATAAAAGGGTGTACATAAATACCAATATTTTAATGAAGTTTATTTTTCAAAAAGAAACATAAATACCAATAATGCTACACTCTTTTCTTATAAAACTAAATCATAATTATAATAAATTTTTTAGTTTAAGAATATAATAAGAAGTTTTTTTTTGCTAGAAAGTGAAGTAAGTAATCTTTACCATCAATTGATTTAATCAAGGGCTAAGATTAAATGAGTGAAATTGAAGGAAAAAAGGGAGGCGCGTGGGTTTGTGCAGGGGCATTCTAGTCAATACAGGGCAATAGTTTCTCTCTCCTCCAATCCCCCCCATTTTTTAAACGTTAATAACTCTTTCATACGGCATTATTTTTTTTTATAAAAAATTGCACCAAAAAACGAGTGTTTTTTTATCTTTAAAACGAGTATACTATTGCTATATTTTCGATTTTTTTCGAAAACCCAGTTGCGTAAAACGCAATGGACAAAAAACGTTAAAAATGACTTTTTTCTAAAACGTAATGGACCAAAAACACAAAAAAAAATGTCTTATTTCTAAAACGCAATGGCCAGAAAACACAAAGAAATGTCTTATTTCTAAAACACAATGGCCTAAAAACACAAAAGAAAGTTTTCTTCCTAAAACGCAATAGACCGAAAACACATAAAAATGTGTTTTATCTAAAACGCAATGGATCAAAAAACACATAAAAATGTCTTTTTTCTAAAACGCAATAGACTAAAAACACAAAAAAAATGTTCTTTCTAAAACGCAATGGACTGAAAACACATAAAAAAGTGTTTTACCTAAAACGCAATGGACTAAAAACACTTCAAAATGTGTTTTTCTAAAACGCAATGGACCAAAAAACACATAAAAATGTTTTTTTTTCTCCTAAAACGCAATGGCCTAAAAACATAAAAGAAAGTGTTCCTTTTAAAACGCAATGGACTAAAACCACATAAAAATGTGTTTTACCTAAAACGCAATGGACTAAAAACACTTAAAAATTTGTTTTTCTAAAATCATTGGACCAAAAAACACATAAAAATGTGTTTTCCTAAAACGCAATAGATAAAAACACAAAAGAAAATGTTTTTTTTTTCTAAAACGTAATGGACTAAAAACACATAAAATGTGTTTTACCTAAAACGCAATTAACTAAAAACACAATAAAATGTGTTGTTTCTAAAACCAAATAAACTGAAAATACAAAAAAACGGTGTTTTTTCATTACTTTGTAAAACGCAATAACTCAATTCAAAAACCCAAATCGTAAAAATGCAATTCAAAAATTTCTTACATAAATCGAAGCTGATTTCTTCAGATTTCTTCAATGATTGATGAAATTTGAATGTTAGAAACACTTATCAGCGATCAATCGAACGAATTGAGTGATTCGCTTCAAAATTACTGGAAAAATGAGATATTGTATGAAATTAAACTGGGTTTCTTTAAAAAAGTTAAAGAACACGATGATTAGGTGTTTGAGTCATTGATTGGTGACGAAAATCGCACAATAATGTAGTGATTATTGAGATAGAAATTGAAGAAAAGGTTGAAGATGGTGAATTTTGAAAAGGGCGAGTTTTGAAGTTACAGAGAGAAAAGGGAGAAGATTGGATGAAATTGACTAAAATACTCTTCCTCTTTATTTTAAATTTTGTCACATGTCATAATCATATCGCTTCCTATTATTTCTAGCCAAAATAAACTTTATATTTGACCCTCACCCTATTTTTTTAATCATATATAGCTCTTTCAAATTATGTTTGCATAATCTCTTAGAAAAGGAAACGCAGTTAATTAAGAAAAAAGCAATTTCTAATTATTTAGGATATACAAACGTGATACTCATATGATCTTCATCCAACACACACATCCAACCTAGTTCTTAATTTAAAAATCGACTCGACTCCTTCTAAAGTTGCGACCCATACCCATTTTGTTCAATCAACTCCTTTTGTTGCTTCTAATACGAATATTACTATAATGTCTTTTTGATCTAAACATAGAAATGGTGTGCCGGTGGCCTCTTGGTTTAGTGACATCAAGTGTTTATCACTTAATCCCCACTAAAGTGATGTTCAAGTCTCACAAAATTACAATTAGTGGATTTTCGAAGTAGACTTTAGAGGGGATTAACGAAAATCGTCGTTTTAAAAAGGATCAAAAATAGTGTAATTATGATTAGAAAATAATAAAAGCTAAAGATAATGAGCAGAGAGTCACTTTCTATTGTATGAAAACAAGTAGACGTAACTAACACTTGAAGATGGTCAAACTAACAAATAGCTTAATTATTAAAGATTAAGGTTAACTCTTTTGAAAACTAATCAAGAAGCGTGCCATTCAAAGGTCTAAAATTAAAAGATTAAGGTTAACTCTTTTGAAAATTAGTCAAGAAGCGTGCAATTCAAAGGTCTAAAGTATATATATATAAAAAGAAAAATGTAACAATTAAATACTTCCAAAATTCCACTTTTGTACTTTTATTATTGGTAACTTGATATAAAAATGAAGCCATATATTTATTATATTTCATTATTTTGAGGTGAAAGCAACGTACTTTAATTACTATATATCAGAAACTCAATATAAAAATGAAGCCCTGTCATTTTAGTCTATTTGATTTGGGCCATTTTGACAGTTTAGTCTAAAAGTTTCATTTTTCGCATGTAGTACAAAAATGTTTCACCGTTGCCATTTTAGTAATGACCGAATTGCCCTTCTCATTAACAGAAAAAATGAATGACATTAACCCAGTGGACTAAACTGGCAACTGTGAAACATTTTTTGTACCACAGACAAAAATGAAACATTTGGACTAAACTGACAAAATTGCCCAAAACACAGGGACTAAAATGGCATTTAACTCTTTATTATATCTTGAGATGAAAGCAACGGTAAATTTATAAAAGAGTAAATTTCAAAGTTCGTCCTTTATGTATGTCTAATATATCAAAGTATGTCATTTATCTTTAATATCTTCAAGAAACATACTTAATGTTTGAAAAACCATTCAGGTTATGTCCTTTACCCAAAACCTGGTTTGTTTTCCCAGTTAAGTCAGGTCACGTGAGAGGCACATGAGGGTATTAATGTCATTCTACCTACCAATTACTGTGACATGTTATAAAAACCCTAAACCTCATCTTCTCCATCTCAATCACCTGCACATACAAGCCATGGCTACAACCAGATCCAACTTACACCCCCTTCGGTCTGTTCCAAAATCTTCATCATCTTCATCGTTTTTAAGTTTCAACAACTCACCAGCAGTCAACGTCAACATCAGCGGCAGTCTCCGGAGAACCGACGACGCCGTCATTGCCGAAACCGGTCACCAAGAACCTCCGCCGGTTCGTTGCAGGCATCCGACCTCCACCGTCGCGATGGTGGTTCTGAACCACCTGCAACATCCGAAAAACGGATCTAAAATCGAGCACAAACCAAGAGACGAACAGAGATGTAGTAAGCAAACGCCGGTGGGTAGCCAGAGGTTGGGGGTATTCAGAGGTTGGGGTTGCAGACAGGGGTATTCAGAGGTTGGGGTTGCAGACAAGTTGAGGTGGAATCGATTTAACCATCAAACTCAAACTCCTCCTCTCATCATCATACCCTTCAGTTACAATGTGCAACAAGTACCTGTTTCTTGGATGGTACAGCGCCATAAGCAGCCGGAAATAGTTGTTTCATTGATCAAGTTTTGATCTTTGTGGGTTTAAATTTTATGGGGTTTTGCTAATTTGAAATAGGTTTTTTCATAGGATTTTTGGGGATTTAGGGTTTGTGTTTGTGTTTGAGTTGAAGAGAGAGAAAGTGGTGGTGGTGGGGCAGGTGGATTTGGTGGTGGTAGGATAGTTCGAGAGGAAAGAGTGAGAGAGAGGGGCAATATGCGGTGGTTGTCGGTCCGGTGGTGTATGGCGGTGGTTGTCGGTCCGGTGGTGGTGGTCCGGCGATTAGAGAGAGAAAGCTGGTGGTGTGTGTTTAGAGAGAGAGAGGTGTTTATGTGTGTGAGAGAGAGAGCTGTATGTATATATATAATTTTTTTATTATTTATTTTAATATTTATGATAAAATGACCAAAATACCCCTATGTGGGGCTGACTTAGTCAAATTTAACCATGAAAAGTAACTGGATTAGGACTAAAGAACGTAACATGTAAGGATTTGCAAACATTAAGTATGTTTCTTGAAGATATTAAAGATAAAGGACATACTTTGATATATTAGACATACATAAAGGACGAACTTTGAAATTTACTCATTTATAAAATGTTTTTAAAACAAACAAATGGGGACTAAAATGCCATTTAACTCTTTATTATATCTTGAGATGAAAGCAACGGTAACTTTATAAAATGTTTATAAAATAAACAAATAAATAGAGAAGAAGTCATTGCATGCCTGTTTTAGTACAAAAAAAATGTTTATAAAATAAACAAATAAATAGAGAAGAAGTCATTGCATGCCTGTTTTAGTACAAAATAAATAAATTACCTACTTAACTCATTACCAAATACCAACCTGTCATGGTCCAAATCAGCAACATGTATAATCCAAAATCTTAATTAAAAAATAAAAAGGAAAATAGTGCAGGCTCACAACTCTTTTAGATAAACTGAGTGGTGACTTGTGGAAGAAGTTCAAAAATTTCCACTATGAAACCTCAACTGATACAAAATTTGTCCAAAATATTACAATATGCTGCTCACACGACTTAGACAACCGATAATAACTTCATGATTATGTTACAAAAAAGAACCGAAAAAACAAAAGAAGAATCGATATGAAGGGTAAAACTGTAATAAATCAAGCGGGTGCGGCTGTGGTGGTGGCTGATGGGTCCGCCAGCCACTGCCAAACTCTCACTTGTCCTGTTCCGTCTCCGGTGAAGAAAATATTAGGGCCGCCATGTATAGATCGAATCTCTTGTTTTGCGTATATTTTCCCCCTTTCAGAAAACCTAATATTATAAAACCAAAACAGCAGTTATTTTGGTTTATTCAAGTGATATGGAGATGTATTTAAGTTGTAATATAACAAATGTGGAAAAGCTTACGATGGCAAGTCATATGCACGAACAGTGTTGTCGTTGCAAGAGCAAAGGAGGACGGGCTTGGATTCTAGATCATGCATCCCATATAAAGTGAGCAGGCCCTACACAAACATTATGGTACTATTTATAACGGCAAACAGCAATGTTTGTCAAATGTTATGCATGCGGTGATTTTTCCTAAATCCAAGGTTGCTAAGATTCATGGTTTATCGCGAATATCAGCTACATTTAGATAAGGACCAAATCCAACACATGAGCAAGAAATATGAGGCAATAAGTTATGCATATCAAAGCAAAGGTTCATGTTCATTTATTGTTGAGTGAAACTGAATCTGTTCAACATTTAACCAACTAGAGAAAACAATAAAGGTCATATAACCAAAGAGAGAATTTTTGTATCCCCCCTAAACCTTCTTAATGTCATATATACCCAACCAAGCTTATCATCATACTCTAGTTAATCCCATCAATAGCAAAGCAAAGGTAGGGTCTAAGGAGGGTAAGATGTAGACAGCCTTACCTCTACCCCGTAGGAATAGAGAGGATGCTTCCAATGAGACCCCCGGCTCGAAAAATATCAGATATACCCATTTATAATACTTGGTTACTTTATAACAACATTTCAAAGAAACCATGACAATGTTAGCAAATACCCCTAACACTCTTCTCAGAAAACCTCCAACTCCGCCTCCATTAAAAATATCCATTTTTAGTTGACTGAATGTACGACAGATTCGACTCAATCACCATATGTGAAATTCCTTTGTTTTAATTCTTTTTTGCATGATTTACTTGCCTCAAAAACCAAATTTTGCTTAATTCATAGCTATTGTTTATTATGTTACTTGAACTGGAGTGAAATCAATTCAAAATTTGAACAACAGTTGTAGTTTTGACCTAGAATTATAGCCATGATTTGTCAAGGATTAATGGCCAAGTGGGGATTTAGACCTTACGAGATTTTCTTATGTTGCATCTAGTTGGTTAAACGTTGACCAGATTAAATAAATGTCAGTCACCAATAACTGAAATTACTTTGCTTTCATTATTACTATTGTTATATGCATATAACGTATTGCCTCAAAAACCTAATGCTGCTTAAAAACTGTTATTTAGGTGGAATATAAAATTCTAATGACAATGAGTTTAGGAATTTAATGGGCAACGTTAACTTTTCTTCTTACACAAGAGGTTAACTTTTCTTCTTACACAAGAGGCAATAAGAGTATGTGGAACACATAGAAATACTCGCCTACACAGCACTCAACACTATTTAAAAGTCCTCACAGCTATCTCTATATATTGCAATTCGCACAAAACTATAACCCTATTTGAAGGCACTTCATACTGTTCTTCGCCTATGATCCAGAGTTGTATAACATAGTTGAATAGCTGATGTTGAATCTAAAAAATCTAGCCGTCTCATAATTGTAATATTACATACGAGATAACCATATGACAGATCAGATGATAATATATAAAGAAAATAATTGATCTAACATACATGTTCCTCACTATGCGTGTAGGTTACTTCCAAGTTCCCACTGTCTGTAGCCGCCCACACCTACATGAGTAAGCACAATAAGCAATCATAGAAAAAAAGTATAACTATGAACCTTCTTCAATATAGTATAAAGTTATGGTGTCAAAACCTTTATTGTTTTGTCTAGTGAACATGACAAAAGAAACTGATCCCAGCAAAGAACCGACATCACAACATCATTATGATCCGTCAATGTCTGTAGGCACTGCAAGTTCTCAAGGTTCCAAACCTAAAAAACAAGTCATGCAGATAGAGGTTAAAAGTTAAGCTTACTTAAATATATAAGAAAGTCAACCCATTTAAGCAATTGTTCTTATAATAATAATAATAAAAAAAAACATGTGAAAATGAACTCACCCGTATGGATTTATCCATAGAACCGGAGTACAATCTATTTGCTCCAACAACAAGTGTCACAACAGCTGATGTGTGCCCATGAAGTGACGCAGCTGGTTCAAAACAGTTAGTTGCAGCATTGTACTTCCATGCTAATATATTCCCGTCCTGAAACAAGCCTTACATTTTCAAACAAAGTACACTAAACCATCGTTAAATCAGATCTCATCGTTCAAAAAAGTTTACCTGGGTACCAGCAAACAGTAACCCGTTGCCTACAACCATAGAATAGACTTGTCCAACAGGTCCATTAAGACTCAACTCGGCAGATGTTTGAACATTCCATGCCTAAAATAATAATCATATCATAACGTTTGAGCAAAAACCACATCAGGATTTAAAAAAACAAGATAATTTAAAATGGTTTGGAAAATTACTTTTACAAGATTGGGCAGACCCACAAACATCCATGGGCCTTCACTAAGCATGCATCCCACCTCACCACTCAAATTAATAACCCCTGCACACTACAAAGAAACCAAAAGAAAATCACAATAAATAAACAAACTAAAACAAAATAAATTACCCTCGCAATCTTGGTTTTTAATGATGGGTTAGTTCTTAAATTATACTATAAAAATTTTCTAGATAATATTTCAAGTTGTTAACTTTCAAACACTTGATAAAAAGATATCCTCGTCATCTCTAGTCCATAGTTGTTAATGGCGAATAGCGATAAGGTGTACCTATATGCTACATAGTGAATAGCGATAAATACCGGGCGACTATTTTATAAATAGCGATACACTAGAAAAAAATTAAAAATTTATATGTATATTATATCAAAATACCCTGGTGTATATGCTATTTTACATGTATATTTAACAAAAACCTAAAATCCAGCTATTTTAAATCTATACTTAATTGCTATTTATATCAAGAAAAAACAAAAAAAAAATGTCGCTATTATCGCTATCTATCGCTACAACCCTAATAGCGAGCCTAGACCTATACGCTACGTAGCGCGCTATAGCGATCGCTACGCTCGCTATTGACAACTATGCTCTAGTCAGACTGCAACGGAGCAATCTCACCACCACATCACGTGGTGTGAGCATTATGCAGCACACAATTTTAACACCAAGCGCACAAATCACAATATACATAACAATAATAATATATACAACATTGGTAAAAACAAAACATATAACAACCTGTCCAGATTGGCAATCCCAGACCCTGACAGTCTCATCTCTACTACCCGTATACAACTTATCCGATCCAGCCGGCAGCGCAATACCACTAACAACCTATCAATCAACCAACAAAAAGTCAAAAACAATCACTTCAACATTATTACAAACCCATCAAAAACTACCAAACAATCCAATAAAAACTCACCTTCTTATGCCCTTCAAGCTGTGTCAACATCCCAAAGCCACCAGTACACCATGAATGCATATACCTACACCTCTCCCCAAAACTACAACTCCCCTGTATCCAAAAATTACAAACCTTATCTTTCTTAACACCAACACCAGTACCACCACCTCTACTGTTAACATTATTATTATTGTTTATAACGTTTCCTCCTCTTCCACCACTGCGTCCCCACGTGTTAAGATTAGAACCACCGCGTCGTGCCACAGTAGACCGTTGATCATTATCAAAACCGTGAGGTCTCTTCGATGACGACGTCGTTCCGTTGAGCGGCGCGGATAGCTCGCGGTGTAGAAAGGGGCAGGGGAAGCGGGAGCAGTTGCCTGCTCGCCAATGGTAGCATACTTTTTGATTTCGATTATCAGTTTGTGGTTGAGTTGGGCCTAATCTGTTGAAAACTCGTTTTCCTCCATCGTAATCCATGTGCAGGGTGTATGTGTGTGATCATCAGAGGGAATAGGATCGGAAATTGTGTGAATTTGGGGATTAGGGTTTAATTGAAAGAAGATGAAGAACCCTAAGTTTGGTATGTAAGAGTTTTGGAGCGTTGATCTAACGCGTGATATGATGATGGATGGCGTAGAGTTGGAGTTGTAAGACCATGGGGTAATGGGGGTATGGTGAGGCTTGGGTTGGGCATTGGTTGACACGTGTACTTTCAAAGGTTAAGGCATCAACCCACTTTTGAAGGTGGTATGGTGGGCGTGGCTTGGCTGGCGTGGCCAAGCCACATCAGCTTTTTATTTTTTTATTTTTTTTATATATATATTTATAACCAAAATAATTATCAAAATAAAAACATACAAAATAATTATCAAAATAATTATTAAACATACAACATAATTATTAAAATAAACATACAAAATAATTATAAAAATAAAAACCTATCATTCTTCGTCGTCTTCGTCGGTTTCGAAACCAGGAATCGTTGAAACATGTTCCACCAAATCAGCTCGAAGGTTGTGATGTATATCCCTTGACTTTAATAAAAATTCATTTGCCGCTTTATCTTCGTCTGTTACGTTACCTGGTTGGGGGTCCTCGTCATCGTAATAGGTAACGACCGCTCTACCTTCATCCTTCAAAATCATGTTGTAAAGAATGATACATGCGTACATCACGTTTCCAATTTGATCATTGTCCCATAGTCGACAAGGCATTGCCAATATTCGCCACCTTTTCTTCAAAACACCGAATGCACGTTTTCACCACCGCCGCGATCGTTTGTAGAAATATTTCCGCACCATCGTCAGATGATGAAGAACTTGAAGAACTCATGGCAATATTTGTGTTTTATGTGGTTGATATTGTGTTTTATGTGTTTGATATTGTGTAAATGTGGTAAGTATTTATAAAGAATTTTTTTTTTTTTTTAAATGTAGACCCCAACGGCTAGCCCAACGGCTAGTTTGAAAGGGCCATTCACAACCCGCCATGTCAGCTTGCTCCCCCGCCCCACGCCCGGCTTGAAAGCCAAGCCCCAAGGGCCACGCCCAAACCCAAGCCCACCCGGGATGGTGGCTTGGGCGTTTTCCCCCAGCCCACGCCCCAACCCAAGCCCCATACCCCATGGCCTAAGTAGTGTGTTATAATGTCACGTGCGGTGTTTTGACTGATTTGGGATCGAATAATAGATGGTTTATTCCAGGGAAAATCTCACATATCAAATTTTAAAACTGTTTTTATTCTAATTATTAAATAACTTAATATTCAAATCGAGTGATATCATTTTTTTTTTCATATGTTAAGAAAAAAATGGAGCATAAATGCTTGCTGGGGGTCGGATTATTTAATATATGAAATTATATTTATTAAAAATAAAAACACTTTAATTACATTAAAAACTAAAAAAACAAATTACAATCCACGTCATCACTCGATGTTAGCATCAAATATATATATATATATATATATATATATATATATAGGACAAAGATCCGTTAGGAACCACCCCTTATTGCGAGAACCAATGTGAACACAACCAAAAATACCTAAAAATAGCTAAAAAACACAAAAAAAAAAAAATTATATTTTTTATAAAAATATTAAAAAAATTAGATTTTTTTTAGATTTTTTAGGATTTTTGGGGGTTTAGTTTTTAGCATTTTAGCGGGGGGGGGGGGGGGGGGTTAGGTTTTTTGGGGGCGGGGGTGGGGGGTTTAGGTTTTTGGGGTGTGGGGGGGGGGTTGGTTTTTTTAGCTATTTTAGGTTGTGTTCACATTGGTTCTCGCGGTTCTCGCAATAAAGGTGGTTCTCGCATGAACCTTACCCTATATATATATATATATGGTTGGGTTCATTTCAGAACTCTAAATAATTGCAGAACTTTCAGAACTCCTAATAAAGAATCATTTTATATATTTTTTTTTTGTATTTAGGATCTTTTTATCATCTATTATATGTATTTTTATGATTACATACATGTTAAAAGTAGTTTACGTATGTCTAATAGCCAAATTATATATGTGTGTAATAACTAATCATACATATGTAAAAAAAACTGGTTTACATGTGTAATTATAAATTTATATATAAAAATTGATAAAATTACTCTTAACATGTAGGTAATCATAAAAATACACATGATAAATGATAAAATTATCATAAACATAAAAATATATAAATAGAAAGATTGTTTATTAGGAGTTCTGCGGGTTTTGTAAATATTTATGGTTCTGAAATGATCCTTACCACACACACACACACACACACTAAATTTTCAAAAAAAATAAAATAAAAAAAAAACACTCGACGCTTTTTGGTTTCTTTTTTTTTTTTTTTGCTCAAAACGTAATGTAACTTATATTCCCTAATTTTTTTAGAAAAAAAAGTTTGTTACATAGGGTTTTCTTGAGTTTTCGTAACTCAGGTGAGTTTTCTCTCTGCAATTCCCTTATATATATATAGAGTGGGGTTTTAGAGTGAATACTAGTGTATTTGTGAACTGAGTGAACAAATCCTGACTATTGATTTACATCATCAAATCGTAAAATACATTAGTGTATTTTCAATATGAAATCCCGACATTTGATTTACACTTATGTATACATGTGTGTATTGATAATCAAGGGATAGGATTAGTTCACTAGTGTTCATAATTAAGGAGGTTGTTAAAATGAACGTAAGAAACAAAAATACAAAAATATATATAAGAGTTAATATATAGTTAGTCCCTGTGGTTTGCACAAAATAACATACTTAGTTACTAATAGTTTAAAATCACATTCTAGGGTATTAACTTTTCATTTTGTAACGCTTGGAGGTATTAACGTTATCTGTAGGTTTAAAATCACATTCTATTAGCATCTAAGTATGTTATTTGTGCAAACCACAAGGACTAACTATGTTAATATCCTAGTAGTTAATACCTCCAAACGTTACAAAATGAAAAGTTAATACCCTATAAGGTGATTTTAAATTATTTATACATAAGTATGTTATTTTGTGCAAACCACATGGTAACTATTTAATTAACTCTATATATAATAATAGAGTAGAGATATTGGGGACATTAAATACAAAAATAGTTTTAAGAAATAAGAATCACATACTCATTTGTAATCCAAATATGGTAAGAAAGAGAAAAAATAGTTATGAGATTATATAACCGTTTATGTATAACAGTTAAAATAGATACATAAACCTTGTTTTTATGCACTTTTCATACTTTTTTTACTTATAACTACATCTATACTTTTATCAATTCAACTAAAACTCATATAATTTATTCTAGACTTAGAAAACATCAAAATTTCCAAATTTCCAAACTATAAATTAGCAACATTTTGTTGCTTTATATAGTTGTAACATATGCATTGAGAGTTTTTCAAAAAAAATTTGCATTTTTCACTTTTAACTCAAAGGCTTTTATCTTTTGCATTTTAACCCCTCTGACTTTTTTAATTTTAACCCAAAGCTTTTCAACTTTTCAAATTTACCCCAACACTTTTTAAAAACTTTGGTCCCCCGTACTTTTCATCTTTCGCAAGTTTTTCGTTTTACGTTCCGTTTTAAATTTTGCGAGTCAACACGTACCAACGTGCGTATGAGGTTTCGGTTTGTGATGTACCGCACCGCAACACGCGTTGGTCTTATTGCTAGTTTTTACAATAAAGCAAGATTTTAGAAAAACATAATATTTTACAAAGAATTGTCTATATATAGATTTACCTCTTAAAACCATATAACCTAATTTGAAATACTAATCAAGAGTAATATAAGAGGGACAAGAAATACTCACAGCATCCCTAACAACAAGTGAAGGTTTAGCATTGTGATTGCAAAGATCCAAACACACTTCCATTCCTGAATTCCCACAACCCACCACCAACACTTGATTGGACTATACTTTCCTCACTTATCTTTGTTTGCTGGAACTTAGCGTGTTGACGCCTTAGACCCCGAAGTGCGATCACTTCTGCAACACTCTCGCGACATACCGTGTATTACTCAGTCAACTTGAAAGAACGATGGACAAGAGGATAAACGTAGTACCTTACCGACTCTAGCATTTGAACGACCCTAGTTACCGGCAATGAACAACAGCGATTTGACTCCAATCGAATCCTTAACCCCAGCCAGCGACTCATGGGAGTCGACTCTTACGAACCAATCGGGATAAAATCGATGACGATTGACTGTAGAGCGGACTGTGTAACCACCCGCACCATGAGTAGTGCCTTAGGACGTGGCACGGAATGTGAAAAGATGGACCTTGTTGGTGAAAGGACGCAGGACACCGTTGCAGGCAACAATATTAGAGGCAACAGTCGCGGCAATATCAAGGTACTCGTGATCGTAGCTTACAGTATAGTATGGAAACGAAGGTGACCACGACAAGGATTGACTGTGTTAAGTCAAGGTGACGACAACCAAGGGAACGGCGGCAGTACTGGAAATTCTCATGACGGAAACAACACTGGAAATGAAGCTCATGGAAGGACATTTAGTATTGGCATAGGCTATACCAGGCGTAATAGCAACACGATAGCTTGGATGGGTAGCTATTCGCTTCGTCTCTGTTCTGTTTAACCCTGATGCTTCTTGAAACCGAACCTGATGTGGAGTCGGCTGATGCAAGTCAATTGAAGCCTTATATGTTCGTTGGGATGCAAAACTCGACCTTGGGGGACAGGTGTTTGACGTCGACCTTCCTTCTACTACCACTGATGGTTACAATGCAGTAGTTAGTGTGGTTTGGTTATTCAGAAAATCGCGCCGACATACCTTGTGAGGAGAAAATTTTGTGTGGAGAATCGTTATTTGTTCTAAAGCGTCAGATCGGTGCAAAGGTTAGCGTCATTTCAGCTATGAAGGCCAGAAGTGTCTACGGAAGGATGACCCCGCTATGTTAACACACGTTACTGATGTTAAGACTAAGGAGGTGAGGATCGAGGATCCACCAATTGTTCATGATTTCCTCTCGGCGTGCTACTCGAGGAACTTTCAGGTTTACTTCCACAACTGCGGGGCAGAATCTCAGTTTGATCCCACTCCAGAGGCAACCTTAATTCTTCGTACTTATTACTGTCTTGCGCCAGGAGGGATGCAAGAACTGTCAAATCAACTACAGAGACTGTGGGACAGAAGTTTTGTCAGACCTAGTTTTCGCTCCAGGGAGCCCCATTTATATCCGTGAAGATAAGCCTTTTCGTATGCATACTTATTATCGAGAACTCAACGAAGTGGCAGTTAGGAACCGTTTGCCCTGACCATGTATTAACAACCTGTCGACTAGTTGCGAGAGTCAAGCTCCCATTCTAGGATTGCCTAACGAGCGAACTATCATCAGATGGAAGTCCAATGGGAGAATGCTCTTAGAACGACATATCAATCGCAATGCGGCCAGTGCGACTTTGTACACCATGACCAACGAGATAAGCAAGACACCAGCAGCTTATAGACCACAAGAATCGACCGTGTTTATTGATTACGTTTTGGGTCATTTCCTGGAGGAAGGGACATCATGGACGACATCTGTATCTCATCATAGGGCTCCTAGGGGAGGAGCAACTCCACGCGAAGTCTACCCAAGTGTGACTTCAGGATTTGAGAGGTACACTTTATTGGTCATGTAAGCAACGAAGTGGGGAAATATGCGTGGATCTCGCTAAGAACTGTTGGGTTAGAAACTGATCGGCACCAAAGATTCCTTCGGGGATACAGCAATTCCTTGGTTTCGCTAGAAACTATCGCAGATTCATCGTGGGTTTTTTTTTTTCCGAAGATTGCGCAACTCTAACCTCTTTAGCACAACGGGGAGCTGTGAACTCATGGGAAACAAAACAGGGGAACGTCTTTTCAATTTTTGGAAACCCAACTCAACAATGCACCGAGCATCGTCTTTACCTAAAGGTACGGGTGATTTAGTGGTATACTATGATGGTTCGAATCGGAGTCCCAGTTACGCGCCGATGCAACACGAGAAGGTGATAACTTACGCAGTGGGTTTACAAGAGGAACTACACGAATCACAACTTGCGGTGGAAACCATGGTCTTCGGATTGGAGTTGGAGGCATTACTTGGACGGTACCAAATGCATTACCTAGACCGATCACAAGGGCCTCCAGTATACCGTTGTTTTGAGGGTGCTAAATCATGCAATGGCATCGCTGGATGGAACTTTCGAATGGTTGCGACTGTGGAACCTGAGTGTGCACGCGCTTTGCAGCTCACTGTCGACTCTAACTTACCTGCTCGCTCAGTTCGAACGGGAAGAGGATTTCCAAGTTGAATCCATGCGGGGCATGGAGAAGCAACCTTTGGCAGGACGGACGATATTCGCTACCTCAAGGAACGAGTGGGGATCTCATCATATGACAACTTTAGGAAACTTGTGTTGGGCAAAACACACCGGCTTCGATATTCTAGTTGACTGGGTTTTGATAGGGGATACTAGGATTTGTAAATCCTGTACTGGCAACCGGGCATGAAGGCCCACGTAGCCGAGTATATGAACGATGTTTGACTTGAGCGGAAGTCAAGGTGGAATATCAGGAACCTACTGCTCTGTGCCAACAACCGGAAACACCCATATGGAAAAGAGAACAGACTGTCATGGATTTTGTCACTAGTCAACTTACAACATGAAACGGAGACAATATCACCTGGGCGATCGTTAATTGTCCCATGTAACCAACACATTTTCTCGCAATCCAGGAAACAGATGCATCTTCACAGCTTTGAATGTTTCTCTGAGAGGGGAGACTTTTAGGCACGAGGTGCCGACTCCTGATACCTCTGATTTTGACCCATGCTTTATTTTGTGACAGGCAACACACCACACCCTCGACTCACGTCTAGACATGAGCATTACTTATCACTGTAGGACAAATGGACAGAGCAACGAACCATCCTGGCACACGAAGACATGCTGCGAGCATGGGCGTGACTGACTTTAGTAAACACTTGGAAGGACACGTATCTTTGGGGTGAATTCTACTACAGCCGTTACCGTTTTAGTACGCATACAGCTCTGTTGAGGCACATCGTGGATGATAATGCCAACCTCCTGGTTGGACTGAGGAGGATGGCAACCTGATCACGGGTTCAGACTTATACTCAACTCTTGAAGATTGCTTAGATCGGAAACTGTTTGATGACAATGCATGACTATCAGGAAAGCTGATAAGCTTAGGAGACACTGAGAGTTCACAGTAGGCGAACGTGTCATAATCGAAAGTTTCACCCTGGGAGGGTGTGGTACGCTAATGAAAACATGGCAAGCTTAATTTACGATACGTTGGGACATTCGGGTTTCTGGAACAAATCGGTGACAATGCTCACAAACTCGAGTAACTGACGAATTGGATAACGTTCGCGATGACGTTTATGCCTCAAATCTAAGGCAGTGTTTTTCTGATGAAACACTAATTGTGTCGTTTCAAGAACTCAAGATTGACGACAAATTGCAGTTTGTCGATGAACCTATAGAAATCATGGACCGGGAGGTCAAGGTGCGTAGGCATAGTCGTATTCCGATTCTGCGAGTTCGTTGGAACTCAAGACGTGGACCGGAGTTCACGTGGGAGTGTGAGGATTAGATGAAGCTTAAATATCCTCAATATTTTTTTTTCCTGATGACCAAATCTAATTCTGGTAGCACTGGCGAATTTCGGGATGAAATTCCGTTTCAAGTTGGGGATGATGTGACACCTGGGGAAAACCTGCAGTAATCTTGATTTATCACTTCATCTCGTTGTACTTACTTGTCAAATTTCGGGATGAAATTTCTTTCAAGTTGGGGATGATGTGACAACCCAGATACTTGAGGTTAGCATTACTTAAATTCCACAATCCTTGGCGTGTATCTTTACGTTCAATTGCTCTTATATTACGATCATACGAGGCGTGGTGGATTACACTCGTACATCACTAAATATTTATGTGTGCTTATTATCTATCCAAGGAACCGTTAAACACTAGTATGTATCGTTGAGCTAACCTAGAAAAACTAATTCATTTTGGCTGTGGATTACTTGTTGATTTGGGCCGCGGGTGTAGTTGGACCACGAATAGAACGGGCCACACACAACATACTTTTGGGCCGCCACCACACTTTAAATAACCTGGCCCAGTCTCTTTGGACTTCATATTCCTCGGCCCAACACCCTTTTCCCCCCCTCCTTTATGTATACGTAAACATAATGTGTGGTGATTTCACAATCCTTGGAAAATATTACAAACCCTAAATACTTTCCCTCTTGCGACGGCAGTAACCGGATCTGCTTCACCCAAAGCCTTCCTTCTTTCCCCTTTGTATTCGGGTATGTTTGATATATATCAACCATAGATTATTTGAGTGTAATTGATAGTATGAATGTGTTGCATGAATTATGGATAGCATAAAACTGATAATTGCGATGTTCTTGCCGTCAAAGATTGCATGATAATTTATGTGATATTGATTAGGGGATTTAATGTGATGATGATTTATGTTAATCAGCGGATTGTTGTTTCAAGATTTATGTTAATCACTGATAGTTGTATATGATAGATTCACTCATCGGATTGTTGGAAAAATCATGAAGTTTATTAAGTTTAATGATGAATACCATAGAATTTAGTATTGTTTAACTTGGTTGAATATTATAACTGTGACATAATAATTAAAAGTAATAATAGGGTTTGAACAGGTTTAACAGTGGTTGAAGGTTTCGTCAGTTTACCCCCTTCGACGACACCTGGCCTTCGCACCACATCTCGGCCCCACTTGATAATGTTTATCGGCTACAGTTGACATATATTGCATGAAGTTGTCGTCTTGTTAATTGATTAAATCATATCATCATACTATACACATGTAATCTTTGTGGGCCACTAATTTCATATTCCTTATGTATTTGAGTGTGAAGTTTAATGTCTGACAGACCATCACATGGCTTAGTTAGGTTCAATAATTAACACATAGTTAGCGGCTCAATAAATTAGTCAAACCACTAAGTGAAACGGCCCACTACGAGGATATTTTGAGTATGGTTGGCGGTTGTGATGATAAGAATCATCATATTTCATTTGACTACATATTTCATTTGACTGTGATTTTGTTCCTTTATCATGTCAGTACATGGCATCAAGTGTCAGGATCATGTGAGAGGTCATTATTGTTGCATGAGTATAAAGTGTTGACCCTACATGTGTATGTGAACCTGCATGACTAGACTGTATGTAATTTATTACGTGATGCAATGTGTTTTCTGTTACGTGTCGTGATGTTACCTGTTAAATGTGTGATTAACTAGTAAACAAAACTGATCGATATTGATAACCATGTTAGGACGTGGTTGATCAACCGTGAACATGTAACTAATCTTACCGAGCAAACCAAGGTGAGTTCACACTTCTAAGGCATGGGATTCCCGGTGGGTTGGGAATGGGATTGAATAACTACTCGTACTATCCTTACTATTAAACTACTTTTCACTGTCCTTGGGTTGGGAAGGGCACGTACGTAAAACCTACGTACACTCATACTTACTACTGTCCTCGGATTGAAGGGCACGTACGTAAAACCTACGTACACTCATACTCGCTACGGTCCTTGGATCAAGAAGGGCACGTACACATACGACTAGTCTAGTAACATACACATGGGAAGCCCCCACTAATCTTCGCAAACATGTCTGGGAGACCGCGATACGGATTAATACGATACACATGGGAAGCCCCCACTAATCATCGCAAACATGTTTGGGAAACCGCGATACGGATTCATACGATACATGGTTTACGAAATAAACATACGATTTACGAACACTATAACTAAACAACCAACTGTGAACTCGCTCAACTTTGTTGTTGACTCATTGTTACATGCCTTGCAGGCCTTTAGGTGCATATTAATGGAACTTGCTGTCTGAGAAGCTGGAGTGGTCATGGGTCGAGCTACATGGAGACGCAACACAAGACTAAAAGCTTATACATGTGGTTTGTAAACACTTAACGAGTTAAATATGCTTCCGCTGTAAAATGTGAACTATTGTAACGTTGTAACACTATTGTTAATAAATGAAAGTTTTATTTAAATATACTCATGAGTTCAATGTGATTGGTGGCTAAGATCCTGGTCAGTCGCGCCTCCAAGCGGTGGTACTTCGCATGTGGATTTTGGGGGTGTGACAGATTGAGCTTCGATTTACCCTTCAATTTGATCATTTAAGGTTGAGCTAGGGCTTGGTTCCTTTGGGAGCTCCTGAACGATCCAGAACACACACGAATGTGTGTTTGTGTGTGTTGTTATTTTCTTTTAATCTCTCAACTTTCATTTTAACCCACTTTAGTCCCTCGTGTTTGTTAATTAAACATAATTGGCACCATTTTCATCTTTCTATAGCTTTTACCATTCCCTCAACTAGGTTAAATAGCCTAGTTACTTATTTCATGATATGTCCTATAGGAACATACGACAATATAAACATTCGGGTTTTCGGGGTGTTACATGCCGTCTTGCTCCATCTGCCGCCGCCGCCCATCTTCTCGACCTCACCGTCACCACCTCCGCAGCCCCACTCTACAGCCGCACCTCCACCTCTACAGTCGCACCTCGTCCTCACCGTCACCACCTCCGCACCCCCACTCTACAGCCGCACCCCCACTCTACAGCCGCACCCCCACAAGTATGTTGTTTATTTTTTGTCAAAAAATTGTTCCTTTTCTTGTTTGTCGTTTTGTTATTTGTTGTTAGTGTTAGGGTTGGGGATGATGATGAAGCTGATTGTTGTAGATTTGTGGTGTAAATGTGTGGTAGTCAAACATAGATGATGAAGCTGATTGTCACATAATAATTGCAGTGGTTATGATATGATGTTTGTTGGAGTTGCATACGATAAATCCAATATACAAAGTGTAAAATAGCAGTGTTGACAACAAAACATGCTTACCAGACAAAATTCAAATTCTCACTCTTTTTTTTCTTTCTAAAACTGTTTATATTATGAGTACAACTTATGTTTATGTATATAATTAACAAAATCAGATAAAATCTCTTCTTTAATTATGAGAAATGCAACTAATAGATTTGTTATGGAGTATAGATGTTGGTTGTTCGATTATAATTGTTGTTTATTTTGATTATGTTATGGATTATAGATGTTGGTTGTTCGATTATAATTGTTGTTTATTTTGATTATGTTATGGAATATAGATGTTGCTTGTTCGATTTTTTGTGTTTGTTTGACAACAATTGTTGTTCATCTTGATTAATTGTTTGATTAGAGTATGTTTGAGACATTGATTGCTTTTGTTTATGTTTGAGACATTTTATGCTTTTGATTTATGTTTGACATTGTATGCTTTTCGTTTATGTTTTAGACATTGTATGGTTTTATGTTTGACATTGTATGCTTTTGGTTTATGATTGTATCCTTTGGTTTATGCTTATGCTTTTGGTTGTTTATAATTGTTAAAACATGTTCATAATGGATTATAATAAGAAATTACTTCTCGTTATTCTTATGTACTTGTATGTCTGGTTTTTTTGGAAGAGAGGTTTAAAACGAGTGCGAGACAATGATTCGCGTATGATGGGACATAAATACACGTTAGAGTTATTGACAGGAAATCCCAAACAATGCATTGAACTTCTACGTATGTCTCGTGAATCATTTGTCCGACTATGTGCACATTTTAGAGTCAATCATTCGTTAGAGGATAGTAAACATGTATCGGTTGAGGAGAAGATGGCTATGTTTTTTATGATAATCGGTCATAATCAACGATATGTAGTTATCAAGCATAGATTTCAACACTCAAAGCAAACAATTCATAAATATTTTTATGAAGTCTTGGATAAAATGATGCTTTTTGCCAAAGAAATGATAGTACCAACTTCTTTCAATCCTAATCCAAACATACGGGACATAACAAGAGACTACGGCGGGTTTCTAAAGGAGCGGTTGGTGCACTAGATGGAACTTTAATACATGTTGTTGTCCCTACTAGTAAACAAGATTTATATAGAGGAAGAGGAAAAAGAGATTGTTATCAAAACGTATTAGCAATTTGTGACTTCAACATGATTTTTACGTTCGTCGTGGCCGGCTGGGAAGGTGTAGCACATGATGCAAGAATATTATCAGAGGCATTATCAAATCCAGATGCACCATTCCCGTTTCCACCACAAGGTATGTTTATGTTTTGTTAAATATTTATCACTTGGTTTACTTTTCTAAATAATTGTATATCTTTACAGACAGGTATTATCTTTGTGATGCCACGTATGCACACATATGGGGATTTATGGCTCCATATCGTAATGTGAGGTATTGGCTAGGAGATTTTCGCCGAAGACGTGCATTGACTAATAAATAGAAATTTAACCATGCTCATGCAAGACTTCGGAACGTAATTGAGCGTGCTTTTGGTGTCTTGAAAGCAAGATTCCCTATTTTGAAGAGGATGTCACCATTTCCATTGGTTACACAAAGGAACATTACCATTGCATGTTTCGAGCTACATAATTTTATAAGGAAAGAGGGTTTGAGCGATGAAATGTTTACAGAATACGATCAACCCAATGTTTCGGTGCATAATAGGCAAGTGCACATTGATGCTGATGAAGACGAGGTTGAAGCACATGGTACTGCATCGGATCGGGAATATATGACTCAGTTACGAGATGAGATTCCTGAGCAGTTAATGCAAAGCATGGATACAATGATTTAAAAAAAATTATTGTCTTTTTTATGAATATTATTTCAGTATTGTATAACTATTATTTAAGTTTGAATGTTGAAAAACTCCTTTAAGTTTAATAAATCAGTTTATTTATATTTCATTTTATTTCAGCAGTTTGCAGAAGTAAAAAAACAAACAGTCTTCTTATTGCAGACTGCAGACATTTGGTCCAGCACTTCTGCTACATATGTCTGCAGATGTGGTCCGCATACTGCAGACGTTTTCCCTCAGAAAAAACAACTAGCACCTAAGTTCACATGTGAAGATGATAATTGATTTGTATATGCTAGTAAAACTTAAATTCTAAAAACCATGTATGTACATACATGTATACAGTATACAAAACGTAATGATATAAAAATGGATCAATTTTATAGTTAGGTCACATACATATTATATAATCCAACTAATTTATATATAAATAAAAGTTAAGTAAAAAACTATATATGTCCCCACTCCCATTAGTTCCTCCAGGCCACTTGACCCTCATATATACACTCACTCAATTTAATTCATCACACCTTCTCCTATGAACAAAGGGAATGTGTGTATTCATATATCACCATCTCCGTCTCTCTCTCATTAGTCTCATTTAATCAAACCCACAAATCCATTTTCTTGAATCTTCAAAACAACATAAAAAGATGGATAATTTAAAAGAAATACAAGGTAAAATGGCTCATGATCCTCATTATGTGTTTTCATATTGCAAACCAAGACGTCATGTATGGGTTCCTGGCCCGGTCATAGTTGGAGCCGGACCATCCGGGCTCGCTGCGGCCACCTGTCTGAAAGAGCAAGGAGTCCCAAGTGTCGTTATCGAACGATCAAATTGTATAGCATCTCTTTGGCAGCTCAAAACCTATGATCGCCTCAAGTTACACCTTCCTAAAAGACTCTGTGAATTGCCACTTATGCCCTTCCCAAAGGATTTTCTGACGTACCCGGATAAACAACAGTTTGTTGTTTATCTAGAGGCCTATGCGAAGCGATTTGGGATCAATCCGGTTTTTGATTCTAGTGTGGAAAGAGCTGAGTATGATGAGAGTATAGGGATGTGGAGAGTGAAGAGCGTTGGGATGAAAGGGGAGGAGGTGGAGTATGTTTGCGGGTGGTTAGTGGTGGCTACCGGAGAGAATGCGGAGGCGGTGGTGCCGGAGATTGAAGGGATGGAGGAGTTTAGTGGTGAGGTGAAGCATACATCGGAGTATAAAAGTGGAAGTGCTTAGTGGTGTATAAACTGTTGTTTAGTGGTGTTTATGAACGATCAAATTGTATAGCATCTCATAAACACTTCCACTTTTATACTTCGATGTATGCTTCACCTCACCACTAAACTCCTCCATCCCTTCAATCTCCGGCACCACCGCCTCCGCATTCTCTCCGGTAGCCACCACTAACCACCCGCAAACATACTCCACCTCCTCCCCTTTCATCCCAACGCTCTTCACTCTCCACATCCCTATACTCTCATCATACTCAGCTCTTTCCACACTAGAATCAAAAACCGGATTGATCCCAAATCGCTTCGCATAGGCCTCTAGATAAACAACAAACTGTTGTTTATCCGGGTACGTCAGAAAATCCTTTGGGAAGGGCATAAGTGGCAATTCACAGAGTCTTTTAGGAAGGTGTAACTTGA
Organism: Helianthus tuberosus; assembly: GCA_030545235.1. NCBI lineage: Eukaryota > Viridiplantae > Streptophyta > Magnoliopsida > Asterales > Asteraceae > Helianthus > Helianthus tuberosus. The sequence continues at coordinate 125,858,454 of CM060389.1, forward strand.
GGCGATCATAGGTTTTGAGCTGCCAAAGAGATGCTATACAATTTGATCGTTCGATAACGACACTTGGGACTCCTTGCTCTTTCAGACAGGTGGCCGCAGCGAGCCCGGATGGTCCGGCTCCAACTATGACCGGGCCAGGAACCCATACATGACGTCTTGGTTTGCAATATGAAAACACATAATGAGGATCATGAGCCATTTTACCTTGTATTTCTTTTAAATTATCCATCTTTTTATGTTGTTTTGAAGATTCAAGAAAATGGATTTGTGGGTTTGATTAAATGAGACTAATGAGAGAGAGACGGAGATGGTGATATATGAATACACACATTCCCCTTGTTCATAGGAGAAGGTGTGATGAATTAAATTGAGTGAGTGTATATACGAGGGTCAAGTGGCCTGGAGGAACTAATGGGAGTGGGGACATATATAGTTTTTTACTTAACTTTTATTTATATATAAATTAGTTGGATTATATAATATGTATGTGACCTAACTATAAAATTGATCCATTTTTATATCATTACGTTTTGTATACTGTATACATGTATGTACATACATGGTTTTTAGAATTTAAGTTTTACTAGCATATACAAATCAATTATCATCTTCACATGTGAACTTGGGTGCTAGTTGTTTTTTCTGAGGGAAAACGTCTGCAGTCTGCGGACCACATCTGCAGACATATGTAGCAGAAGTGCTGGACCAAATGTCTGCAGTCTGCAATAAGAAGACTGTTTGTTTTTTTACTTCTGCAAACTGCTGAAATAAAATGAAATATAAATAAACTGATTTATTAAACTTAAAGGAGTTTTTCAACATTCAAACTTAAATAATAGTTATACAATACTGAAATAATATTCATAAAAAAGACAATAATTTTTTTTAAATCATTGTATCCATGCTTTGCATTAACTGCTCAGGAATCTCATCTCGTAACTGAGTCATATATTCCCGATCCGATGCAGTACCATGTGCTTCAACCTCGTCTTCATCAGCATCAATGTGCACTTGCCTATTATGCACCGAAACATTGGGTTGATCGTATTCTGTAAACATTTCATCGCTCAAACCCTCTTTCCTTATAAAATTATGTAGCTCGAAACATGCAATGGTAATGTTCCTTTGTGTAACCAATGGAAATGGTGCCATCCTCTTCAAAATAGGGAATCTTGCTTTCAAGACACCAAAAGCACGCTCAATTACGTTCCGAAGTCTTGCATGAGCATGGTTAAATTTCTATTTATTAGTCAATGCACGTCTTCGGCGAAAATCTCCTAGCCAATACCTCACATTACGATATGGAGCCATAAATCCCCATATGTGTGCATACGTGGCATCACAAAGATAATACCTGTCTGTAAAGATATACAATTATTTAGAAAAGTAAACCAAGTGATAAATATTTAACAAAACATAAACATACCTTGTGGTGGAAACGGGAATGGTGCATCTGGATTTGATAATGCCTCTGATAATATTCTTGCATCATGTGCTACACCTTCCCAGCCGGCCACGACGAACGTAAAAATCATGTTGAAGTCACAAATTGCTAATACGTTTTGATAACAATCTCTTTTTCCTCTTCCTCTATATAAATCTTGTTTACTAGTAGGGATAACAACATGTATTAAAGTTCCATCTAGTGCACCAACCGCTCCTTTAGAAACCCGCCGTAGTCTCTTGTTATGTCCCGTATGTTTGGATTAGGATTGAAAGAAGTTGGTACTATCATTTCTTTGGCAAAAAGCATCATTTTATCCAAGACTTCATAAAAATATTTATGAATTGTTTGCTTTGAGTGTTGAAATCTATGCTTGATAACTACATATCGTTGATTATGACCGATTATCATAAAAAACATAGCCATCTTCTCCTCAACCGATACATGTTTACTATCCTCTAACGAATGATTGACTCTAAAATGTGCACATAGTCGGACAAATGATTCACGAGACATACGTAGAAGTTCAATGCATTGTTTGGGATTTCCTGTCAATAACTCTAACGTGTATTTATGTCCCATCATACGCGAATCATTGTCTCGCACTCGTTTTAAACCTCTCTTCCAAAAAAACCAGACATACAAGTACATAAGAATAACGAGAAGTAATTTCTTATTATAATCCATTATGAACTTGTTTTAACAATTATAAACAACCAAAAGCATAAGCATAAACCAAAGGATACAATTATAAACCAAAAGCATACAATGTCAAACATAAAACCATACAATGTCTAAAACATAATCGAAAAGCATACAATGTCAAACATAAATCAAAAGCATAAAATGCCTCAAACATAAACAAAAGCAATCAATGTCTCAAACATACTCTAATCAAACAATTAATCAAGATGAACAACAATTGTTGTCAAACAAACACAAAAAATCGAACAAGCAACATCTATATTCCATAACATAATCAAAATAAACAACAATTATAATCGAACAAGCAACATCTATATTCCATAACATAATCAAAATAAACAACAATTATAATCGAACAACCAACATCTATAATCCATAACATAATCAAAATAAACAACAATTATAATCGAACAACCAACATCTATACTCCATAACAAATCTATTAGTTGCATTTCTCATAATTAAAGAAGAGATTTTATCTGATTTTGTTAATTATATACATAAACATAAGTTGTACTCATAACATAAACAGTTTTAGAAAGAAAAAAAAAGAGTGAGAATTTGAATTTTGTCTGGTAAGCATGTTTTGTTGTCAACACTGCTATTTTACACTTTGTATATTGGATTTATCGTATGCAACTCCAACAAACATCATATCATAACCACTGCAATTATTATGTGACAATCAGCTTCATCATCTATGTTTGACTACCACACATTTACACCACAAATCTACAACAATCAGCTTCATCATCATCCCCAACCCTAACACTAACAACAAATAACAAAACGACAAACAAGAAAAGGAACAATTTTTTGACAAAAAATAAACAACATACTTGTGGGGGTGCGGCTGTAGAGTGGGGGTGCGGCTGTAGAGTGGGGGTGCGGAGGTGGTGACGGTGAGGACGAGGTGCGACTGTAGAGGTGGAGGTGCGGCTGTAGAGTGGGGCTGCGGAGGTGGTGACGGTGAGGTCGAGAAGATGGGCGGCGGCGGCAGATGGAGCAAGACGGCATGTAACACCCCGAAAACCCGAATGTTTATATTGTCGTATGTTCCTATAGGACATATCATGAAATAAGTAACTAGGCTATTTAACCTAGTTGAGGGAATGGTAAAAGCTATAGAAAGATGAAAATGGTGCCAATTATGTTTAATTAACAAACACGAGGGACTAAAGTGGGTTAAAATGAAAGTTGAGAGATTAAAAGAAAATAACAACACACACAAACACACATTCGTGTGTGTTCTGGATCGTTCAGGAGCTCCCAAAGGAACCAAGCCCTAGCTCAACCTTAAATGATCAAATTGAAGGGTAAATCGAAGCTCAATCTGTCACACCCCCAAAATCCACATGCGAAGTACCACCGCTTGGAGGCGCGACTGACCAGGATCTTAGCCACCAATCACATTGAACTCATGAGTATATTTAAATAAAACTTTCATTTATTAACAATAGTGTTACAACGTTACAATAGTTCACATTTTACAGCGGAAGCATATTTAACTCGTTAAGTGTTTACAAACCACATGTATAAGCTTTTAGTCTTGTGTTGCGTCTCCATGTAGCTCGACCCATGACCACTCCAGCTTCTCAGACAGCAAGTTCCATTGATATGCACCTAAAGGCCTGCAAGGCATGTAACAACGAGTCAACAACAAAGTTGAGCGAGTTCACAGCTGGTTGTTTAGTTATAGTGTTCGTAAATCGTATGTTTATTTCGTAAACCATGTATCGTATGAATCCGTATCGCGGTTTCCCAAACATGTTTGCGATGATTAGTGGGGGCTTCCCATGTGTATCGTATTAATCCGTATCGCGGTCTCCCAGACATGTTTGCGAAGATTAGTGGGGGCTTCCCATGTGTATGTTACTAGACTAGTCGTATGTGTACGTGCCCTTCTTGATCCAAGGACCGTAGCGAGTATGAGTGTACGTAGGTTTTACGTACGTGCCCTTCAATCCGAGGATAGTAGTAAGTATGAGTGTACGTAGGTTTTACGTACGTGCCCTTCCCAACCCAAGGACAGTGAAAAGTAGTTTAATAGTAAGGATAGTACGAGTAGTTATTCAATCCCATTCCCAACCCACCGGGAATCCCATGCCTTAGAAGTGTGAACTCACCTTGGTTTGCTCGGTAAGATTAGTTACATGTTCACGGTTGATCAACCACGTCCTAACATGGTTATCAATATCGATCAGTTTTGTTTACTAGTTAATCACACATTTAACAGGTAACACCACGACACGTAACAGAAAACACATTGCATCACGTAATAAATTACATGCAGTCTAGTCATGCAGGTTCACATACACATGTAGGGTCAACACTTTATACTCATGCAACAATAATGACCTCTCACATGATCCTGACACTTGATGCCATGTACTGACTTGATAAAGGAACAAAATCACAGTCAAATGAAATATGTAGTCAAATGAAATATGATGATTCTTATCATCACAACCGCCAACCATACTCAAAATATCCTCGTAGTGGGCCGTTTCACTTAGTGGTCTGACTAATTTATTGAGCCGCTAACTATGTGTTAATTATTGAACCTAACTAAGCCATGTGATGGTCTGTCAGACATTAAACTTCACACTCAAATACATAAGGAATATGAAATTAGTGGCCCACAAAGATTACATGTGTATAGTATGATGATATGATTTAATCAATTAACAAGACGACAACTTCATGCAATATATGTCAACTGTAGCCGATAAACATTATCAAGTGGGGCCGAGATGTGGTGCGAAGGCCAGGTGTCGTCGAAGGGGGTAAACTGACGAAACCTTCAACCACTGTTAAACCTGTTCAAACCCTATTATTACTTTTAATTATTATGTCACAGTTATAATATTCAACCAAGTTAAACAATACTAAATTCTATGGTATTCATCATTAAACTTAATAAACTTCATGATTTTTCCAACAATCCGATGAGTGAATCTATCATATACAACTATCAGTGATTAACATAAATCTTGAAACAACAATCCGCTGATTAACATAAATCATCATCACATTAAATCCCCTAATCAATATCACATAAATTATCATGCAATCTTTGACGGCAAGAACATCGCAATTATCAGTTTTATGCTATCCATAATTCATGCAACACATTCATACTATCAATTACACTCAAATAATCTATGGTTGACATATATCAAACATACCCGAATACAAAGGGGAAAGAAGGAAGGCTTTGGGTGAAGCAGATCCGGTTACTGCCGTCGCAAGAGGGAAAGTATTTAGGGTTTGTAATATTTTCCAAGGATTGTGAAATCACCACACATTATGTTTACGTATACATAAAGGAGGGGGGGGGGGGGGGAAAGGGTGTTGGGCCGAGGAATATCAAGTCCAAAGAGACTGGGCCAGGTTATTTAAAGTGTGGTGGCGGCCCAAAAGTATGTTGTGTGTGGCCCGTTCTATTCGTGGTCTAACTACACCCACGACCCAAATCAACAAGTAATCCACAGCCAAAATGAATTAGTTTTTCTAGGTTAGCTCAACGATACATACTAGTGTTTAACGGTTCCTTGGATAGATAATAAGCACACATAAATATTTAGTGATGTACGAGTGTAATCCACCACGCCTCGTATGATCGTAATATAAGAGCAATTGAACGTAAAGATACACGCCAAGGATTGTGGAATTTAAGTAATGCTAACCTCAAGTATCCGGGTTGTCACATCATCCCCAACTTGAAAGAAATTTCATCTCGAAATTTGACAAGTAAGTACAACGAGATGAAGTGATAAATCGAGATTACTGCAGGTTTTCCCCAGGTGTCACATCATCCCCAACTTGAAACGGAATTTCGTCGCGAAATTCGCCAGTGCTACCAGAATTAGATTTGGTCATCAGGAAAAAAAATATTGAGGATATTTAAGCTTCATCTAATCCTCACGCTCCCACGTGAACTCCGGTCCACGTCTTGAGTTCCAACGAACTCTCACAATCGGAATACGACTATGCCTACGCACCTTGACCTCCCGGTCCATGATTTCTATAGGTTCATCGACAAACTGCAATTTGTCGTCAATCTTGAGTTCTTGAAACGGCACAATCAGTGTTTCATCAGAAAAACACTGCCTTAGATTTGAGGCATAAACGTCATCGCGAACGTTATCCAATTCGTCAGTTACTCGAGTTTGTGAGCATTGTCACCGATTTGTTCCAGAAACCCGAATGTCCCAACGTATCGTAAATTAAGCTTGCCATGTTTTCATTAGCGTACCGCACCCTCCCAGGGTGAAACTTTCGATTATGACACGTTCGCCTACTGCGAACTCTCAGTGTCTCCTAAGCTTATCAGCTTTCCTGATAGTCATGCATTGTCATCAAACAGTTTCCAATCTAAGCAATCTTCAAGAGTTGAGTATAAGTCTGAACCCGTGATCAGGTTGCCATCCTCCTCAGTCCAACCAGGAGGTTGGCATTATCATCCACGATGTGCCTCAACAGAGCTGTATGCGTACTAAAACGGTAACGGCTGTAGTAGAATTCACCCCAAAGATACGTGTCCTTCCAAGTGTTTACTAAAGTCAGTCACGCCCATGCTCGCAGCATGTCTTCGTGTGCCAGGATGGTTCGTTGCTCTGTCCATTTGTCCTACAGTGATAAGTAATGCTCATGTCTAGACGTGAGTCGAGGGTGTGGTGTGTTGCCTGTCACAAAATAAAGCATGGGTCAAAATCAGAGGTATCAGGAGTCGGCACCTCGTGCCTAAAAGTCTCCCCTCTCAGAGAAACATTCAAAGCTGTGAAGATGCATCTGTTTCCTGGATTGCGAGAAAATGTGCTGGTTACATGGGACAATTAACGATCGCCCAGGTGATATTGTCTCCGTTTCATGTTGTAAGTTGACTAGTGACAAAATCCATGACAGTCTGTTCTCTTTTCCATATGGGTGTTTCCGGTTGTTGGCACAGAGCAGTAGGTTCCTGATATTCCACCTTGACTTCCGCTCAAGTCAAACATCGTTCATATACTCGGCTACGTGGGCCTTCATGCCCGGTTGCCAGTACAGGATTTACAAATCCTAGTATCCCCTATCAAAACCCAGTCAACTAGAATATCGAAGCCGGTGTGTTTTGCCCAACACAAGTTTCCTAAAGTTGCCATATGATGAGATCCCCACTCGTTCCTTGAGGTAGCGAATATCGTCCGTCCTGCCAAAGGTTGCTTCTCCATGCCCCGCATGGATTCAACTTGGAAATCCTCTTCCCGTTCGAACTGAGCGAGTCTGATCAGGTAAGTTAGAGTCGACAGTGAGCTGCAAAGCGCGTGCACACTCAGGTTCCATAGTCGCAACCATTCGAAAGTTCCATCCAGCGATGCCATTGCATGATTTAGCACCCTCAAAACAACGGTATACAGGAGGCCCTTGTGATCGGTCTAGGTAATGCATTTGGTACCATCCAAGTAATGCCTCCAACTCCAATCCTAAGACCATGGTTTCCACCGCAAGTTGTGATTCGTGTAGTTCCTCTTGTAAACCCATTGCGTAAGTTATCACCTTCTCGTGTTGCATCGGCGCGTAACTGGGACTCCGATTCGAACCATCATAGTATACCACTAAATCACTCGTACCTTTAGGTAAAGACGATGCTCGGTGCATTGTTGAGTTGGGTTTCCAAAAATTGAAAAGACGTTCCCCTATTTTGTTTCCCATGAGTTCACAGCTCCCCGTTGTGCTAAAGAGGTTAGAGTTGCGCAATCTTCGAAAAAAAAACCCACGATGAATCTGCGATAGTTTCTAGCGAAACCAAGGAATTGCTGTATCCCCGAAGGAATCTTTGGTGCCGATCAGTTTCTAACCCAACAGTTCTTAGCGAGATCCACGCGTATTTCCCCACTTCGTTGCTTACATGACCAATAAAGTGTACCTCTCAAATCCTGAAGTCACACTTGGGTAGACTTCGCGTGGAGTTGCTCCTCCCCTAGGAGCCCTATGATGAGATACAGATGTCGACCATGATGTCCCTTCCTCCAGGAAATGACCCAAAACGTAATCAATAAACACGGTCGATTCTTGTGGTCTATAAGCTGCTGGTGTCTTGCTTATCTCGTTGGTCATGGTGTACAAAGTCGCACTGGCCGCATTGCGATTGATATGTCGTTCTAAGAGCATTCTCCCATTGGACTTCCATCTGATGATAGTTCGCTCGTTAGGCAATCCTAGAATGGGAGCTTGACTCTCGCAACTAGTCGACAGGTTGTTAATACATGGTCAGGGCAAACGGTTCCTAACTGCCACTTCGTTGAGTTCTCGATAATAAGTATGCATACGAAAAGGCTTATCTTCACGGATATAAATGGGGCTCCCTGGAGCGAAAACTAGGTCTGACAAAACTTCTGTCCCACAGTCTCTGTAGTTGATTTGACAGTTCTTGCATCCCTCCTGGCGCAAGACAGTAATAAGTACGAAGAATTAAGGTTGCCTCTGGAGTGGGATCAAACTGAGATTCTGCCCCGCAGTTGTGGAAGTAAACCTGAAAGTTCCTCGAGTAGCACGCCGAGAGGAAATCATGAACAATTGGTGGATCCTCGATCCTCACCTCCTTAGTCTTAACATCAGTAACGTGTGTTAACATAGCGGGGTCATCCTTCCGTAGACACTTCTGGCCTTCATAGCTGAAATGACGCTAACCTTTGCACCGATCTGACGCTTTAGAACAAATAACGATTCTCCACACAAAATTTTCTCCTCACAAGGTATGTCTGCGCGATTTTCTGAATAACCAAACCACACTAACTACTGCATTGTAACCATCAGTGGTAGTAGAAGGAAGGTCGACGTCAAACACCTGTCCCCCAAGGTCGAGTTTTGCATCCCAACGAACATATAAGGCTTCAATTGACTTGCATCAGCCGACTCCACATCAGGTTCGGTTTCAAGAAGCATCAGGGTTAAACAGAACAGAGACGAAGCGAATAGCTACCCATCCAAGCTATCGTGTTGCTATTACGCCTGGTATAGCCTATGCCAATACTAAATGTCCTTCCATGAGCTTCATTTCCAGTGTTGTTTCCGTCACGAGAATTTCCAGTACTGCCGCCGTTCCCTTGGTTGTCGTCACCTTGACTTAACACAGTCAATCCTTGTCGTGGTCACCTTTGTTTCCATACTATACTGTAAGCTACGATCACGAGTACCTTGATATTGCCGCGACTGTTGCCTCTAATATTGTTGCCTGCAACGGTGTCCTGCGTCCTTTCACCAACAAGGTCCATCTTTTCACATTCCGTGCCACGTCCTAAGGCACTACTCATGGTGCGGGTGGTTACACAGTCCGCTCTACAGTCAATCGTCATCGATTTTATCCCGATTGGTTCGTAAGAGTCGACTCCCATGAGTCGCTGGCTGGGGTTAAGGATTCGATTGGAGTCAAATCGCTGTTGTTCATTGCCGGTAACTAGGGTCGTTCAAATGCTGGAGTCGGTAAGGTACTACGTTTATCCTCTTGTCCATCGTTCTTTCAAGTTGACTGAGTAATACACGGTATGTCGCGAGAGTGTTGCAGAAGTGATCGCACTTCGGGGTCTAAGGCGTCAACACGCTAAGTTCCAGCAAACAAAGATAAGTGAGGAAAGTATAGTCCAATCAATTGACGCTGAGTCATCCAACTCAGGGACGCTCGTACTAGCACCTAACATTCTACACAGTTCGCTAGGCCTTCAGATGTGTGATCAGGTGATACTCGATAGCATCGAGATTCGTAAGGATTCAGAAATGAATGAAAAGTTCACGTTCGAGTAGGGGACAATCACTGCCATGACCCCTATAGGTTTGCTGTGTTTCACATCGAACAAATAACGGAACGGAACCCCCTTTTCCACTTGTTAAGCCTCACTGGGACTCACATGCACCCCACATTATTATTTTGTGTGCACCCACAATAATATTGCGATTTGCATGCTCATCTCAGTTCCTCCTAACTCATGTCAAATGGTTCCTCAAACTCAGATGTTAAACGGAGGTCGTCAAAGTAATAGGATCACAAAAATCCAAGGACTATGGTATACTATCAACGCATCATAAGGTAGGCAAGCAATCCATGCCATCATGCTATAGTGACGAGTGTGTGTTCGTATGTTTCGTCATAAACAGATGTGTACTAGTCACGTAATGTATGCAACAAGTAAGAAAGACGAACCTTGCAATCTGGAGCTGAGTGTCATGGTCGTATCCTTGTTTTCAGAACTGTTCGGTTATAGTCTGGTTTTATAAAAACGTTTTCCCCTTTTTTTTAAAACCAAGTTCACTATAACCAATGGCTCTGATACCAATCTGTCACACCCCCAAAATCCACATGCGGAGTACCACTGCTTGAAGGCGTGACTGACCAGGATCTTAGCCACCAATCACATTGAACTCATGAGTATATTTAAATAAAACTTTCATTTATTAACAATAGTGTTACAACGTTACAATAGTTCACATTTTACAGCGGAAGCATATTTAACTCGTTAAGTGCTTACAAACCACATGTATAAGCTTTTAGTCTTGTGTTGCGTCTCCATGTAGCTCGACCCATGACCACTCCAGCTTCTCAGACAGCAAGTTCCATTTATATGCACCTAAAGGCCTGCAAGGCATGTAACAACGAGTCAACAACAAAGTTGAGCGAGTTCACAGTTGGTTGTTTAGTTATAGTGTTCGTAAATCGTATGTTTATTTCGTAAACCATGTATCATATGAATCCGTATCGCGGTTTCCCAAACATGTTTGCGATGATTAGTGGGGGCTTCCCATGTGTATCGTATTAATCCGTATCGCGGTCTCCCAGACATGTTTGCGAAGATTAGTGGGGGCTTCCCATGTGTATGTTACTAGACTAGTCGTATGTGTACGTGCCCTTCTTGATCCAAGGACCGTAGCGAGTATGAGTGTACGTAGGTTTTACGTACGTGCCCTTCAATCCGAGGACAGTAGTAAGTATGAGTGTACGTAGGTTTTACGTACGTGCCCTTCCCAACCCGAGGACAGTGAAAAGTAGTTTAATAGTAAGGATAGTACGAGTAGTTATTCAATCCCATTCCCAACCCACCGGGAATCCCATGCCTTAGAAGTGTGAACTCACCTTGGTTTGCTCGGTAAGATTAGTTACATGTTCACGGTTGATCAACCACGTCCTAACATGGTTATCAATATCGATCAGTTTTGTTTACTAGTTAATCACACATTTAACAGGTAACATCACGACACGTAACAGAAAACACATTGCATCACGTAATAAATTACATGCAGTCTAGTCATGCAGGTTCACATACACATGTAGGGTCAACACTTTATTCTCATGCAACAATAATGACCTCTCACATGATCCTGACACTTGATGTCATGTATTGACATGATAAAGGAACAAAATCACAGTCAAATGAAATATGTAGTCAAATGAAATATGATGATTCTTATCATCACAACCGCCAACCATACTCAAAATATCCTCGTAGTGGGCCGTTTCACTTAGTGGTCTGACTAATTTATTGGGCCGCTAACTATGTGTTAATTATTGAACCTAACTAAGCCATGTGATGGTCTGTCAGACATTAAACTTCACACTCAAATACATAAGGAATATGAAATTAGTGCCCATAAAGATTACATGTGTATAGTATGATGATATGATTTAATCAATTAACAAGACGACAACATCATGCAATATATGTCAACTGTAGCCGACAAACATTATCAAGTGGGGCCGAGATGTGGTGCGAAGGCCAGGTGTCGTCGAAGGGGGTAAACCGACGAAACCTTCAACCACTGTTAAACCTGTTCAAACCCTATTATTACTTTTAATTATTATGTCACAGTTATAATATTCAACCAAGTTAAACAATACTAAATTCTATGGTATTCATCATTAAACTTAATAAACTTCATGATTTTTCCAACAATCCGATGAGTGAATCTATCATATACAACTATCAGTGATTAACATAAATCTTGAAACAACAATCCGCTGATTAACATAAATCATCATCACATTAAATCCCCTAATCAATAGCACATAAATTATCATGCAATCTTTGACGGCAAGAACATCGCAATTATCAGTTTTATGCTACCCATAATTCATGCAACACATTCATACTATCAATTACACTCAAATAATCTATGGTTGATATATATCAAACATACCCGAATACAAAGGGGAAAGAAGGAAGGCTTCGGGTGAAGCAGATCCGGTTACTACCGTCGCAAGAGGGAAAGTATTTAGGGTTTGTAATATTTTCCAAGGATTGTGAAATCACCACACATTATGTTTACGTATACATAAAGGAGGGGGGGGGGGAAAGGGTGTTGGGCCGAGGAATATCAAGCCCAAAGAGACTGGGCCAGGTTATTTAAAGTCTGGTGGCGGCCCAAAAGTATGTTGTGTGTGGCCCGTTCTATTCGTGGTCCAACTACACCCGCGGCCCAAATCAACAAGTAATCCACAGCCAAAATGAATTAGTTTTTCTAGGTTAGCTCAACGATACATACTAGTGTTTAACGGTTCCTTGGATAGATAATAAGCACACATAAATATTTAGTGATGTACGAGTGTAATCCACCACGCCTCGTTTGATCGTAATATAAGTGCAACTGAACGTAAAGATACACGCCAAGGATTGTGGAATTTAAGTAATGCTAACCTCAAGTATCCGGGTTGTCACAAAATTCATGAATAAACATGGATTAATGATCACCTTCACAAGGGGATCATAAGGTATGTCTCAAAACTAAGATTGGTGAACTTGTATGAAGTGGGTTATGTTTTAATCCGTGAATTTAAGTGAAATTGAGCATGTGTAGGTGTTAGAATCTTCATATGGAACATGGATATTGCATGATTTAGGTTAATTTGATGCTTAGAGGTGAAACCCATTAGTTATGGTGAGGATGATGACTTGAATCATCATCCATGTCTAATTCTTGTGAAAGATTGATGTATTATGTGGTATATGAAGAAATCTTGTTAGCTAAATTGAGCATAATATGAGTTTACTTAATGTTTTGTGGTGTTGATGAATGAAAGCATGAAGTAGGAAGTGAAGCATGATATACTTGTACATTAAGCTTAAATAGTGGTACGCACGCTAAGCGTTTGATGAAATGCCTAAGAGAGCAAATATGTGGAATTGTATGCAACTTGTAAGTTTATATGTATAGAAAGTGATTGTGATGAATTTAGTAGTTTACTAGCTTGAAGAATATGCTTTAGATGGAAATCGTATAAGAATTCGGGTTGAATGTATGTGTTGGTCAAGTTTATGCATTAGGAGCTTGTACATTGTGTTTGAACGGGTGAGGTTTGCTATGTGGTCTACTAATCCCTTAATTGCGGTTAAAAGTGAACGTGTACTAAATGTATAGCATATGACCTTACTAGCAAAGGATGATGTTACGAATATGTTAAGTTGATTCTTATAGGGTGTGGTTGTCGAATATAGAATTATGAAAGCATAAGTATGTGTGAATTGATTATGTGTATGTTGTGTTGTGTGTGACAACGAATTTGGATTTCGTAGATATTGAACAATGTGGTTGACTATTCATGTCGTATGTATGTTAGTGAAAGTCAATGTAGATAAGAGTCGGAAAATGTGTGTTAACATGAATGAGCATGAATACTAACATTATTATGGCATGACGACATGAAAGAATAGGAACCACACTAGCATGGACCAAGCATGGAAGGCTAACGGATCAAAATGAGGCAAGGAAGCGTTTACGAACACGGATGCACAAGGTAAGTGATTCCCGAACTAAATTTATTTATATATATAATGAGTTTTGATTACAAGAAGGATGGGAATCATGAAAGGATGGGTAAGAAATGATAGAACAAAAGTAAGTAAAGTCGTATTGGGTAATATGTGTATTAGTCATGAATGAAAAGTCTTGTTAAGTTCAAACGGGTCAAAATAAAGAAAGTAAGATAAAAGTATAGGATTTGGTTGTGGGAACTTGGGGTTAAGTGTTAGAATGATTTGGGGGCTTGGAATAATGTTATTTTACAATTTGGGAAGTTCGGGATGCGCGAACGGGGGTTAAAACATCGAAAAGAATGAAATCCGGCATCGGTGCTGCAGGGGCAGCGTCCTCGACGCTGGTAGCAGTGTCCTCGACGCTGGGCAGCAGTTTGCCGACGCCCTAACTTGCTGTCTACGTGCCAGTCGACGCCAGTAGCCCCGTTTCTTCGTTTTTCTTCGATTCCGGACCCCGTAGACCGATTCCCAAGCCCCGTTAAACTTCCATAAAGTACCCCAACCTTACCAAATAGTTTTGTGAGGTACGGGTGATTATAGAACTCATTTTTAAGCTCCCGAAATATAGCTCAAACTCATTAAAGAGTGTTTATGAGGTACGGGTAAGAATGGGGCGTGTATGCAAGTATGCGTGGGAACGAAATAAGTATGTAGGAATGTATGAATAGATTAATTGTATGTAGTAGATGGAACCCATTAGCAAACACGAATAGAAATGAGTATACGTGTAGGTTGGTATGTACGAGACTGATATGTATAGTAGTTTGTGACTAAGAATTGTTACTATGAATATGTGAGAATGTAAGTTGTATGTAAGAGTTTGGATAGAGGGATATGTGTATGAAGTAGGATTTATCATACTCCATAGAGTTGGATTAGATAATTTGTATGTGTGTTATTGAACCATATGTATTCGAATGAATGAGACTCGTATGTATGCATGTATGGTGTAAATATACTTCAGTATTAACGATGCTAACCGGGCTGCCTTTGAGAAATGAAATGCAGGTACATTATTGTTGACTCATTGAAGGTTAAACACTGAGATGAAATGCTTGAATTCAGAAAGATAACTGAATGGAATGTATATGAGGATAGAACATGACGTGATCCTATAATTATGAATCTTTGATTATATATAATGTCACCAAGTACTAATGATGTGAATGTATGTGGTGAATGCAGGTTGTACGAAATCATGGATCATCATCACGAGGTGTAAGCGGTCGAAGATCAAGTCATAAGATAGATTGTACGGGAATGTGTGATTATGCAATTTAGTAAAAATTAAGTTATGTTTTATTTCATAAATGAGAACGAAGAATGTAATTATCGTAAAAGAGTTATTTTAAAATGGACTTTCAAGTATGTCAAGACATTTATAAAAAAAGAAATTTTTGGGCTCATTTTTCCGCTACATCATTTTCAAGTTATTAATTGTTAGGGTGTTACAAGTTGGTATCAGAGCCATGGTTTGAGTGAAATCAAGTATGAGGAGATAAATACTTGAACTCAAACCTGTGTGCTCTTGTGATAGGGAACCCGTACAATCTGGGACTCGATCAAGATCTAAGGGTAGAAGTAAAGGTAAGTATGTGCTTAAGTACGTATTTGAAGAAAACTAACAGTATGTTATGTGTAAGGTAGGCATAATTGCTCGGAATGGATGATCCGTGAATGCGGTCTAGGACCGGCATCAAGGCATGTAATAAGACAAATTGGCCCCAGGTACGTAAATTTAACATGTGGCCGCATGTAATGGTATAATCTAGCAAGTGAAATAAAACTTTAAATGAAATGTACTAATGAAATGCTAATGAAGTTTTGAAAATGTCACACGTGCCGAAACTTAATTCTTCGGACATAAGGTGGCAATTTCACGAAGCCACGAAACTAGTATGTGGATTATGTGCCTGGCCAGTACACAAGAAACATATGACGTTCGTGAGACCGTGATAATCATTACAGGTATGTCCGTTAGAATTAGGTAGTAGGTGGACGTGAGGGTGAAGAGAAATGTAAGACTTTCAGGAATGAAAGTATGAATGATATGTTAGAATCCGTGAGACAGATTCGAAGCATGAAAGGAATGAAAACATGAATGATGTGTTACAATCCGCGATACGGATTCCGAGCATGAAAGGAATGAAGTATGAACGACCTGTTTGAATCCGCGAGACAGATTCAACACATGTAAGGAATGGAAGATGAGAAAGATATGTTTTAAGCCGCTAGGCGGACTCAAATCATAGAAGGAAGAAAAGGTATGAATGATATGTTTGAAACCGCTAGACGGACTCAAACATAGAAGGAATGAAGGGTCTGGAATTAAAACATAAAAATGATGAAATTAACCCACCTCAGGATGCGTCGATAGTTTGACCACGGTTGCGTCAAACGAGTCATATAAGTAAATGTAAATCAAATGAACAAAAGAATGATCGTAATTGGCACGCAAACCTAAATTTTAGACGAAACAAGGAAGTTTTGAACAAGTTATGTGTTAGAGGTGTTAGTAATCGACTCTTAGGAGTCATAATGAACGACGGGCCACGACCCGGACAATAATTTAAAAACGAATAAGAAAGGTGAGTTTTGTGAAGAATACCGAAATGATGTAATGAATGTCCTTGCAAGTAAGCATGAAGGGAAAGAAGTATGAATGTGTACCTCATTACATCTACGATAAGTAAGAAATGTCGGTTTGACATTGAAAAGTCAAACTGCAAAGGTCGACAAAATAAGTAACCAGAATAAAAGAATTGCATGTAAGGAATGAAATGTGGAAAGTGTTATAGCATGTACATAGGAAATTGTAAAAGAATTATAGGTGAGTAACCACCTAGTATAATGAATGTTTGAATGAAAAGTGCTAACCGCTGATTTTGTAGATGTCAATGGTAGAACTCTCAATGTGATGAAACCAATCGAATTGGTGAACGAATGTGCACGAGTATGTGACAACCCGTACTCCTGTTGTCAAGAGAAGGGCATTTTGGTAAAAACGTGCGCATAATAATTACTATTATTATTGCCATTATTATTATTATTATATTTGTTATTACTATTATGATTTTTGCAAATAATAATCCATGACGAGAGATCCTAGTATTTACGTATGAGTTAACAAGACCGGGCCAGTCCGTTGAACGAGGAGCATAATCGTTTGACAAATTCACGCACTTGGGCTAGGCCCAACCCAACTAACATAAAACCCTACCCTTTAAATAAGCTTAAAACCCCCACCTCCTTTATTCTTGTAAAAACCCTAAAACCCCCACACCGGCCGCACCACCCTTACCCCCTGCCCCTTCTCTACCGATCAAGCAACCACACCCCACCCTCCTACCTTCTTACACCCTCTTGAACCTGTGAGTACATCCACCCCGAAGATTCTAGAGAAAGACGATGGAGGGAGTTACCAGAGGAGAGAGAGAGGGTGTCGACCACCACTCTACGGTGGTGCGACGCTGATGGACGGCGGAGCCGCCCCTCCGGCTACTCGTAAAGCTTACATCGATTAACCGTGAAACCTCGAAGGTAACAATCGTATGTCTAACCGTTCTTCTCATCTTCAGATCTAAACATGTATTAATCAATTCTTTTGACCAAATCTTGGTGCTTTACGGTTGAGATATTGACGAGTGACGGCTGGAATGGGTGGTGGAGTCACCACAAGGCAGCGGTGACACTGTGGTGGTGTCGGTGACCGTGACGGATTGGAGTTCTGATTCCCGGCGGCGACAGCAGCGGCGTACACCCCTTTTTCGATTGGTTAGTTTTTGAGTATTGTTGGTATTTTTGTGTTTCTTGAACTTGTATAATTGCTACTGTTTGTTTAGATAGGAAAGTTGTCTAATGATATCAACTACAAACTGTATAGGAATGATAATGTTGCTATTTGAGTATATGCTTGTCATTGCAAGACTGATGTTCCTTTGGCCGATTGGTGTCTTGGTTCCTTTATGATTTTTGAGTTTGTGATGAAAGTGTATGAAAGTTGGTATTGAATTAGATGGTGGTAAAACTGTTTGGTACATAAAGAGGATAAAAATGTTACTGTAAAAGATGTGTTTTTATAGGCGATGTAAGGGTTTTGTTTTGGTAAAAGTTACTGAGATGAAATGTTTATTTAAGATCTAGACACATGCTTGCAATTAATCAGATGCGGATTTTATAGGAATTATGGTTGTGATATTTATTTGAGTTTGACAACATATGATTCTGAATTATGATGCCTTGACTTATTAAAGATAGTGCTAGTATCATAGCAGTTAGAATGAATCTGTTGAATGAATATGAATGTGAAAAACCTAAATGATGAATTGTTGGAACGTGTTGTGAATATTTGAAATTTCTGCGTTTTGATCTAAATTTAGGAGTGTACGGTATAGGGGACATGTTAATAAAATCTGATTGGATAATACATGTTAATGAAATTTGGTTGATAGTACCGAATTGGATAAGGGGTCTAGAAGCTTCGGTGGTGGTTGCGAGTCGAGACCGTAAGGTTGCGACTCGCAACCAAAACATGACAACTCGAAACCGCCCGGTTGCGACTCGCAACCAAAACATGACAACTCAAAACCGCCCGGTTGCGACTCGCAACCAAAACATGACAACTCGAAACCGCCCGGTTGCGACTCGCAACCAAAACATAACAACTCGAGACCGCTGGTTGCGACTCGGAACTTCATGGTTGCGACTCGAGACCTCTTGTTCTCGATTCGAGACCACCCGGTTTCGACTGGACTACTCTGCTTAGTTATTGGGCCGCACAAACTGATGTTTTGAACTACGTGTTACTATTAATGTTTAACTGTTACTGTTTAACCGTTTGCATGCTAGGATAGGCCCAATAACGTAGATGCTAGTATGACTTACGTGCTATGTGTTAGATACGTGTAGTTATACGTGACATTACTTGCATACGAACCTAATAAATATTTAATAACCATAATAGGGTATGGTTGACCAACGTAACACGAGTAAATTAATTACCGAGCAAAGCAAAGGTGAGTTCACTACTTTTTACTTAAAGCATGCGTTCCCGGTGGATTGGGAAACGGAACAAAACACTTTTCCTGGTTTGGGATTGCTTACTATCTCCTTGTGCGGGATACGGTATTTCTATCTCCTTGTGTGAGATACGGGTAACAACGCTATCCCCTTATGAGGGATACAAACTTACTTTTCTTCCCTTGTTACTGGGAACTTTTAGTTAATTACTGTTTATACTGGATGCAACAAGCAACACTAAACAAAACTCTATCACTCAAGTCCTCACTTTTTAATACCGATTAGTCGCCGGGGTCAGGCGAACGGGTTATTAGTTGATAGCGCTATTTAGGTCTCACCAACCTCACACCGTGCCAAGGTATGGGATCGGTCGTGAACTAATATACTCTGGCAACCGTCAATGATGATAGAACATTGACAAACGGGGCACTCTACGGAAACGTACGGATGAATAGTATTCGGTATTGTAAAAACAGTTTAGTCGCTTACTTATGGGGTAGCTCCCCATCGCATGTATAAACGGATAAATTAACTGGTTAAAACAAGTTTTTGGAATTAAAAACTGGAAAACGACAAACACGTGAACTCGCCAACGTTATGTTGACACTCTACTGCATGCTTTGCAGGTTGCTCGATACAGCTCTGGACGGACGTTGCAATCGGATGGAGTGCGTGGTTCGTAAGTTTCGTATGAACAAACATGTGGTTTTAAATTACGATATGTATTCTTTTCCCTTCCGCTGTGAACTTAAACTTTGTTTTGAAAAATTTAAATTAGGTCACTAATTATGCTAATGTTCATAACAATAACTAATCCGTTCAAAATAATTAGTGGCTAAGATCCTGGTCGGTCACGCCTCCAAGCGGTGGTACTCCGCATGTGGATTTTGGGGGTGTGACAGATTGGTATCAGAGCCATTGGTTATAGCGAACTAGGTTTTAAATATAAAATATTTTTTGCTTGGGAAATAAAAATATTTTTATATGGAAACCAGACTATAACCGTTCTTTAGTGTGAACCACAACGACACCACACTCCGGATTGCAAGGTTCGTCAGATTCAGGTACTCACATGGTAATTATAGTCATCGGCATTTACTTGTGCACGCATATATGTGAATGAGTATGTGTATATTTAGCATATGTGCGTAAATATGTAGTTGTATATTTGGTATTCAACACTGTGAATCATACGAAAACTACGCAAACCTGATGAGCGCTAAGCGGGAGTGGATTCTCCTAACCTTGATTCGAAATCACGACACATTTTCGATAACTGATTCTCCTAACCAGTTATCCCTAACTCTCGTCCACGTATTTCCTTTTCGATTTTTACTTTGGGCTAGAGCAAACCGACACGATGAACCTCTAGGAGCCTGCTGCGGATCCTAGAAGGGAGTTCGAGGGCGAAACAACGAAGGAGTGCAAATCCTAAATCACGCGTTATTGGGGGAAACAAACTGCTACGACGCAGTAGCACAACGATTTGGTTCCATGTGTGGAGCAACTAGCCAAGATTAGTAGGATGGATCCACAACGCCATTCACATCCTTTGTATTCACGTACTTCTTTTCCCGATTTGAGTGCTGAGACTCGTTCCCTCATCCGACATATGATCTGGATTCTTGCTAAGTGTCTAAGAAAAACCCTAGCGTGTCTACACTACTCTATTCCCTGTCGCTTGCCTCGAATACAAGAATGCGTACAGGATGTATACTTCTCATGGCAGTATTAACGATCACATCGAACTCCCGTCGATCACGAAGCCATTCCCTTCTAATTTCTTGATACATGGTCACTCCTCAGTCAAACCCCAACATTGTACCTCCGCGTACCCCAACCCAGCAACTTGTTATCTTTCTAAATCAAGTCGACGATTCAGACATAGGAGAACGAAGACACAGTTTAGTCAACCCACCGACGAGTACGGTGACCTAGATGCTTACCTTATCATTCATTTTCCAGATCCGTTATTCTTTGACGACTTTTCTGATCCCGTGAATCCTTTCGCTAGCGTTCGTACGAATCCGCGTTTATTGCTCAGATGGTATCCCCGCCCCTATCGTTTCTTTATCACGACACCCACGTTTCTTCGTATAGAAACCTTGACCAGACCTCTCTTCAGTCTGGCGAATTCAACGAACACGACCTTTAGTCAGTAAACTTTTATCCCTTGGAATTCAGTATGTTACTGCAATCGTACTTTCCTGAAAACCTGTTTTCACAGTTTCACGTCAAACCCCCCCTCATACTGAGACCTTGACCAGACTTCCCTCTAGTTTGGGGAAATTCAGCAAGCTCGACTGCTAGTCAATAAACTTCTTGAATCTTAAAAATTGTGACGTGTGATCCAAACGTATCCTTTCAGACATGTTTTTTTTATTACCTTGCATGGAAGCCTTTCGACGACACAAACACTACTTCGGACTCGACCTCACGACTTCGGTAGTCTATTCAAATTTGGTTACTTACCGGTTTGGGAGATCACAAACTCGTTTTTCACATACGGCTCAGCTCAGAACATCTTGTTAGACGTTTTAGTGAACCTAACCCCCCCCGACCCATACGACGACCGTCCTCCTCTATCATTGGTTCTTGTTGTGCCATTCATACTGACGTAACACCTCTTATCGGCAAAACGACGTTCTTTATCCTAATCGCCCGAAGCTTAGGTACGACCAGCTACCTCATTGACACCAGATAAATCCTTATTGCCGACCACCAAGCCTTTTATGTTTTGTCTCGAATTGAACGCATCAATTTTGACTACCCTTCTTACACTGTCTCGCTACTCGTGTTATGTTTCACGGATTCCATGATCCTTATCCTATTCTACTCTGCGCAAATCTCCGTTTGGACGAAATACTTCCTACGAATGTTACTCGTTGGGGCAACGAGCCAAGGATACCCCGGGGGTAACGGGTATCGCAAGCACTGTTCTTCGAACTCGATACGGTCAACACCTAGTCACGACACTCGAATTTATTCCATCCTGTCGATATTCGACACTTGTTTCTTTCGGCGATGCCCGAACCTATTCTGAAAGTCAGCGGGGAATCCAAACGACTCCTACGCTTTACCTTGGAACTTCTACGACGCAAAACCGCCTTGCGCTAATCCAGTACACGACTTTTAACACCACAAAGCCCGCACTTCTCGACCGTATACGCAACCTCTCTCAATTTGAACTCAAAAGGGGCATCACCTGGCATCCGAGAGATCCTCAAACGATCCGCAACTCCAGCAATTGGAAGATAACCTACGAGGTGCTTCTATCTTATGCTATCATATCCGGGGCATCGATAACATGTCTGCTGGTAACAACACGCGACCAAAGAAACCGACAAGTTTCCGAACTTGCAACCATTTACTTGATAGAAGTAGATACTAGGCACGAGATGCCAACTTCTCTTTTACCTGATCGTAACCCACGTTTTCATCCGATTCTTCGCAAGGCTGTGCACGAAAGACTTTTGGGCTCACTGTTAGGCATGAGCACCGCTTATCGCCCGCAAGCTGATGACTGGGCCAAACGCACCATCCAAACACTCAAGGGCATGCTAAGAACATGTGTTATCGACCCTTGGATACTAGTGACACTTCCCTTTTTGAAGGATTCCCTTCCAACAACAGTTACCATGCTCGCATTCGGGCGGCACCATTTGAGGCAATACATAAACGCAACTGACGGACACCTCTGTGTTGGGCGGAAGTTGGCGGAAGCCAAATTACCAGCCCAAGACTAGTACTTGACACAACGGATAAGATCGCCCAGACCAGACAACGCATGGCGGCAGCTCGTGACCGTCAGAAAAGCTACGCTGATGAGCGTAGGAAACCTCTAGAATTCCTAGTCGGAGACTGGGTTCTACTTGAAGTTTCACCCTGAATGGGTGTAGTCGTTTTGGCTAATGGGACGAACTTAATCCGTGATATGTTGGACCGTTCGAAATTACCGAAAGGATCGGTAAGGTAGCTTTGCAGACTAAACCTGCCTGAAGAGCTGAGTGTGGTACACAACACCTTTCACGTGCCTAATCCGAAGAAGTATCAGTCAGATGAAACATTCGTTGTTCTTTTTAGGAACTTGTGTTCAGCAACAAACAACGCTTCGTTGAGGAACCGGTTGATATCAAGGATCAAGAAATCAAAACCCTCTAGTGTAATGTAACCAACAGACCGAGTTCGTTGGAACTCACGCTGTGGCCCAGAGTTTACCTGGGAACGGGAAAAACCAGCTGATGAGCACGTATCCCCAGTTGTCTGCAAACATTACTTCTAGCACTGAAGCTACAACTGAAATTTCTAGAAGAGATTTCAAGCCAATAAGGGGATGATGTGACACCTCACGAAAACGTTTAAACAAACTAGCTTGTCAGTGGCTGCGCGCTAAATTTCGGGACGAAATTTCTTGAACTTGGGGATAATGTGACACTTCGGGTTTTCCTGTACGTTTGGTTTTCCTGTACGTTTCTTGGATGCTATAATTAAATTGGTGAAATTCTATACTATGTGAAATACATGCAAACTCTTGGAACCTTATGCTACTTGACCGTCTACGCGATGTGACCTTATGTGCTACGTGGCTTACATGTTTATTTTGTGAACTTTTGCGAACTACGTGTATGTACGTATGACACTAGGTCATCAGCGAATCTATAATTAGAGCGAATCGTGTGACTTAGCTTAAATTTCGAGGACGAAATTCCTGTAACATGGGGAGAATGTGACAACCCGTACTCCTGTTGTCAAGAGAAGGGCATTTTGGTAAAAACGTGCGCATAATAATTACTATTATTATTGCCATTATTATTATTATATTTGTTATTACTATTATGATTTTTGCAAATAATAATCCATGACGAGAGATCCTAGTATTTACGTATGAGTTAACAAGACCGGGCCAGTCCGTTGAACGAGGAGCATAATCGTTTGACAAATTCACGCACTTGGGCTAGGCCCAACCCAACTAACATAAAACCCTACCCTTTAAATAAGCTTAAAACCCCCACCTCCTTTATTCTTGTAAAAACCCTAAAACCCCCACACCGGCCGCACCACCCTTACCCCCTGCCCCTTCTCTACCGATCAAGCAACCACACCCCACCCTCCTACCTTCTTACACCCTCTTGAACCTGTGAGTACATCCACCCCGAAGATTCTAGAGAAAGACGATGGAGGGAGTTACCAGAGGAGAGAGAGAGGGTGTCGACCACCACTCTACGGTGGTGCGACGCTGATGGACGGCGGAGCCGCCACTCCGGCTACTCGTAAAGCTTACATCGATTAACCGTGAAACCTCGAAGGTAACAATCGTATGTCTAACCGTTCTTCTCATCTTCAGATCTAAACATGTATTAATCAATTCTTTTGACCAAATCTTGGTGCTTTACGGTTGAGATATTGACGAGTGACGGCTGGAATGGGTGGTGGAGTCACCACAAGGCAGCGGTGACACTGTGGTGGTGTCGGTGACCGTGACGGATTGGAGTTCTGATTCCCGGCGGCGACAGCAGCGGCGTACACCCCTTTTTCGATTGGTTAGTTTTTGAGTATTGTTGGTATTTTTGTGTTTCTTGAACTTGTATAATTGCTACTGTTTGTTTAGATAGGAAAGTTGTCTAATGATATCAACTACAAACTGTATAGGAATGATAATGTTGCTATTTGAGTATATGCTTGTCATTGCAAGACTGATGTTCCTTTGGCCGATTGGTGTCTTGGTTCCTTTATGATTTTTGAGTTTGTGATGAAAGTGTATGAAAGTTGGTATTGAATTAGATGGTGGTAAAACTGTTTGGTACATAAAGAGGATAAAAATGTTACTGTAAAAGATGTGTTTTTATAGGCGATGTAAGGGTTTTGTTTTGGTAAAAGTTACTGAGATGAAATGTTTATTTAAGATCTAGACACATGCTTGCAATTAATCAGATGCGGATTTTATAGGAATTATGGTTGTGATATTTATTTGAGTTTGACAACATATGATTCTGAATTATGATGCCTTGACTTATTAAAGATAGTGCTAGTATCATAGCAGTTAGAATGAATCTGTTGAATGAATATGAATGTGAAAAACCTAAATGATGAATTGTTGGAACGTGTTGTGAATATTTGAAATTTCTGCGTTTTGATCTAAATTTAGGAGTGTACGGTATAGGGGACATGTTAATAAAATCTGATTGGATAATACATGTTAATGAAATTTGGTTGATAGTACCGAATTGGATAAGGGGTCTAGAAGCTTCGGTGGTGGTTGCGAGTCGAGACCGTAAGGTTGCGACTCGCAACCAAAACATGACAACTCGAAACCGCCCGGTTGCGACTCGCAACCAAAACATGACAACTCGAAACCGCCCGGTTGCGACTCGCAACCAAAACATGACAACTCGAAACCGCCCGGTTGCGACTCGCAACCAAAACATAACAACTCGAGACCGTCTGGTTGCGACTCGGAACTTCATGGTTGCGACTCGAGACCTCTTGTTCTCGATTCGAGACCACCCGGTTTCGACTGGACTACTCTGCTTAGTTATTGGGCCGCACAAACTGATGTTTTGAACTACGTGTTACTATTAATGTTTAACTGTTACTGTTTAACCGTTTGCATGCTAGGATAGGCCCAATAACGTAGATGCTAGTATGACTTACGTGCTATGTGTTAGATACGTGTAGTTATACGTGACATTACTTGCATACGAACCTAATAAATATTTAATAACCATAATAGGGTATGGTTGACCAACGTAACACGAGTAAATTAATTACCGAGCAAAGCAAAGGTGAGTTCACTACTTTTTACTTAAAGCATGCGTTCCCGGTGGATTGGGAAACGGAACAAAACACTTTTCCTGGTTTGGGATTGCTTACTATCTCCTTGTGCGGGATACGGTATTTCTATCTCCTTGTGTGAGATACGGGTAACAACGCTATCCCCTTATGAGGGATACAAACTTACTTTTCTTCCCTTGTTACTGGGAACTTTTAGTTAATTACTGTTTATACTGGATGCAACAAGCAACACTAAACAAAACTCTATCACTCAAGTCCTCACTTCTTAATACCGATTAGTCGCCGGGGTCAGGCGAACGGGTTATTAGTTGATAGCGCTATTTAGGTCTCACCAACCTCACACCGTGCCAAGGTATGGGATCGGTCGTGAACTAATATACTCTGGCAACCGTCAATGATGATAGAACATTGACAAACGGGGCACTCTACGGAAACGTACGGATGAATAGTATTCGGTATTGTAAAAACAGTTTAGTCGCTTACTTATGGGGTAGCTCCCCATCGCATGTATAAACGGATAAATTAACTGGTTAAAACAAGTTTTTGGAATTAAAAACTGGAAAACGACAAACACGTGAACTCGCCAACGTTATGTTGACACTCTACTGCATGCTTTGCAGGTTGCTCGATACAGCTCTGGACGGACGTTGCAATCGGATGGAGTGCGTGGTTTGTAAGTTTCGTATGAACAAACATGTGGTTTTAAATTACGATATGTATTCTTTTCCCTTCCGCTGTGAACTTAAAATTTGTTTTGAAAAATTTAAATTAGGTCACTAATTATGCTAATGTTCATAACAATAACTAATCCGTTCAAAATAATTAGTGGCTAAGATCCTGGTCGGTCACGCCTCCAAGCGGTGGTACTCCGCATGTGGATTTTGGGGGTGTGACAGAGTAAAAGCTCAGTACAAGGATGAATGAAAGCTGGCCTAGTACGGTTAGTACACGCGAAGGAGCGGATCGATCTGGTTTACGAATCACAAATGCACGAAATGAAATCAAAGTAAGTATAATGTTTTAACTCATACCGCATAGATATGGATTAGTAAATTGAAAGCGACCTATGAGATGAATAATGGAATAGGTATGGTAGGGTATGGAATGTTTGACTTTTAATAGTTGATGTAAGAAGAGAACTATGTCATTAAGAAGTAAATCTTGAAAGTTTTGAGCGAAAATTTTGGGTATTGGTTGAACTCTCGTATAAAGAATCTGCATGGTACGCTTGCTTAGGCAAATTAAGTAATGCATGAATTGAGAGGAATAGTAATGTAGAAAGAATGAGGTGAGTTGAAGGTAACGTAAGGGTACGTATAGTACAAATAACTATAGGAAACGTAGAATGATGTTATCTTTGGAGTTAAGTGTATATATGTGACTATGAAATAGTAGTTTTGTTGCGATAACAAAACAAGAACTAAATGTTATATGACATACGTATAGAATATAATCTAAGAGGTGGGATGAAGGTACTAGATCTGTTATAACAGAACATACGAATGTAAGTACGATAATAAGTGTGAAGAAGTATGTATATTGACCCACTACAAACGGACCAAGGAAATGAGAATGTTATGTAAAAGTAAAGTATCAAAAGTATGGACTTGTTAGAAAGAAGTCAACTATATGAATAGTCATGAATCGAGAAGGGATAGTTACTTAGTATTATGAGGTACCTATCGAAATTAAACATAGACGTGTATGTATAAATTACGAAATTAGATCGTATGGTCGATGAAAATAAGATGAATGTTGAAATAAACAAAAAGGAATGTTATTAATGGGATGTTGGAATTGTTTCAAGAAAACAAAATGATATATTGCACATGATATACGAGTATTAGAATGATGAATGAACCATTAGCTAAGAAGTATGTTAGAAGCTAGCATTATTAGTGAAAACGACACTAATAAGAACTCCAGGATGGGTTCTTGAAAATAGAAGACTGTCACTTAGGTGGGCTAGTGCACGTGTTGATGGAGTAAGGGGAAATGATAATAAGTGTTTAATGGAAATGAGAAAGGTTTCGGGGACGAAACCTCATTTAAGGGGGGTAGATTTGTAACACCCCGAAAACCCGAATGTTTATATTGTCGTATGTTCCTATAGGACATATCATGAAATAAGTAACTAGGCTATTTAACCTAGTTGAGGGAATGGTAAAAGCTATAGAAAGATGAAAATGGTGCCAATTATGTTTAATTAACAAACACGAGGGACTAAAGTGGGTTAAAATGAAAGTTGAGATATTAAAAGAAAATAACAACACACACAAACACACATTCGTGTGTGTTCTGGATCGTTCAGGAGCTCCCAAAGAAGCCAACCCCTAGCTCAACCTAAAATGATCAAATTAAAGGGTAAATCGAAGCTCAAATTCATGAATAAACATGGATTAATGATCACCTTCACAAGGGGATCATAAGGTATGTCTCAAAACTAAGATTGGTGAACTTGTATGAAGTGGGTTATGTTTTAATCCGTGAATTTAAGTGAAATTGAGCATGTGTAGATGTTAGAATCTTCATATGGAACATGGATATTGCATGATTTAGGTTAATTTGATGCTTAGAGGTGAAACCCATTAGTTATGGTGAGGATGATGACTTGAATCATCATCCATGTCTAATTCTTGTGAAAGATTGATGTATTATGTGGTATATGAAGAAATCTTGTTAGCTAAATTGAGCATAATATGAGTTTACTTAATGTTTTGTGGTGTTGATGAATGAAAGCATGAAGTAGGAAGTGAAGCATGATATACTTGTACATTAAGCTTAAATAGTGGTACGCACGCCAAGCGTTCGATGAAATGCCTAAGAGAGCAAATATGTGGAATTGTATGCAAGTTGTAAGTTTATATGTATAGAAAGTGATTGTGATGAATTTAGTAGTTTACTAGCTTGAAGAATGTGCTTTAGATGGAACTCGTATAAGAATTCGGGTTGAATGTATGTGTTGGTCAAGTTTATGCATTAGGAGCTTGTACATTATGTTTGAACGGGTGAGGTTTGCTATGTGGTCTACTAATCCCTTAATTGCCGTTAAAAGTGAACGTGTACTACATGTATAGCATATGACCTTACTAGCAAAGGATGATGTTACGAATATGTTAAGTTGATTCTTATAGGGTGTGGTTGTCGAATATAGAATTATGAAAGCATAAGTATGCGTGAATTGATTATGTGTATGGTGTGTTATGTGTAACAACGAATTTGGATTTCGTAGATATTGAACAATGTGGTTGACTATTCATGTCGTATGCATGTTAGTGAAAGTCAATATAGATAAGAGTTGGAAAATGTGTGTTAATATGAATGAGCATGAATACTAACATTATTATGGCATGACGACATGAAAGAATAGGAACCACACTAGCATGGACCAAGCATGGAAGGCTAACGGATCAAAATGAGGCAAGGAAGCGGTTACAAACACGGATGCACAAGGTAAGTGATTCCCGAACTAAATTTATTTATATATATAATGAGTTTTGATTACAAGAAGGTTGGGAATCATGAAAGGATGGGTAAGAAATGATAGAACAAAAGTAAGTAAAGTCGTATTGGGTAATATGTGTATTAGTCATGAATGAAAAGTCTTGTTAAGTTCAAACGGGTCAAAATAAAGAATGTAAGATAAAAGTATAGGATTTGGTTGTGGGAACTTGGGGTTAAGTGTTAGAATGATTTGGGGGCTTGGAATAATGTTATTTTACAATTTGGGAAGTTCGGGATGCGCGAACGGGGGTTAAAACATCGAAAAGAATGAAATTCGGCATCGGTGCTGCAGGGGCAGCGTCCCCGACGCTGGTAGCAGCGTCCTCGACGTTGGGCAGCAGTTAGCCGATGCCCTAACTTGCTGTCTACATGCCAGTCGACGCCAGTAGCCCCGCTTCTTCGTTTTTCTTCAATTTCGGACCCCGTAGACCGATTCCCAAGCCCCGTTAAACTTCCATAAAGTACCCCAACCTCACCAAATAGTTTTGTGAGGTACGGGTGATTATAGAACTCATTTTTAAGCTCCTGAAATGTAGCTCAAACTCATTAAAGAGTGTTTATGAGGTACGGGTAAGAATGGGGCGTGTATGCAAGTATGCGTGGGAACGAAATAAGTATGTAGGAATGTATGAATAGATTAATTGTATATAGTAGATGGAACCCATTAGTAAACACGAATAGAAATGAGTATACGTGTAGGTTGGTATGTACGAGACTTATATGTATAGTAGTTTGTGACTAAGAATTGTTACTATGAATATGTGAGAATGTAAGTTGTATGTAAGAGTTTGGATAGAGGGATATGTGTATGAAGTAGGATTTATCATACTTGAAAGAGTTGGATTAGATAATTTGTATGTGTGTTATTAAACCATATGTATTCGAATGAACGAGACTCGTATGTATGCATGTATGGTGTAAATATACATCAGTATTAACGATGCTAACCGGGCTGCCTTTGAGAAATGAAATGCAAGTACATTATTGTTGGCTCATTGAAGGTTAAACACCGAGATGAAATGCTTGAATTCAGAAAGATAACTGAATGGAATGTATATGAGGATAGAACACGACGTGATCCTATAATTATGAATCTTAGATTATATATAATGTCACCAAGTACTAATGATGCGAATGTATGTGGTGAATGCAGGTTTTACGAAATCATGGATCATCATCACGAGGTGTAAGCGGTCGAAGATCAAGTCATAAGATAGATTGTACGGGAATGTGTGATTATGCAATTTAGTAAAAATTAAGTTATGTTTTATTTCATAAATGAGAACGAAGAATGTAATTATCATAAAAGAGTTATTTTAAAATGGACTTTCAAGTATGTCAAGACGTTTATAAAAAAAGAAATTTTTGGGCTCATTTTTCCGCTACGTCGTTTTCAAGTTATTAATTGTTAGGGTGTTATACGGCAGAGAAGATGGAGCACGACGGCGGATCAGATGGAGCAAGACGATGAGGTCGGCGGCAGAAGATGGATGAGGATGGCGGAGAAGATGGGCGGCGGCGGTTGAGATGGTGGGGGAGGAGCTTGGTCGGCTGGGAGTAAACTAGGGTTGGAGTTTTTTTGATGGAGAAGTGTTTTGAAGAGGACATAAGACATAAGGCCACCTCTGCCCGACAAAGAGGTGGGGAAGATGTTTTTTTATGAAAAGTCTTCTAAAAAAACAAACAAGCTGCAGACTCTTATGTCTGCGCGTGGTCTGCGTAGAGAAGAGAAAAGAGGTTCTGAAGTGCTTTTTCTAAAAAACAAACACCCCCTTAATCTGTAGGTTCTAAGTTCTAACATATCTATATATCTATTTCGTTTTAGTCGTGTTTTCTTTGCTATATTTGTATGGAAGAAAACGTTTTAAAAGTTGACGCATCGGACATGCATAAAAAACAAGCAAATGTTATAATAAAATAAATTAAATTTTAAAATAAATATGAAAATAATAAAATACTTTTAAAAGAAGTTCAGATATTAACGATATAAACATAACTAAGGTTAAAGCTGAATATCAATCATGGTAGATATAAAATAAGTATAACAAATTAGTTACCCACACATGAAATAACTATAAAAAAGACCATATTTGAAGTACCTGTTTGTAACACCTTGTAAAACCGTGTCCAATGATGTGTTGACACGCGTACTAAACCCTAATAAAGTCAAACGTTGACTATGAGGGTCTAATTTCGTCAAAATAAAAAAAACTTTGAATGTGGAGGGACTAAAAGTGTCAACATGGTTAAACTAAGCCTCTGAATGACCTTGCACGGTATTCGTTTTCTCATACTAAGCCACTTGTTGGATAATCGAAAGCGTTTGAGATAAACTCAAAAGTTTCGGCAACGGAGGGTTAAAAGCGTCAACATGTTAAATCTTACCTCTGAGTGACCTTTTAACGAATCCGGAGCATTACGATGTTTGTTCACATTCTTGAATACGATTATCCAACAAGTGGCTTAGTACGAGAAAACGAATATCGTGCAAGGTCATTCAGAGGCTTAGCCGTTTAGGGCTTTGATGCCGTTAAACGATGTTCGGTTAAACTTCCAATAATACCTACAACTTAACTTGAAGGGCCAAATGTGCGAAATATGAAAGATACATCAAGATATAAGGTTAAGGGACCAAAAATGTCAAGTTTTAAAACTTGATTTGCTGAAATCATGAGGGTCACGTTGCGCGACACCCTCCCCCTCATGCAGTCACGCGACACGACGGTGTCATCTGGGCAGAATGTATGTGCATCTGCCCTTCTTCTTCCTTGTTCTCCAAACAAACCACCTTATATCATACCCCAACCAATGGCGGAAACATCAGGATGAGACGAATAAATCGCTCAAAAGCATCATAACACTGTTGTGACAATATGATTTAAATTCAATTTCATAAATGCTAAAATGTCATACATTGTTCAAACATGATCAAAACATAATTCAAATTTCAAACATAGTTTATTTTCTTGGTGAGTTTCTAGCCCACTCTAACTTGCTTCTTCATCATCTTGTCTATCTATAACAACCCTCCTAAAAATATTTCCGACACCCCTAATATATTTAGAATGTCCCTATATTTCTTAATAAATACCCCGTATACGATATTTAACCCTAAATACCTTTATATAATTAAAATAAAATAAAAACAAAAATTAATGATCACTCGCGGGGCGCGACCCAGTCAACCCAAGACTGTCGCGGGCCGCGACCGGGTGACACAAGGGCGCACCCGGTTGCGCCACGTGTCTTGTTACGCGTCGAGGCTATATAGGTGACTCGCCTCAGCTAGGCCCTACTACCCCTATGTCGCGGGCCGCGAAGGACCCTTGTGTGGTTTACGCGGGCCGCGAGGAAGTGGTCGACCAGACCTATAAATAGAGGCCATCGACGTTCATTTCAATTCGTTCATCACAACTTTCTCTCTCGAATTTATGCATAGTATACATAATTTTCGGATATAATACCCCCCTAATTAACGAAGTTCTACCCCGTTGTAAGTATTTTAACCCCGGTTATGTATTAGATACGTTGCCCGATTGATTTAGGATTCCGTAACGGCTGTCGAGGTTCTGCCCGACGTAGTCATTGGAGTTCTGTCTCGGGGAGCGTATTACTAATGTAAATATTGGGTTATTATACTAACACACGTGCATTGTGTAATTAATAGATAATCACCAGGAAATCACAAAGGAAAACCCTAAGATAGCAATGTGAGTAATCTCCTTTTTTGTGAACCTTTTTGCAAACTATTTTACAAAACCTTAAATATTTTACAATGTGATTAGCAGTGATTGAGTCTTTGTAATTCTTCAATTACTGCCGGTATGTTGGGGTTTTGTATACAAAATGTGAAACACGTTACCATTGGACAACGAGATAGCCAATGTGTAATATGACCCACCAGTCAGGATTGATAATACCGAATGAGTAATTGTGTAGATATAAATATTGTGATTTCTCTCAATACTGTTAAAGGATAAATGCTTCTTGATTAAACTGGGATTCACTCACCAGTATTTCCCACTAACAAATGTTTTTAAAACGCGTTTCAGGTAACAAAATGTGAAAGCCAATTAGAAGCCAGCTGGAGAGCACTGAAGGCCTGGAAAAATGTGGCTATAAAAGTTACCTAAAAGACGGTGTTTTAAATTCAATAAATTAGGGTTTATCCCTATAAACATGTTTGTAATAGAAACTTGGGTTTTACCCATGTGTTTATTAATATAAAAATGTGGTGTTTTACTTTGATAAAATATTTCCTAACTACGGTCCTGATGAAATTTCCGCTGCCAAATAATGACAAACAAACGATACCACCACATCTGAGTTCGCGTCCGCCCAATCCCAGGAGTTAGGGGCCGGGGGTTGCGACAGAAGGTGGTATCAGAGCTTAGCCACTAATTTCAGCCAAAGAGGTATTCTGCTGACATTAATGTTGTTAGGAAATAATCAATAAGATTATGTGCATACGTGTAGATTATTATTTTGTGTTATTTGAAAATTTGTTAGTTTATAGCATGAATGACCAAGGACCTTCAGACGCTTACCGTCAACTGTCCGGTTCGCCTAGGGACGAATGAACCTCTTCACAGCCTGCCCTCTCAGGGTATTCGGCTGATAACGAAGATGGGATATTCGTGTTCAAGGCCCAATCTGAAGAGTCGTTCCCTCCCAAGAAGAGAGGATGGTTCAGCAGAGGAGCGCATGAACGTAGGAAGAGGATGAAAAAGTTACAACAACAGCGAGTTTTAGCAGCCGCTAAGAGAGAAACGGATGCTCACACACAAGATATGCTCAATAGGAGTCTAGCTAATTTTCATATCTTAACAACTACAGCTGCAGACCCTAATCTAGAGCAACTCATAGCACCCCAGCCTTTACCACTATTCCCTACTCAACCCATTGACATTGAACTAAACCCAGCTGAAATTCCTAGGGTATCTGCACCCCCTCCTCTAGGCTATGACCCATGGTTTGATGACCATAGGGATTACCAGCAATGTTATCCAATCCCCATAGAGGAGCCCATGCAAAACCTAGTAGGACCTTACCCAGACCTTGACCCTCTAGACCCATATTATGATAATGACCAATACATTAGGGAGATTCTAGAGAATCCATACCCTCAGGAAGAACAGATGCCCTAGTTCCCATACCCAATACCAGCACCTACACCTCCCATGAGCACTGAGAACCTACAGGAACTCCGAACCTTTGGTGAGGAAATCCTAGAAGGAAGTGAGAGGATGAGACAGATAGGGGAACGACTCGTCTAGAAATATGACGAGCGTAATATGGAATTTTGGATGAACCCGTACCAATAGTAATAATAATAATAATAAATATATATATATGTGTGTGTGTGTGTGTGTGTATGTTTGAAAAAAAACGTTTCCAAACTAGGATAGATAACCCTATAATTATTGATGCATACTAGTATTGTATTTTTATTTTCAGTTATGGTTTGTAATAGATAGAGATGCATAATATAAAATAGAGTAAATGTCGCAATGACGACGATTTTGGATCAATGTGTTGTTGTGTGATTATTCGCATTCAATATTATCTCGTGATATTAATACTTGGTAAATGTTTAAAATCCAGATGGCTGACAACGCAAATCAGGAAAACCAGATTAATGAAAACCAGATAAATAACAGTGATATTCGACATATAGTATCCCAAGGAATTAGAGATGCTATGCCAGCTATCATTCAAAATGTTAGGGAAGCGGAAACTAATAACAGTAATAGTGGAAGTAAGCGAACACATACTGAACCTGATCACAGCGTGAACAATGGACCGTAAATTCGATTGCCAATTCCAAAAAGAAGAAGAACCATGTCTTACGGTTGTTCTTATAAAGAATTCTGGTCCTGCAAACCAATAGAATTCTCTGGCAATGAAGGGCTCATTGCCGCTCTACGTTGGATAGAAAAGACTGAGGCAGTCTTAAAAATAAGCAAGTGTGCAGAAGAAGATAAAATAATGTTTGCTTCCAAGCTGTTTAAAAATGTAGCTCTAGAATGGTGGAACACTATCCTCCAATCCAGAGGAAGTGACAGGGTTTATGGTATGGAATGGAACATGTTTAAGCATATGATAGAAAGGAAATTCTGTCTTCCAAATGAAAAGGAACATATAGCAAATAAATTCTTAAATCTAAGAATGACTGGAGTAGATAGTAAGGGTTACACTGCTACATTCTTCGAATATGCTAGAATAGTGCCAACCCTAGCATCACCTGAACCAGAGTTAATCTCCTGTTACATATGGGGATTAATTGGTGAGATTAGGCATGTAGTCAAGGGAGCTAGACCACAAACCATAGAAGAAGCAGTAGAACTAGCTAATACCTTGACAGATGAACTGGTACGTACCCAAGAAGAAAACCAGAGAAGGAACCTAGCTCAAAAGCTTACACAAGAATTTCGCTACGAAAATTCCAACCGTGGGAAAAATGTAGGTTCCACATTTGCACCTTACTGCAAGTATTGCAAAAGGAAGCATTCTGGGAGATGCTCCATATACTGCAATTTTTGCAAAATATCTGGACACAAGGAAGAAGACTGCAGGATGCTACAATTATAGAGAACAATGTCATATTAAGCCAAATTGTCCGAAACTAGCTCCAACTACAAACAAAAAGACTACTAAGAATGCTAGAGCATTTGTTTTGACATCCGAATAAGCAAAAATGATTCCGGACGTGATTGCTGGTACGTTTTTAGTTAATGATGTTTTTGCCAAAGTATTATTTGACTCTGGTGCAAACCAAAGTTTTATTAATACTTCATTTTGCAAACTTCTCAATCAACCATTAACTAAACTCCAACAAGAATGTTTAGTAGAAATAGCAAATGGAGAGACCATTAAGATTACTGAAATCTTGCAGGGAGCAAGAATAGAATTTTTAAATCAACAGTTTATTGCAAACCTTTACCCAATGAATCTGGCAGGATTCGATGTGTATTAGGAATGGATTGGTTAATAGCTAATAAAGCCAGTATTTTATGTGATCAAAATTCAAGTAAATTCACCTAAAGGTGAAAAGATCACAATTAAAGGAGACAAGCCAACTAGATCCCCAAAATTCATCTTTGTGATGAAAACAGCAAGTTATGCTAGGAAAGGATCAGTAGTGTATATGATTTCTATAATCATTAACACTAAAGGGAAGGAATTAAAAGATATCCCTGTAGTATCTCAATTTTCAGATGTATTTCCAGAAGAATTACCAGGGCTACCACCGGATAGAGAAGTCGAGTTCAAAATTCATCTGTTACCAGGAACAGCACCGATTGCCAAAGCACCCTATCGTTTGGCACCAGTTGAAATGCAAGAATTAAAGAAACAGTTAGATGAACTGTTGGAAAAAGGATTTATACAGCCAAGCTCATCGCCTTGGGGAGCACCAATCTTGTTCGTAAAAAAGAAAGACGGGTCAATGCGATTGTGCATTGATTACCGTGAATTGAATAAAGTCACGATTAAAAATCGGTACCCATTACCGAGAATCGATGATTTGTTTGATCAATTACAAGGAGCTCGATTCTTTTCTAAAATTGATTTACGTTCAGGACATCATCAATTAAAGGTACAGGAATAGGACATTCCTAAGACCGCATTTAGAACAAGGTATGGCCATTATGAATTTACTGTCATGCCATTTGGTTTAACCAATGCTCCAGCCGCATTTATGAACATGATGAACCGAATATGTAAGCCATATTTGGATAAATTCATAGTTGTCTTTATAGATGATATTCTGATTTACTCTAAAAGTGAAAAGGAACATGCAGTGCATCTGCATACACTTTTACATTTGCTGAGAAAAGAAAAGCTTTATGCTAAATTTCCAAAATGCAAATTCTGGTTAAAAGAAGTGCAGTTTCTTGGATATTTAGTAAATCATGAAGGAATTCATGTGGATTCCACAAAGATTGAGGCAATCACTGAATGGAAAGTCCCTGAGTCACCAACAGAGGTTAGAAGTTTTCTAGGACTAGCCAGTTATTATAGAAGATTCATCCGAGATTTTTCTAGAATAGCCATTCCCTTAACGAAATTAACCTGTAAATCTGTTAAGTTTGAATGGGGACCAAAATAAGGAAGCCTTTAGAATTCTTAAGCAGAGATTAACCAACGCACCCATATTAGCATTACCAGAATGAACTGAAGATTTTGTAATTTATTGTGATGCTTCTAAATTAGGTTATGGATGCGTATTGATGCAACGTCAAAATGTTATAGCTTACGCCTCTAGACAACTTAAGAATCTGTTGGTGCATTTTATATGACAACAGCGTTGGATTGGTCTTTGGATATTAAACGTGTTTGGGCCGCGAAGACTTATGAAGACAGAATGGAATTCGAGTTTGTTAAAGCCCAAATCGTCCAAGTTCAAGTTTAAGTTAAAGTCCATCTAGTTTAGCCCGAATTGTAAACAGAATTCGTATGGGCTGAGCCCAATTCGAATTGTATAGGTTGTGCTATATAAACAACCTTTACCTAGAGTTTTAGGGTTAGACTTTTGGAGACTTTTAGGCAATTGAGAGAGAGTTCGAATACACAGAACATTGGCTGTGAGTTCGTGGAGATCTTTAGTGATTGTAAACGTTTTCGTTGGATAATCATAGAAGATCAGTTGGTAAACTGTCTTGTGTTCTTGTTTCTGTTTGATAGATTTATCAAGGGGATTCCGCACCCTTGGTAGATTGTCAGTTTTGTTAAGATCCACGGGATAGGGACCTACAATTCCCTTTCACTAGCTTATTTTTAATTATATAATTCATTTTGCGGTAGTGAATATGGGCCATGCGTTTGTGCCACAACATAGATTCAGCCTCAGATGCTTTTGACAGTAAACACGCCACCGCAGCAGTTGGATCCTTGGCACCCATGTCCATGACATAAGTATCATTTTTCCTTGGTGCACGCATTACTATCCAATCGTCCGGAATGACCAAACCCGGTTTCAACACCAATGCCTCAGTATTTGTAAAATGGACCGAGTGACCCTTGTCGCAGACTTGTGACACGCTCATCAGATTGTGTTTAAGCTGCTCAACATAGTTCACTTTGTCCAAAGTGATCTTCCCATTCGTCACTTTTCCTCGTCCAGTAATCCTACCACCTTTAGCACCAACAAAATTTACATGTCCACCATCAAATTCAGAAAACAACCTCGCATTCCCCGTCATGTGCCTGGAGCAGCCACTATCAACATACCATAAGTTGATAATCCTCCTTAGCAGCTCCTGCACGCACCAACCAAAAGATTAGTTAGATTGGGGGACCCAAGCCTTAATGGTCTTGGGTCTTCCAGATTCATCAACTACAGGAACATCCATCCAGTATCCATCACTCCTAACTGGAGTCTTGGATCTTGGACCTGTTGATGGAAATGGGTTTTGATTTCCATAAGGTCTCTGGTCCTGAGGGTACCTATTTGTGTTTGGACTATGTGACCTTTGAAAATTTTGATTTTGATTCCAAGAACCTTGATTGTAATTTCTAAAGCCATTGTTATAAACAGTTCGACCACCAGTATTTTGGTATCGATTTTGATATTGACCTTGACTTCTGAAATTATTTG
Organism: Helianthus tuberosus; assembly: GCA_030545235.1. NCBI lineage: Eukaryota > Viridiplantae > Streptophyta > Magnoliopsida > Asterales > Asteraceae > Helianthus > Helianthus tuberosus. Next base: position 125,897,296 of record CM060389.1, read on the forward strand.
AATTATGATTGTTCATTCTTGGTGAACTACTCCTAGGTCTTTCATATCTGCCTGATGTAGATTCAGGCTGAAATCTTGGTTGATTTCTTTGAAAACGAGGAACTTGTGGAGTTCCTTTTTCAGCCTTATCTACACCACCAGCAACACCCGGTTGTTGCTTTGGAGCAGATTTCTTTGGAGAATTTAAGACTTTCTCCTCATTATCACCTTTCTTCTCTGGTGATTTCCCTCTTTGTTTCTCACTAACTTGAGCTTCAACCTTTTTGGTAGGACAGCAGCTAGTTAGACTGTCACACTCAAATTGAATTAAATTGCTTAAGTGTGATTGCAGCTTCATCATATGATGTACCAGTAGGCAAAGCATGAAATAATCAACTTACCAATGTGATATAAACCTAAATGCACTGAGTATGAGTGGGGAACACATCAGTGGTGTATGGTTTAATGACCTTAAATCTTGCGTTGATAGATTGCCAAAATCTGAAGTTTTGGGTCTTTATACTGTTATTTCATCTGGGGATATCTTGGCTGTCCTTCTGTTCAGAACTAAAATTGTACATGACCCCAGGAAAGAAAGTCACTTGGAATTAGCTCATTTCTATTTGAATGTCTGTATGTTGTCCTGATACACACAATTTTGATCTGATTCTGAAATCTTCTCTGAAAAAAGTCGTGTACCTCCTCTGCTGCATCCAGATATATGCTGACCTGGAGGTGCTAGGCAACGACAGCTTCTGCTGCATCCAGATACATGCTGACCTAGCTGTACGTTGTCGCGCTATAGATCTAATACACCCGAAAGAGGCCCTCAAGTGCCCAAAAGAAACCCAAGAAACCTATATCAAACTGAGAAAAACTCATTTGATCTGTATATTATACCATCTCTGCTAAAGATCTATTCTGTTCTCTTCTCAACCTATTCCCAGTTAAGATTTCAGAAATCTGGATTGGACTTGTGAAATATGTGGTAGGGAAGATACTTGCATGATAGAGTGTGTTGTTTATATTTCCAGGATTTGATTAGTATTTATTTGGGTGTTCATTGTTAAGCAATCAAAACATGATAACACAGATTATATGCAGACCTAGGCACTGTCAGGATATCTTAAAGGATGACATCAGTATACTCACCTACTACGATGAATCTCTGTGCATACCTTGATCGCGGGGGTATATCCTGAAGTGGGACACACTAATATTTCAGAATAAAATTACCTTAACGTATCATACGGTAATGGTACTTGAAATGTTCATGCATTTGTTTAGGTGGACAAACATACTGGTAATCGTCTTGAACTGCTTTTCACGAAAAATTAAATAAAGAATTATCTAATGGTGTGAAACAGTTTGATTGTGCTGATATGATCTTCTTACCGGTGATTCTCACAAAAATAGAGTGCTTATTGCTTTTCGTATTTATTTGCTTTCGGAAAATACAAAAAATACAAAAATAGTGTCTTTTTCTGTTAAAATTCTTAATGTACGGAAAACTGTTATTCTTGGAGGAATTGTTACTGATAGGGGGAGACGGTGTTAGTAAGTGGGTTCAAATTTTTTTTTATGCAGGTTATAAGGTGTTTGTTTAAAAATTTGTGCGTGTTGGTGTTAAATTGGAAAATGCTTAATCTGTTATACAGTTTAACAAATCTCTTGAATAATAATAATTTGTTTAACTTATGTTGAAAAATTCTTATGGTTTCTCGAGATGTTTGTTTTATAGTATACAGATTGAAGCAGTGTGTTGCTAAAGAGTTGCTGTGAAGAGATGAGGAGTTTGTTGCTGCTTGGTAGAGTCCTCCTTCTACAATGCAGAATGGATGCTGTGAAGACTTACTTGGAATGCTGAATTAAAACTTGGAAGATTTGGTGGTGGATACATCAGCTTAGGGGGAGTCTGTTGCTGACAGAGTTCATGTTGAAGCTGACGCTATCCAAAGACCAAAGACTGTGACGATATTCTGAAGACTAAAGTTTCCTTTGCAAGCTATTGTCAAGGGGGAGTTTGTTGGTGCATTTTATGTGACAACAGCGTTGGATTGGTCTTTGGATATTAAACGTGTTTGGGCCGCGAAGACTTATGAAGACAGAATGGAATTCGAGTTTGTTAAAGCCCAAATCGTCCAAGTTCAAGTTTAAGTTAAAGTCCATCTAGTTTAGCCCGACTTGTAAACAGAATTCGTATGGGCTGAGCCCAATTCGAATTGTATAGGTTGTGCTATATAAACAACCTTTACCTAGAGTTTTAGGGTTAGACTTTTGGAGACTTTTAGGCAATTGAGAGAGAGTTCGAATACACAGAACATTGGCTGTGAGTTCGTGGAGATCTTTAGTGATTGTAAACGTTTTCGTTGGATAATCATAGAAGATCAGTTGGTAAACTGTCTTGTGTTCTTGTTTCTGTTTGATAGATTTATCAAGGGGATTCCGCACCCTTGGTAGATTGTCAGTTTTGTTAAGATCCACGGGATAGGGACCTACAGAATCATAAATAAAATTATACAACACATGATTTAGAATTAGGAGCTATAATTTTTGCCATTAAAATATGGAGACATTACCTTTACGGTAGTAAGTTTACCATTTTCACTGATCACAAGAGTTTAAGGTACATTTTTGGGCAAAAAGAGTTAAATATGAGACAAAGACGCTGGATGGAATTTCTTAGTGATTATGATTGTAATATCCAGTATCATGCAGGAAAGGCTAACGTAGTAGCCGATGCTTTAAGTCAAAAGTATCACGAAAAACCAAAGAAAGTACGTTCTCTTAAACTAAATCTGCAGATAGATTTAAACGAACAGATTAGAAAAGCACATGAATCAGTAATCAAGGATGATACTGAGAAATTGAAAGGAATGATTAAAGAATTAGAACAAGGAACATATGGAATTTTGAGATTCCATCGGAAAAGAATTTGGATACCTAAATTTGGAAACCTACGTAACAGAATATTAGAAGAAGCCCATAAGTCTAAATATACGATACATCCTGGAAATGATAAGATGTATCAGGATTTAAAAAGGAATTTCTAGTGGATAGGAATGAAAAAGGATATAGCAGCTTATGTTGCCAAGTGTTTAACTTGTTCACAGGTCAAAGCTAAACACCAGAAACCCTCAGGTTTGTTACAGCAATTGGAAATGCCTGTATGGAAATGGGAATTGATAACCATGGACTTTGTTACCAAATTACCCAAAACAAGAAAAGGTAATGATACAATTTGGGTGATTGTCGATAGACTAACTAAATCTACTCATTTCTTACCAATGAAGCAGACTTTCGGTATGGAACAACTAGCCAAATTATATGTAAATGAAATAGTTTCATTACATGGAATTCCTTTATCAATTGTATCTGATAGAGATAGCCGTTTTACCTCTCATTTTTGGACAAGTTTCCAAAAAGCAATGGGAACCAAGTTAAATCTAAGCACCGCTTATCATCCTCAAACGGACGGACAAAGCGAAAGGACAATTCAGACAATGGAAGATATGCTTAGAGCTTGTGTAATTGATTTCGGAGGAAATTGGGACGATCACTTACCATTAATAGAATTTTCCTACAACAACAGCTATCATACCAGTATCAATGCTGCACCATTCGAAGCACTCTATGGACGAAAGTGCCGAACCCTAGTCTGTTGGGCAGAAATTGGAGAAAAGCAATTATCTGGACCAGAGATAGTACAAGAAACACTTGGGAGCTTGAATCAGAGATGCAAAGGAAATATCCACACCTATTTCAGTAGACCTCGATGACGAGTTCTAAATTAAGGTGGGGAGGATATAACAACCCTCCTAAAAATATTTCCGACACCGCTAATATATTTAGAATGTCCCTATATTTCTTAATATATACCCCATATACGATATTTAATCCTAAATACCTTTATATAATTAAAATAAAATAAAAACAAAAATTAATGATCTCTCGCGGGGCATGACCCAGTCAACCCAAGACTGTCGTGGGCCGCGACAGGGTGATACAAGGCCGCACCCGGTTGCGCCACGTGTCTTGTTACGTGTCGAGGCTATATAGGTGACTCGCCTCAGATAGGACCTACTACCCCTATGTCACAGGCCACGAAGGACCCTTGTGTGGTTTACGCGGGCCGCGAGGAAGTGGTCGACCAGACCTATAAATAGAGGCCGACGTTCATTTCAATTCGTTCATCACAACTTTCTCTCTCGAATTTCTGCATAGTATACATAATTTTCGGATATAATAACCCCCTAATTAACGAAGTTCTGCCCCGTTGTAAGTATTATAACCTCGGTTATGTATTAGATACGCTGTCCGATTGATTTAGGATTCCGTAACGGCTGTCGAGGTTCTGCCCGACGTAGTCGTTGGAGTTCTGTCTCGGGGAGGGTATTACTAATGTAAATATTGGGTTATTATACTAACACACGTGCATTGTGAGTAATCTCCTTTTTTGTGAACCTTTTTGCAAACTATCTTACAAAACCTTAAATATTTTACAATGTGATTAGCAGTGATTGAGTCTTTGTAATTCTTCAATTACTGCCGGTATATTGGGGTTTTGTATACAAAATGTGGAACACGTTACCATTGGACAACGAGATAGCCAATGTGTTATATGACCCACCAGTCAGGATTGACAATACTAAATGAGTAATTGTGTAGATATAAACATTGTGATTGCTTCTTGATTAAACTGGGATTCACTCACCAGTATTTCCCACTGACAAATGTTTTTAAAACGCGTTTCAGGTAACAAAATGTGAAAGCCAATTAGAAGCCAGCTGGAGAGCACTGAAGGCTTGGAAAAATGTGGCTATAAAAGTTACCTAAAAGACGGTGTTTTAAATTCAATAAATTAGGGTTTATCCCTATAAACATGTTTGTAATAGAAACTTGGGTTTTACCCATGTGTTTATTAATATAAAAATGTGGTGTTTTACTTTGATAAAATATTTCCTAACTACGGTCCTGATGAAATTTCCGCTGCCAAATAATGACAAACAAACGATACCACATCTGAGTTCCCGTCCGCCCGATCCCAGGAGATAGGGGCCGGGGGTTGCGACACTATCAACCTGCAACATATATTAAAATAAAATCAACAAAAAGTTGGCGAGTATACAAGTTTGATACGTAGCATAAAGTAGAATAAAAAGTTTAAGTACTCATATCCAACATGCACAACATAATACAAGTTACTAATATGCTGAAACGATGTCACTATATATCAAACCCAAGTTTCCAACGCAAACACCCCAAGACTTAAGGGCGGTGCGTACTCCTATAGCATAGAAGTTTAATAAGTATAAGAAGTCTAATAAGTCTCAGAAGTTTAATAAGTTTAGCAAGGTTAATGAGCATATAGACACGAAAAGTTTACATGGCATACAAGATTAACAAGCATCAAATTGTTTCATGTTTAAAAATGGATAGAGTGTGCATATAACAAGTCTCAAGCATTGCGTGTTTTTTGTATAGAACACATGTTGCACCCAAAAGTGTTTAAAATGAAAATGGGATCATATATACTCACATTGGTTGCGTTGCAATTTCTTGTAAATAACGCACGAGTAAAGATGGAGAATTCCAAGAGAACGTACGAGAGCGTTTATCTTAGATAGGGAATAACACAATAACGCTCTAATTAATATTTATTGGTGAGACAATATCCCTCATATTTATGGTTTACATTTCGACTAATCACTATAATCTATCTCCTTAATAACTTTTAGTGTCAAATAGATTATTGATTATTTAAGTTATAAAAAAAATTCTAGAAGTTTTATTTAAAAAAAAAAGAAAGGAAAAGAATTACATTAAAAAGAAACTATTTGTTTTAAATAAGTATCTTTTAAAGTTTAGAATCAAAGAAAAAAAATATATTACTGTTTTAGGGTTTTAAATAAATCAAAGAAATGAATAAAATGAAGTCTAAAACGGCCAAAAACCGGCCCAAAACAGGCCTACGGAACTAGAACTCGAGACCACTTGGATCTCAGCAACGGCAATAACCAACTGGGCTGTTGAGGACTTGTGCTGGATTAAGAATTGCATTGAATATATACAGTTGCGACGTTAAGTCATCTGTTAGTTTTGAAAAAGAGTTAATTACTGTTTTTGTCCCTGTGGTTTGTCAAAAATCATTATTTCAGTCAATTAGTTTAAAAATTGCGATTTCAGTCCCTATGATTTCACTTTCGTAACCATTTCTGTCGCTGTACATAACAGAATAATAGATTGAAATTGTTACGAAATTGAATCCACAGGGACATAAATGGTTACGAAAGTGAAACTACAGGGACTGAAATCGCAATTTTTAAACTAATGGACTGAAATAGTGATTTTTGACAAACCACATGGACGAAAACATTAATTAACTCTTTGAAAAAAAAGGAAACATATGTAGCGATAAAAGCAAGGTCAGGGACTCGAACCCGTGACCTTTGACTTTTCCCCAATCATCTCCAAAACTGTACTGCGATCAGTGATTGTGTTTGTTTTGGATTTCCATTTCATTTAAGCATGGTTTGAACAGAATTAACTTCTTTATTATAACAAAAATAACGTATACTGTAATATGGACTTTTGAATGTTGTTGTTGAGTGATGAAGAACAATGACAGGATAGGTTGTGTATCAACAGAAACTAATAAACGAAACAAGGAAACGAGGATGTATACCGAGACGACGTTTGACGTGGTTCCCGTCGTGAACCTCCGGCGAGCTCCGTTTAACCGGCGAAAGCTTGAACTCCGGTGGTTTGCTGACTGTTTGGGATCTCCGACTACGGCGACAAGATGATTTTGGTTTGGACAGAGGTTGCAGATTAAACGAAGGAGAGTGATTGTTTGGGTGGTGTTTTAAGAATGTCGAACACGGCTTGTGCGCAGTGGCGGAACTAGAAGAAAAATTCAGGGGTATCCCAAAAAGCTTTTACCTAGACCCGTCTCTTAGAATTCAAGGGTCCTATGCGGCTAGTAAAAATGGGTCCTTAAATTCTTCTTTTACCTAGGTCATCCATGAGAATTCCAGAGCCCTTAGCGGCCCTATGCGACTAGTATATATATATACTTACTAGGTTAAATAAAAAAATATTAAACAATTAGTAATAAGAGTTAGAAATTATAATATGATGTTTTGAGATAAGATAAGATAAGACACAATTGAAATTATGTATTAAATAAAAAAACATTAAACAATTAGTAATAAGATTTAAATACTTTTTACAATTTTTATAAATAATATTTAGTTTGTGATAAAAATTTCTTTACAACAAAAAGAACCGAAACTCAGTGTCCTTTAAAATCTACTAAAGCATGTAGTTTTATATGATTTTTCAATATTAGAAATTCTAGGTTTTAGTATGAATATCTTTATCTTTAATTTCATTATATAATCGCAGTTTAAAAAATTTCTTAATCGTATATCCATAGAAACATATAGATTAAACATTCAAATTTTCTTCATGTTTATATAATATTTCTTTACATTTAAAAAAATCTATTAAATCATATATTTCAAAGAACTATTTTAATGTTTTTTCTATATTATTTACACTTTTAACTCGTTAAAAAAGCCACCGTACAGTAAAAAAGAAAATAAACTAAATGGTTAAAGTTTTGTCTAAAAAAATCTATTAAATCATATATTTCAAAAGAACTATTTTAATGTATTTTCTATATTATTTACACTTTTAACTTGTTAAAAAAGCCATAGTTCAGTGAAAAAGAAAATACACTAAATGGTTAAAGTTTTGACTAATCATGACTTTTGTCTTTTCTAGATTTACTGTTTTCTTTTCATTCAATGTCCCAATTCCCAAGTACCAAATCTTATTAATATAGTATTAAATATTAATAATACTTCATCTTCATCATTCTTGTATGACCTGCAACTTTACAATTTCCATTATCGTAAAATTTCCATTCAATCGACCATGAAACTTCATTCTATTCTATCCTCACATACACTCAGGGGTACCCTAACGTTTGTTTAGAGGTATCCCGTAAATAAACCAGAGATTAAAAAAAAGACATTACACTACGCCAAGAAAGTTGAGGGGTATCCCGGGCTACCTCTCGCCAACCTATAGGTCCGCCCCTGCTTGTGTGTGGGTTATACGGAAGTTGGTTATGGTGGTGTGATATTGCAACAGAGAGAGTGAGAGTGGTATTGAGAATGGCTGTGAGAGAATGTGTGTTGTGTACCTTCCTTTACCATGTCACCATGCATGGCTCTGATCGTGGGATTCAAGTTTTATAAATAAGCTGTTATTTTACTTTTTTATTTAATTAGAAAGTGTAGTATGTGTTTGTTAAGAAAGTGGGTATGATGTGTCTGAAATAAAGGAGTGGTTATCCTTGATTTTAGGGAAGAGTGGTGATGTAATTTTCCTTTAAATTGTTTCCATATTTGTTCAATGAAGATATGCAGAAAATTAGTCTCAAGTATCTCTCTAAAATTCTATCAAGATCCTTTCTATTTTCCTAGGCCAATCGATTATCAGTTGGAACCACAACAGTGGTATCAGAGCAGTCTTGATCCACTCCTATGGACGCTCGTGAATGGAAGGCTTCAATGGATCGGATTGAGTCGACTCTTTTTGAGATAATCAATCTTCTAAAAATGGAGTCCCAAAGATGGGTAACCTCACCCATTTTCTCTACACCACCACCCGTTTCCATCATTGCACCGCCAACTTCGCTAAAAATAAGGTTTTAAGCATACATGAGCATGCAAATAAATTGTATTCTGATATGTTAACATGTTTAGCATATTTTGATGTTATAAATTTGGTCATAAACTGAGTTTGCTTAAATAGTCGTAAATTATGCTTTTAAAAGGACAAAAAATGCCCTTTTGCATCTAGAATGATTTCAAGCAAACTTTATTGGTAAAACTTGTTACCTACTGATATAATATCATAATTAGGATTATTTGGGATGTCAAGTTAGATTATATTCTGAGTTTATGCACAAGTCTTTGATAAGTATTATTAAATGATGATAATGCCCCCTAAGGCACTTAAAATTAGTTTTTTTAAGCACAATAATCATGTCAAACCTTTTACTTACTGATATGTTATGACAATTAACATATTTTAACTATTCAAAACTGGTCATAACATCAGATTTACTAACACATCGTTAATATCGCCATTTAACGACTTTTACGCCGATTAGGCGCATAGTATGGTTTTAAACCATACTTATCACCCAAGACTTGTTACCTACTGATTTTATAAATCGTTTTAAATATTTTTACAGTAGGTATAAGTCATGAACTCAGAATCCCAAATAGGTCCTTAAAACTATGTGTGAAAGGACCAAAATGCCCCTACGGTGCATAGTTTGATTTTAAAGCATAAACCACACATATAGTTGATATCCTACTGATAGTATATCATAAATCAAATATTTTTCCAGAATGTTTATGACCATAACATCAGTTTACTTGCAAGCTCCTTTTAGAAGTCAGAAAATGACCAAAATGCCCATATGAGGCTTAATTCGGTTTTAAAATCTTAATGGGCATACATGCTAGTATCCTACTAATATTATAACATGTTTTAAGCATAATGACTTGTGGAACTTTTATATGTCTCATCCGGTTACTCTTGATCGCTTATACGCGTACGGTTAGACTTACGTAACTAGTTTACGTAAGTTTACCGAAACGGGTTTAACCTTATCATTTTTATTTCAAAATCTAGAATGTATTTAGTTTAACCATATTATACAAGTCTTCATACTTGTTGGGTCTAAATTACATTCTATTCTGGTCATCGCTTAATCTAGCGTATCGTACCATTTTCATACTTAAAACTAGCCGGTCTAAATCTATGACTTAATTAAGACCCGTTAGCATTCTAATTGGTTATTTATACCATCATTCTAGACTAGAGCCTTCCAGTAAATTGTACCTACGCTTACGGCTGAGTTATTATAAATCTTGTAATTTAAGACAGGAGCTAGCTCAGGTAAATACTCTTAACCTATTTTGCCTATACGGGCTTGAGATGGGGTAAAATATTTACCGCATGGTCGGGTATGGGATTCGAAGACCTATGTGTTGGGAAATTCACATAACCCGTTTTAATTCGTATTGCTTGACTGAAACATTGGGGGTTAATGCGACTGCGTCCTGGATATCCGTGACTCATTTAATTGCAAATGGCCACGACCTAAGCACGGCGTGTAGGCATACACCTGACAGATGCGATATGGTTTATTATTCCCCCAAAAGGGAATATGATATAAATTTTGATACCCAAATGTGGGTCCCGAAAAGGGATAAGTGGTGTATCAGTTAATCATGAACCGGCATAGTCCGGGCCCCGTATGTAGAGTAAGTTATGTAAAACTGATAACATGAGATATAGTTTGTCCCAAGTATAAAAGATTTTTTTCCGTGCCTTGTGCACCTAAATCAATTTTTGAAAATATTTTCTAAATGTGTCGATTGATTGTATTTACTAGTGAAAACTGACGTATTTTCAAAACACTGAGTGACAGGTATAAATACGTAAATAGGCTGGAAGTTGCTCGGTTTTGTTAGACGAGGAACTTGCAAATCCTTCGCATAAACCATTTGTCTGATAAACTACTTTTGTACTTAATGATCAGCCTGTGGATTATTATTACAAGCTCGTCTATAACTATTACTTTGGTATTTTCATACAATTGAGTTGTAATAATAATTTATAATTCAAAGATTTCCGCTGTGCTATTCTGTTTATGTTTGACTATGACGATACCAATCTTACATCACGAAACTCCCCACCGGGCTGAGCTATAAATATCGGGGTGTGACACTATTCAATTGGAATACACACAATACATTTGGAATGAACTGAAGAGGTAACCGGATTCTAATCCAATCAAGTGTGATATGTTTTCAAAACAATAAACTAATACACTTGTGTCATGAAAATCTTGCGCCCTCGATCTCTTCTTCTCTATAGATAATATATATGGTTAAATTTGGGTACAAACATGCTTAACGTACTATACGTACAAATCAAAGGAAAAAAAGACACGGCGACATAATTGTAAATACATTTAAATTAATTATACAATTACACTAGTTATATATACTCTTGAATATGTTTGAATTGGATCACAATTACTCTAGGGTAATTATATCAAGCATAATTCTATATATATTTGAGCTTATCGGAATCATTATAGAGTAATTATATCATTATACATACAAGATGTATGAATGTATATGTGCGTGTTGGATAAGAAAGAGGTGGGCCCGTCGCGAGCGGCAATGGAGAGACAATGGGGACGGCGACGGACCAAAGGGGGTGGAGTGGACGACCCTCGACGAGCCTTGACGACCCTGGGACTTCCCTCATACCCTTAGTCTTAGAGCATTCACATCTTTTTCCCCAAATTATGTAAGGGAAGTTTTCATTTTATGAAAATTGGTTGTAACTGGTTATGAGTAGAGTAGAGAGAAAATGTTATTATTCATCTGTAAATTTGAGGAGACACTGTTCACCCTTTTATAATTTTTTAATATATTTTAAAGTGGTTGTGAGTGGAAGATAGAGAAAATGTAATGATAAAAAGTGTTATTTTATTGAAAAGGATAGAGAAAATATAATGATTTTTAGTGTAATATAGGGTAAAAATGAGAGGTTGGATGTGAATACTCTTACTACCAAAGTTTTAGGGATTTGATTAATCCTTAATATCATTCATCATGTGTAAAGATCAAATAAAAATGAGTCTTAACATATAAAATACCCTTAACGTACATAGGGGTGTTCTTCAGGTTTTTTATTTAGATTTTGGGGTTTTCGTGTTTTCGGCTTGGAAAAAGTGACCCGATAACCGAACCAATAAAAGTTCTGGTTGGTCGGGGTTGTTCGGTTTTCGGATTTTGATGTAATATTAAAAAACGCAAAAGTCCGAAAACATATTGTTTTAGATACCAAAAACTCTAAATCAAAATATATCTACAAAAAAAAAGACATTAAATGTTCTGGTGTTTTTGGGTTTCGGATTTCGGGTTGGGTTATTCGGGTTTTTGGCTGGGAAACCTGACCCGATAACCAACCCAACTAAGGTTCGGGTTGGCCGGGTTCGCTTCAGGTGAGGTTTCGGACAAAAATGAACAACCCTAAATGTAAGAAGCGAATGAGATATTTTTTTTATTTGAAATTTTTTCTCTACTACTTAAGAATGATGTTTAATTGAAAAATGTAAAAAAATGGTGGTTTTACACTAGTAGGGTAATTACTCTACTAGTGTAAAATCATGAATTTTTTTTAATTGTGGGACTAAATTACGTGCTTAATAAGATGAGAAAAATATTAGAAAAAATCCCTCCTTCACTTTTTACGTTAAAAGTATTTTGTATGTTAAGACTCATTTGTACAATAACTTAACCACATATATCATATGCTTGTATATACGATAAATTCAAAAATATGAATCCTCAATAACCAACCATAGGTTTCTCTCCCAAATTCAAGTTGATTAAATTCAAAAGAGTAAACTGCCATTTTAGTCCCTGAGGTTTGGTCATTTTTGCCACTTTAGCCCAAAACTCAAACCTTTTGCATCTAGGTCCCTACGGTTTTAGTTTTATTACCATTTTAATCCAAAAGTGAAATCAGGTCATATTTGTCTTATAAAATCCTGCTATTTTGTCTTTTTCCTCAGGGGCAAAATGGTCATTATTTATTATAAAATTAAATAATCCTTTGACCAAACAAACGATTTGCTATTATTCCCAAATCACCCCACCAACATTCAGAACATCAACCATGTCGAGGCAAGGTCTGCAACAGTGGCTGTAGGGATCAAAGTGGCCGATAATTGAAACCCAGATCTGAACCATCCTGTCGACCACCTGAAACCTTCTTATCATACCTATTGTTTCCATAAATCTGAAACCCTCTTACCGGAAATACGAGATTTGAAAACGAAACATAAATCAATCTTCAACTCAGATCCTATCTCATCATCAGTTTTGAGTGTGTTGGTTCGAGTATTGCTCAGATCTGATGGTCAACGATCATCTCCACCTCTCAACCGACGGGTTTTTCAAGGGCTTCGATGGTGGTTTTCAGGTGATGCATCGATGGTTTCAGGGGGTTCGACGGGGTTTGACAGTTTTGATGGCGAGTGGCGGTGCTTAGACCGGGGGGTGGCGGTGGTGCAACGGCAGGTGTCGATGGTTCGATGTCTTTTCCATTTTTCAAGCCACCATCCGATGTTTTGTGACGTGGTACGTGCTGCTACGAGGGTGGTGGTTTATGAGATGGTTGTCACACCCGCTCATAGCGGAAGCATGAGGTGTGATCTGATTGGTACGCATTGCATAATCAATATAAGTGAACATACTAAATGCATAAAACAAGCTCCAATGCCATTGCCATAATTGTTTCAAAAGAACACAACACGAGTTAAGTGTATCAGTTATAAACCATTAACTGAAAATAAGTTGTCATTGTTTCATACATCAAAATGAAAGTTTTAAACTACTAAGGCTTTGACCACTATATTGCCGTAAAGAGGCAGTATATAACAGGCAAACCATTCAAAAGGTGGCATGGAGTCTTGATACTTGTTTTCTTGTCTGAAATCCCCGACATGGTCCACTAATTCCCTGAAATACATGTTAATTTGAAAACATCAACAAAAGTTGGCGAGTTCATGAAGTTTAGTTATATAAGATGTATCTGTAAAATGTGAGTTTTATAAAATGAATCTGTAAAATGTGAGTTGTATAAAATGTATCGGTAAAATGTGAGTTGTATAAGATGAAAACCAGTATGTAAAGATGTAGTATGTAAAGCGTCAATGAAATCATTGATCATTAATGTTTTGCAAGGACATTAATATGTGTGACGAAATAGGAAGCAATCCAAACCTAGACGCTTTTGTGTCGACTATCCTCTACTGGGACACAAACGCACTCTTCTGTATGGGTCCACGACCAAGAGTGGGGCTCGCCAAAACCCATTAGATCTAACCCTTTGTTCCTAGGTCCAAACTGGATTAATGGTGCTTAGTTGTATAACCCTATTCGCACATAATCTATGCTGTTTCATTCCTTGACTTATCATACTTTTGTACATGAATTTTCCCCGATAGTTGTAAAGTTAAAAAGCGTTTAAAATGAAGAGGGGACATGAACTCAGAGAATTGCGTTCCGTAAACTGTAGATAACTGTAACCTCACGTGCAGTTGCCTTGAATTGTATCACGACCTACAAACGTCCTAGATTTGTTAGACACTTCAATCTTTGTAATGACTCATGTACAAGTCTTCTATCTTGATTATGTATTAAGGTTTGTATGGAATTGTTATTCATTGAATTTGTGTATTAGATGTATTAATTGATAACCTGTTCAATATATATTTCGCCAACTATATATATTCTTGTATCTTGTGAGTTGTATAATCGGGTTAAGTCTTCTTGACTTCGTGTTTCGTATGAATAAATTGTATATGTATACTTCTTGACTTCGTGTCTCGTATGAATAAATTATATATGTATAAATGTGTCTCGTATGAGTAAACTGCATGTGTATGAATGTGTCTCGTATGAGTAAACTATATGTGTATGAATATGTCTCGTATGAGTAAACTGTATGTGTATGAATAATTCCCATGTATGGGCATACTTGTATTATGATGTAACACCTCGTAAAATCACGTCCAATGATGTATCGACACGTGTACTAAACCCTAATAAAGTCAAACGTCGAATTTGAGGGACTAATTTTTTGAAAAATCAAAAACTTTGATTATAGAAGGACTGGAAATGTTAACATGCTTAATATAAGCCTCTGAATAACATTACACGGTAATCATATTCACAAATGAGCCACTTGTTGATCGAGAGTAGCCGTTTGCGTAATTAATTGAAAGTTTGCGCGACGAAGGGTTAAAAGTGTCAACATGTTAATTCTTACCTCTGAGTGACCTTTTAACAAACCAAGAGCTTCATGATGTTTGATTATACTCTCAGGAATGCCAAATATTGGCCATCTAAGGCTTTTATGCCTATAAGTGTGTTACGCGCAACTTTGCAAGTTTGAGGGGTTAAAAGCGTCAGTATGTTTAATTATACCTCTGAATGACCTTTTTATGAACCCAAAGCATTGCGATATTTAATAATACTCTCGAGAATGTCTAATATGGATTAGATTGGGCTTTGACGCTATTAAACGATGATATGCGCATGTTTGCGCATTAGAGGGACAAAAAGCATCAACTATTAAATCTACGCCTTTGGGTGACCATTTAAGCGAACGGGGGCGTCGTAATATTTAAGTATATGCCCGGGATTACTCATTATGGGCCATGGAAGGCTTGAATATCATTAAACGACATTTCGCGCTACTTTGTGCGATTAAGGGACTAAAAGCGACGACTTGCGAAACTACGCCTTTGAGAGGCCTTTTAATCAAACCGAGAACTCCGCAACACTTGGCGGCATTCCTGGATATGCCTAAGATTTTACGTTAAAGGATTTTATGCTTGAAATTAATATTACACGTATGTATAGAAAGTTATGCGCTAAAAGATCATTTTCGAAAGATGAGAAGTAAATGAAACTTAGCAGGGGTCATATCTGCCAAACCACAGAAACTGCTGCCTGGGCCGACCCTTTTCACAAGCCACAACTCAGGTATGGGCCTGACCCCTCCTCTCGGGCCATCCGAATAGCAAAACAACAGCTGATATGTTGTTAAATACGAACAAAAGTGATTACAGGGACTTAATCTGCACTGCTGCCAAACTTTTAAACTGGGCTGGTTGTCTAGGCGGGCTGCGAACCCCAACTGGGCCTCCTACGCGGGCCACGACCCATGTACAGCAAACAGTAGCCTGTTTTTCTTGCTGTTTGTTTTGTTCTTCACACACTTAAAATCATTTTTATCATTCTAGGGGCTGCTAACAGATTTATAAAACCAGGTTACACCTGTTATCATCTCATGGCCCCTTCCAACACTTGTTGATCATCTAATCATTCTCCAAACTCTATAAATAGAGGTAGGTTTTTTGCTCAAAAACTCACACATATTATTCCAATCTGCTCTTGCTCTCAATCATAGAGGATCCTGAGTATTATGGAACCTCCTCTGAGTTGATTTCAGTCCATTGGACCCTTTGTAAGTGTCCTTTCGTGACTAGTTAATATTATTTGGCTTAGAAAGCCAAAAAGTCAAGCGTTTACAATAAACGCTTTGACTTTTAAATGATTAAGCCATGGTTCACAACGAACATGGCTACATGATCCTAATTTGGTAGGTTTTAAACCCTCAAAAGGGTACCTCCTAATTATCAAGTTTACTTAGTTAATTGTCTGGTCAAAATAATTAAAATAAAAGTCAAACGGTCAGTTTTTAAATAAAATTCATAACTGATAATGTAGAAGCTATGAAATCAGTTTTGTCACTTTAATAACTTGGTAAATATTAATTGAACATGTCTAGGCATGTTCGACCTGACAATTCTGAGTTTAGGCTTGGTTCGCAACCGAAAGTCGCAAAAGTTGACTTTTGCTTTGACTTTGACTTTCAGTTCTGACCTGATTTAGGTTAGTTTAGTTATGCCTTAGGGTTCCTTTAGGATCATATTATATGTTAGTATAACCCTCTCAGGTTATACAACATGGTTCCATAGAAATCCTAGTTCATTGCATGTTTCCGTTAAATGCTTAAAAATTGACCATTATGCCCTTTTGATATAAAAACGAAATTTTTTGAAATGTGAGTGGACAAAAATCTTTATTACTGAAATATAAGTATGTCCTAAAAATTTGACATCCGAATCTGGTCTAGAATGAAAGTTATGCACGATATCGTAAAACTAAAGCTTTTTATTAATTAAATGGCATTTTTGGCATAAATCATATTTAAGCCCAATTTTTGGCACCAAACTTTCTACCCACTAATATAATATAATATTTTGGGATTTTTGGAAATTTTTGTTGAATTTTATACTGACCATAACATGGAGTTCTTGCATGGGCTCGGTAATTGACGATAATACCTTTTCGCAAATAAAATGAGTTCTACACATCATTTACATGTCAAACATTTTTCTACTGATTTTATATATTAAATAAGATATTTTAAACACTTGAAACTGATTAAAATCTCAGACTTCCTTAAACAACCCGAATATTGTCAAATATCGACTTTTATGCGAAATAGACGCATAGTATGGTTTAAAACCATATTTAGCACCTAAGACTTATTACCTAGTGATTTTAAAAATAAATTTTTATACTTTAACAATAAGTTTAAGTCTTGAACTCAGATTTCCAAATTTGACCCTTAAAGCATTTGTGAAATGACCAAAATGCCCTTGCGGCGCATAGTTTGGCCATAAATGACAAAATTCACATATGTATGATATCTTACTGATATAACTTAATAAAATTTATATTTTTACTGATTGTTTCAGACCAGAACCTCAGATTCCTATTTAACCTTTTTTTTAAACTTTAAAATGACCAAAATACCCCTACGGGGCATAAATTTGGTTTTAAATTCGTTTTGGGCATAATGGAAGATATCCTACTGATATCATAACATATTTTAAGCATAATAACTTATGGAACATGTTCATGACTTATTCGGTTATCCGTTATGCATATACGCGTTCGGTACGGTTTATGTAACTAGTTTGCATAAATTAGCCGAAGCGGGTCAAACCTTATCATTTATACTTCAAAATCCAGAATGTGTTTAGTTTACCCATTTTATACAAGTCTTCATACTTGTTGGATCTGAATCACATTCTAATCCGGTCCTCGCTTAATCTTGCGTTTTGAACCGTAAACCTTTCATTAAAACTAACCGGTCTAAGTTAAGACTTAAATAAGACCCGTTAGGAATCTAATAGGTTATTAAAACCTTCGTTCCAAATTAGGAGCCCAGTAAAAGCTACTTATACTTGCTGATTGATATACGGCTGAGAATAAAATTATATTTTAAGCTCAGGTAAATACTTTTAACTTATTTTCCCTTATACGGGCTTGAGATACGGTAAATTATTACCGCTTGGTCGAGTATTGAATATTTAATCGATTAGTGGTTAAATCATTGAGATAACCCATTTTAATCTGTCTTGTTTGATTCAATGCCTTTGGGGGGGGGGGGTTAATGACCATGTCCTGGATATCCTCGGCTCATTCATTAGAAATGGTCACGGCTTAAGCACGGGGTGTAGGCATACACCTGACAGTTGCGTATGTATAAACGGTATCTCACTCTCTTGTGGGTCTATACTTGTGGTGTGTCTATTAATCTAATCCGGCTCTTCTAACCGGGTCCTGAATGGACGACAAACATGTAAAACTATATACAAGATTATTTTAAAATAATTGTCCCAAGTCATAAAAGAGTATTTGTGCCTTGTGCATTTAAATCAATTTTATAAACATTTTTCAAAAGACTAAGTGACAGGTACTATGCGTAATGGGCTGGAAGCTCCTGAGTACTAATTAAGGAATCTTGCAAGTTCTTAGTGCTTAAACTCTGGTGAACAATAAATTTGTTATCTGTTTTAGATCCGCCTGTGGATCCATTATCGACCGTTTGTATAATATTTTATTATACTGTTCAAATACGGTTTGTATTATTATTTTAGACTTCCGCTGTGCATTAAACTGTGATTAATTGACTATGATGATATCAACTATGTCACGATACTCCCCACCGGGCCTACCGGTAATACGTGGAAATATCAGGGTGTGACAGGTTGGTATCAGAGCCAACGTTTGAGTGAATTAAACACTAGCCTTTAGTGTTTAATCTCAAATGACACAGTAGCATATTCCTTAGACCTTCTGAGTCTAGACTTAACATAGGAATACTCTCATCCCTATTCAGTAAAATATTGTTTTCGATTTTATGTATTTCGTATATGTCGCTAGGCAAAGAAGCCGTGATGGAAATTCTCCACATCCGAAGCCTAGAAATGCCGAGTTTCGTACCGTGGCTAGGATAAGCGTGCAACCGATGGAGGAAAGACCTTTATGGACATATTCCCAAAACCAAACTTGTTTTAAAACTTTAACCAGACTACGGAGTCCATACTAGAAGGTCCCTGAGGCTCCCACATTGAAGATGTTACGTGTGAATGTTATTAATCTCTGTTTCTTACCTCCGAGTTTTGAAATTTCAGACTTGGACTATACCAGTCAAAACCTAATCCGTGATCCATGACATTTCTTTAATCATTGAATCCTTGAATTCTACTTCTGCAATGGATCCTGATTTAAAATATTACTTTATTTACTAAAGATTTTCAGTGTCGCTACCGCGTACGATAAATAAAGAAGAAAAAATAATCAAAATGAAGCAAAGAAGGCATTAGACAATCGATCTTTCATTTTTCATTTTTCTCTAAATCCCTGTATGGGCATTTAATTATTATAGTCCCCTTTGAGGACATTAGGTTTCAAAATAGTCTCTTCATGAGCAATATATTACAATATAGTCCCTTCATGGACGTTGTATTTCCATATAGTTCTTTCGTGGACATCATATTTCAGAGTAGTCCTTTTTTGGACTTTATACTCCATTATAGTCCTTACATGGACATATTTTTATTAAAATCTTTTGTAGACGTGTTATTTCATCAAAGTCCCCTGGCGAATATAATAATTTATCCTAGTCCTTTCAAGGACATATCGTTTTACTGTAGTCCCGATGATGACGTGTCTTATAGTCCCTAAACGGACTTATATTTTCCCCTTTCGTCCCCGCTTGGACAGGTATTGCTTCAAAGTCCCTATAAGGACCTATCTCTTCTACATAGTCCCAGTATGGACATTTGTTTATTATAATCCTTATATGAGCATATCTTTCGATTTGAGTCCCTGTAAGGACATCTGTTCAGCAAAGCCCTTTAAGTGCGCACGCTATATCAATATAGTCCTTTTATGGACAAGTTATTTTATTAAAATCCCTTTGGGGACATACTATTTCGAAATAGTCCCTTGAGGACATGAGATTTCACCATAGTCCCTTAACGGACATGACATTTCTTCATAAACCCTTCGTAGGCAAGTTGTTTCGATATAGTCCCTATACGGATTATAATATTTTAATAGTCCCCATACGGACTTATACTATTTTAAATAGTCCCCATACGGACTTGTAATTTTTCCTTTTAAGTCCTCTGTGGACAAATATGATACTAAACGTCCTGATTAAGGCACTATTGTAGATTTCTTAATAATTTATGGGAAGATTTGAAAATTTCAT
The DNA here is from genome assembly GCA_030545235.1 of Helianthus tuberosus. NCBI lineage: Eukaryota > Viridiplantae > Streptophyta > Magnoliopsida > Asterales > Asteraceae > Helianthus > Helianthus tuberosus. Next base: position 125,917,531 of record CM060389.1, read on the forward strand.
ATAGGTACTCATTTCGTCCTTTATCAAACACTAGTATCAATTTTATTCGAACTTTATCGATCTGCTAAATATTTTCAAAAGATCTTCTTAGTGGTTTAACCTTTCCAAGTGGCAAGTCCATAATTAGTTGGCCAAAACTTTTGGTAGTTAAGGATGATTAATCCTTCTACTATGATAGTTAAGGGAGATACCCCTTCTATCCAGAGGCGGTGAACTATGTTCAAGCCTCCAAATCTATATGATCAATGCGATCATGGTAATATTGTGTAACCATTAAGATAAATTAATCCTTGTTATCATCTAAGAACATGTTAACACTCCTAGCAGTGTGACTTGAGAAACCACACCAGCCGTCAAGGTATTTTGGACTATGTCCAAGCATTAAAGCCTATATGATCGAATTAGGTCATGGCAAGTGTCATCAATGTGATGACCACAATATAAATATCCATTAGTGATGAAGTACCTACGGGCTAAACTAGTTGTCCAAAAAGACAACGACAGTTGTGGTTTACGAACCCCTGTCTAAAGATATTGGACTATGTCCAAGCATAATAGTCTATATGATCAATGCGATCATGACTAATATCATCTGATATGATGATCATATTATTTAACATCCTTAGTGATGTTTCGCCTATGGGCTATATACTATATTGCCCATTAGTGACAATGACAATTGTGACCGTTATGGTTCACCGCCAAAGGTGATGGGAAATTCCCAAGCCTTATAGTCTATGAGATCGATAAGATCATGACTAATATCCTCAATTACGACAATTATATATACATGTACATATAAACATCCATTGATTTGCCTATGTGGCAAAATAAATCGCCTTTCAAAGCAATGTCAGATGTAGTCTATGACTCTCTGCCCAAAGGTGAAGAACTAAGTTCAAACCTTAAGATCCCTGATCAAATAAGATTGCGACTTATAAATTAATGTCTTCCGTGACAGGCTTTTGTTTCCATATCTTATAATGTCCTTTACGACAAGGCCTTCGTGCCATATGATTACTTATGTCCTTCATGATGGACTCATGTTTCATATTTAAAAGTCATTGTGGCAAGCCTTCGAGCTATCAAAAATCGTCAATATGACAAAGACAGTTGTGACATTATGATCCCCGGTCCAAAAGGAAATGGACTCAGTCCAAACCCTAAATGCCATTGATAGTCCTTTTGTGACCTAGGCTAAATGTAATTGAGACACATACAAATTGTGACACCTGTGTCACTTCAACCATCAAACAAATGCCAAACCAATGAAATATTGTATTTCATACTTGGGATTTGTAAAAATATGTGTATCGTTTGCACATGTCAACTCTTGTTCGATTTTAAGCTTTAAATCGTTTTCTAGAGGGTTATACGCGCTCTGATGCGTAAATATAACCAGTTTAATCCAACGAACACTCCGTAATAGTGAAATAGGCTTAACATACCTTAAATAACCTTTACATAACTTAGAAATAAGTTTTGAAGGCTTTGGTATGGCAAAAACAAGTTAAATCGCTTACAGGGACTAAACTTGACAAACTACGAAAGTATGCCAATTTAAACTGTAACAAACATTCCGGAACATGACCATAAGTTAAACATACCATAAATATCCTTCACATAGCTTAGAAATAGGCTTTGAGGGGTTCGGTGTGCTAAAATAAACTTTTGGGTCATTCAGGGACTAAAAGCGTCAAAAAGTGCACAAGTTTGCACTTTCGCGCATAACTTACGTTCTGAATACATCCGGACATCCAAAAATTTATGTAAGCACTAAAATATTTTATTTTTGTGTTTGGCATAAGAAAAATCCATTCGTCACGCATTTTGGATTGTTTTTCGCGCTTGTGCGCATTCCGTCGTAATTAAGCGAACATCACGTTCGTACGACCAAACGAACCAACATCCGGCATATTTTTGAGCATGTTTCATGTCCACAATGTTTAGGCATCATTTTAGGGCCTTAAAGTTGGCTTTACGGGCCTTAGAAGGGTCGAAAATGGCTTAAACACATAACAGGGACTGAAACTGTCATTTAGCAAACTTGTTTCTGATCTGACATGGCCAGGCGGCCCGCGTAAGTTTTATGTGTATCCTTACACGGCCTGCGTCAGGCTATCTGACCAGATTAAGTGAATTTAACAGCTGTTTGGAGCTGTTTTGCACTCCGAATCCCAATTCCAAGTGTCAATTCCTTATGGTGGGTGGCAAATTTACCTACCACAACATTCCAACATGTGTACGGCTTAGATCGTGCCCCCTTTTCCAAGAAACGATCTTAACGGTTACCCGATAACTATAAATACCCAACCCCATTCATTTCTAAACCCACAAGAATCTGATCTAAAAGACTCTAAGTTGGAACCATTGTTTCATACCTGAGTTATTTGGATCGAGATTAGCATTCGGGGACCCTTCGTAAGTATTCCTTCGTTCTTTTATTGCTTTTCGAGTCCGAAAGTCAAACTTTGTTTGACTTTCTGCATTGACCAGTTTATGGTCAATGCGAAGTTCGTTTGAACTTCGCAACGTGATTGTAATCACGATGGTTATAGTCCCTTGTGACTATGCCTACTGATTACCACGTTGTCTAGGGTCGTAAGGGTAAGCGATCTGATAAATCGCTTATACCTTCGAACCCGACCCATTTGGTCGATCAATAGGATCCGACCAAATGCATTAGGTGACCATAGCATATAGGGAATAACCTTCCGAGGTTATGCCCTATGGTCACATCGTTTAAATAGTTGTATGATAGGTAGTTTATATGCCTTAGGTAAATTACCAGAATACCCTTTTCATGTATAATTGGTAATTAAGCATATGTAACCTAAACTTTTGTCACATAACTGATTATGTAACATGTTTATGCATATAACACTTGTCATAGGGCTGGTTAGACGTCTCAAGTGCGTTCTTGCGCGCACGACGCGTTAAAGTAGCATAAGCTACCTAAACGGGTCGTAATGGGTCGAAAGAACTTAGGTTAGGTTTCATTTAGTATGTAGGCTTTGTTAAACCATATGATACGAGTCTCCATACTCGTGTGGTTTACAAACCCTCATTCTATCTAAATCCTCCGATTTAGGTCCGGTTAATTAACATAGTTACCTATATTAGGTGCCGTTTGATTCCGTGATCTCTAGCATTGCTTGGTGGTTATCTTAGGACTTCTGAGCAATCTCAAGTAAGTACATAGTTCCCCTCTTTTACCGTTTTCAAACTGTTTTGGGGTGAAGCATGTGTACCTATCTGTTATTTTCATGATTCCAAAGTATAATTGATTATACATGTTATTACTTATCATTTGACAAACTAAATGACTATCTATGGTTTAAACATTGATTTTTCAAAGAACATAAAATAAATTGTTGAATTGTACTTATTTTATGTTCACCAGACCGGTTGTTTGTATGATATAGCGCTATAGGATTAGACACCCCGTTCCTGTTGTCATGGAATGTCTGAAACCAATTTGTTTCTCCATCCAAATAGGGATTTCCTTTGTGGTATCCTTATAGTCTCTAAGGTGTATTTTGATGCACTAGGTCTGAATGAATTCTTAAATCACATTTTTAAAGTATAGTTTGATATACTCCCATGTGTGATATTGTACAAAACCAACATTTATTTTGTTAATCACATCCAAAGCATATTTTGATATGTTATTTACAAAACCAAAACATATTTTAATATGTTATTTATCACATCCAAAGCATATTTTGATATGTTATTTACAAAACCAAAACATAGTTTAATATGTTATTTATAAATCCGAAGTATACTTGTAATATACTACTGAAAACTATTATTTTGAACAACTAAAGTATAGTTAATGTACTATCTATCTAACGATTGGGTTTTGGTTAGTGTTTAGATAACGGGACGGGTGTAATGTGATGAAAACATGGTAGATACGCCCCTGGTACTTCTTATATATAAGTGTTCTCATTGCATTACATACCGTGGCGATATTTAGTACACTCGGGTTAACAATATTGGAACTGAAATATATTTTAATATATTAATCATTCGATTCTCTTAAAATCCAAAGTATATTTTCACATATACTATAACATACTTTTCACAAGACATTGTTTTACAAACAACTTATCTTATACAAACTCATTTTTACTTAGTTATTCATTTAACCTTACATTTATTTATACATATCATCTGATCTTATCGTTTTTCAAATGATTTACAAGACAAAGCAAATTACAAGGATCATGACTAACTTTTGTTAAACAATTTTTTTCTAAACTTATAAGTCATGAATCCTATATTCACAAAACCTATGTATCTCACAGGCATTTTTATGCTGACGTACCTATTTTTACACATGTTTCAGGTACTGCTTTGCAATGATTGTTGATACATGCTACATTTAGGATGGACTCGTGCCTTAGCAACTTTAAAACTTGGAAGATCATAGTTGTACTTATTTGATTGTATTAAAACAATGAGTTCATTTATTCAATAAAACGAAATTATTTATGCCATGGTTATGAAACAATAATTCTGTTACAACACTCCCCGACGTTTCCGCCAGGTCTGGTTGTTCTACGTGGTCGGGGTGTGACAGAAAAGTTGGTATCAGAGCCAATGGTTATAGGGAATTAGGTTATTAGTAATGCTTTGACCTAGTCTATAACCTTTCTAGGACCCTAACGCGAGTTTACTTGCGTTTAGTCATAAAACAATACCGTCACTTATTCTTAGGTGACAACCACAACAAGAACATAAATTTCAAAACCGCTTTGAAAACTAATCATCTGTTCTAGGATGATTGATTACTAGGTTTTGAACCCTCTGTTATATGGTTTTGAACCCCTATGAGTTTTCAAAATCTCGTCAAGGTTTTGGGTTTTAAATAATGTGAACACGTGCAAACTGGAAGGGTGAATGCCTGTATTCTGGGTTTTCTGTCTAGGCAAGCACTTCGTATATATCTCATCAGACGCGAGACCAGTTGTGCTTACCTGAGAATTCTTGGGATGAGTGTTCACTTATAGGCGAGCGTGTCTTCGCGATACATTATTTTTGACCTATTTACTTTGATTAATCACCAGGGTCGTTTGTTGCTTTGTAGTAACAAACAAATGACCACTATCCTTGCTTTCATCAGATTTGTTTCCACTCATTCTTTTCGTCTAATTCTCTCACTCGTTTCCTTTCATGTTCCTCTTTTAGAATGCCTCCTCGACGCGACAATCAGATGGCGAATGCCGAACTGGCGGAAATCATCGCGCAGCAAATGGCTGCTGCCTTCCCAAATCTTTATGCTCAAATGATGCAAGCCATCAACAACAACAATGCTCCATGCAATTTCAAGAATTTTAACTCAGCTAAACCGCTCAAGTTTAGTGGTTCTGAGGGAGCAACTGGGCTTCTTCAATGGTTCGAGAGCATTGAGAATACTTTCCGTCACGTTCAGTGTCCTGAAAATCGCAAGGTCGAGTTTTCTTCGAGTGTGTTTCAGAAGAGGGCTCTTACGTGGTGGAACGGGGTGATGAGAGACCGCGGTGCTGAGGTTGCATTAACACAGACTTGGGCTGAGCTTAGGGCTCTTATGATGAAGGAATTCTGTCCTCGTCATGAGCTAAGGGCTCTAGAAAGGGAATTTGATGATTTGAAGCAAGACAGTGGGGAACATCGAGCCTATACTGACCGCTATGAGGAATTGAGCTTGTTATGCCCTACTATGGTTACGCCTCTGGATAAGGCGATTAAGAAATACATTGATGGTCTTCCTGACGTAATTCAGGATATAGTTACTGGCAGCAACCCTACTACCAGACAAGCCATAGAATTATCTGCCACTCTGACTGAATCCCATATCAGGAAGCGCAAGCTGTTTCGGAAGGGCGACTCAAGACCATCTGACAAGACTGCTCAAGTGGAACCGAAAGAAGAAAATGCTGAGGCATCCAAGAATAAGAAGCGCAAAGCCTCTCAAAACTACGCTGTAACTGCTCAAGATAAACAGGTTGCACCAAACCAGCCAGCACAACCTCGCAAAAGACAAAACTATGTTGGTACCGCACCTTTGTGCAACAAGTGCAACCGTCATCATCTAGAGCAAGAGCAGTGTCACAAATGTACCCACTGTGGGCGGTTGGGACATTTGATCAATGTTTGTCGTTATGCAAATCAAGCTGCTGCAAACCCTGCTGCTGTTCGAGCACGGTTCCCTCCGGGGTCATGTTATAACTGTGGTGACCTTACTCACTACAGAAACAATTGCCCAAGACTTGTTAACGCACCTCCAGCGCGAGGACGAGCATTTAACATCAATGAGGCAAACGAAAACAATGATGCAGCAGTGAACAATTAGTGTTTTGTATTTCCTTGGTTGTTATCTTTTGACACTTCCAGACAATTCGGTTGTTACATAAATAAAGAATTGTTGTGTTTATTTCTACAAAATTTATGCGATTGTGTGAATGTTTGATACAACCTTATGATGTCAACCCAAAAACAAACTACTAGTGTGGTTCTGTCATTTTATGATCGCTTGTGATCTCCCCAAGAACCTTAAACACTCGTTTCTTTTAAGAAACAAAGCCAAACTCTTATTGAGAATCATTCTATCTTTATAGATGGATCCTTGAAAATGATTAAAGTGCCAAATGAAATCCATGGATTGGATTCCTAGTGTGCTTTAAATGTCCATACCTAAAGACAACAAATTAAAGAATCAAGTTAACTAATTTTGTGCATATGTGTTTTCTTACATGCTTTGTGGTTGTATGTGATCCATCCATGTCACACCCCGACCACGTGGAACATACAAAACGTGGCGGAAACGTCGGGGAGTGTTGTAACAGAATTAATGTTTCAAATCCATGGCAATGGAAGTTTCGTTTTATTGATTAAAAGTGTTACAATGTCTTAACAAACAAAGAAAATACAACATAATTAACGAGTCTTGCATCTTTTATTGTCACTAAAGCCCAAGTCTGCCTATGTGTATCTTGATCATCTTATGCAACAGCTCCTGAAAAACACATGTGAAAATATGGTACGTCAGCATAAAAATGCCGGTGAGATACATAGGTTTTGTGAAAATAAGTTTCATGACTTATGTTTGAGAAAATGTTTAGTCATGAACCTTGTTAATTGCTTTGTTTTGTAAATTGTTTGAAAATCAATAAGTTCAAATGATATGTATAGATAAAAGAATAATGAATGGTTAGATGAATAACCATGTAGACTGAGTTTGTATAAGATAAGTTGTTTGTAAAATAATGTCTTGTGAAAAGTATGTTATTTGTATAAAATGTTCTATGTCTCAAACTGAAATGATTCAAATAACGTTACGACATGTAATACCATACAAACACTTATATATAGGAAGTACCAGCGGCGTATCCACCATGCTTGTATCATATTACACACGCATCGTTACTTAATCACTTAATCAAACCAAACCAAACAATGTAAAATGTTCATGTCAAGATGTAAATCATGTCAAAATGTCTATGTCAAATATCCATGTCAAATGTCTATGTCAAATATGTCATGTATGGCAAGTGAAAGGTCTCAACTAAACCATATGCACAAAAACAAAGTATTGAAGTAAAACTTGGTTTAAATCAAAGTTATGTTTTGTGGGAAATGCATGATCAAATGTCAATCATGTTAAAATGTCTATGCCGAAATGTCTATGTCAAATCAATTGTCAAATGTATTGGGTAATATGTCAAAGTGTTCATATACTGGATGAGCATATGCAACAAAATGTAATGTAAAACAATGTACTAAGTATGCTAAGTTAACATACAAAGCAGAAAAGTCATGTAAATCAATGTACTAATAGTGTACTAATGAACATAACCAGTATATGATGTGAAAACAGGAAAGCATGAAAGTAACAAGTAGGCACATGTGTTCCACCCCAAAATGTTTGGAAAACAGTAAAAGAGGGGTCTATGTACTCACTTGAGATTGCTCAGAAGTCCTAGGATAACCACCAAGCAATGCTAGAGATCGCGGAATATCAAACGGCACCTAATATAGGCAACTACATTAATAAACCGGACCTAAATCGGAAGACTGGGTAGCATGAGGGTTTGTAAACCAAATGAGTGTAGGAACTCATGTGATATGGTTTAACAAAGCCTACATACTAAATGAAACTTAACCTAAGTCTTATCGACCCATTACGACCCGTTTAGGTAGCTTATGCTACTTTAACGCGTCGTTCGCGTGAAACGCGTTTGGACCGCCTAACTAGCCCTATGACAAGTGTTATATGCCTAATCATGTTACATAATCAGTTATGTGACAAAGGTTTAGGTTACATATGCTTAATTACCAATTATACATGAAAAGGGTATTCTGGTAATTTACCTAAGGCATATAAACTACCTATCATACAACTACTTAAACGATGTGACCATAGGGTATAACCTCGGAAGGTTATTCCCTACCTACTATGGTCACCTAATGTATTTGGTCGGATCCTAATGATCGACCAAATGGGTCGAGTTCGAAGGTATAGGCGATTCATTAGATCGCCTACCCTACGACTCTAGACAACGTGGTAATCAGTGGGCATAGTCCCAAGGGACTATGACCAACGTGATTACACTCACGTTGCGAAGTTCAAACGAACTTCGCATTGACCATTACTGGTCAACGCTGAAAGTCAAACAAAGTTTGACTTTCTGACTCGAAAAGCAGTAAAATAAGGAAAAGAACGAAAGAATACTTACCCAGGGTCCCCGAATGCTAATCCCGACTTCAAGAACTCAGGTATGAAACAATGGTTTCAACTTAGAGCTCTCAAAATCAGAATTCTTGTAAGAAATAGCAATGGGGGTAATGGGGTATATATAGTATTTGGGTAACCGTTAGGATCGTTTCATGGAAAAGAGGGCACGATCAAGGCCGTACACTTGTCGGAAAGTTATGGTGCCTCAAAATGCTCACCACCATAAGGAATCAACACTTGGCAAGGGGTTAGGGAGTGCAAAACAGCTGCAAACAGCTGTTAAATACACTTAATCTGGTCTGATAGTGGGAAGCGGCCCGCTTCAGGATCAGCCAAAGACAATGCGGGCCGCATGGCCCTTCTGATCTGCACATATGTTTGAAAAATGACAGTTTCAGTCCCTGCACGTGTTTAAGGCCATTTCCGAAACTTCTAAGGCCCGTAAAGCCAACTTTAAGGCCCTAAAATGTTGCCTAAACATTGTGGACATGAAACATGCTCAAAAATATGTCGGATGTCAGTTCGTTTGGTCGTACGAACGCGATGTTCGCTTAATTACGACGGAATGCGCATAAGCGCGAAAAACGATCCATATGACGCGACGAATGGATTTTTGGCAATCCAAACACTAAAGCATAATATAGTCATGCTTACATAAATTTTTGGATGTCCGGATGTATTCAGAACGTAAGTTATGCGTAAAAATGCAAACTTGTGCACTTTTTGACACTTTTAGTCCCTGAATGACACAAAAGTTTATTTTAGCATACCGAACACCTCAAAGCCTATTTCTAAGCTATGTAAAGGATATTTATGGTATGTTTAACTTATGGTCATGTTCCGGAATGTCTGTTACAGTTCAAATTGGCATACTTTCGCAGTTTGTCAACTTTAGTCCCTGTAGACGAAAAACTTTGATTTCACCACACCAAACCTTCCAAAACTTATATATAAGTTATGTAAAGGTTATTTAAGGTATGTTAAGCCTATTTCACTATTCCGGAGTGTTCGTTGGATTAAACTGGTTATATCTACACATCAGAGCGCGTATAACCCTCCAGAAAGCGATTTAAAGCTTGAAATCAAACCAGAATTGATATGTGTAAACGATACACATATTTTTACAAATCCCAAGTATGAAATACTATATTTCATTGGTTTGGCATTTGTCTGATGGTTGGAGTGACACGGGTGTTACAGTCTCCCCTACTTTAGGAAATTTCGTCCCGAAATTAATTCGTAGGAGTCTAACTGTGGCTTTGTGTCAAATAACCACCAGAGATAAGAAAGGCATAATCCTGTTATTTCTCTTTAACGGACATTCTTCAGAATTGAAAAATGAACGGAGTTATTTTCAACAGGCATTCTTTAGAAACAAAAATGAACGGAATAGCCATTTTACATCTTCGGAAACAAAGATGAACCGAATGAGTCATTTTACATCTTCAGAAACAAAAATGAACCGAATGAGTCATTTTACATCTTCAGAAACAAAAATGAACCGAATGAGTCATTTTACATCTTCAGAAACAAAAATGAATGGAATAGTCATTTTACATCTTCAGAAACAAAAATGAACCGAATGAGTCATTTTACATCTTCAGAAACAAAAATGAACCGAATGAGTCATTTTACATCTTCAGAAACAAAAATGAACCGAATGAGTCATTTTACATCTTCAGAAACAAAAATGAATAGAATAGTCATTTTACATCTTCAGAAACAAAAATGAACCGAATGAGTCATTTTACATCTTCAGAAACAAAAATGAACCGAATGAGTCATTTTACATCTTCAGAAACAAAAATGAACGGAATAGTCATTTTACATCTTCAGAAACAAAAATGAATGGAATAGTCATTTTACATCTTCAGAAACAAAAATGAACCAAATGAGTCATTTTACATCTTCAGAAACAAAAATGAACGGAATAGTCATTTTACATCTTCAGAAACAAAAATGAACCGAATGAGTCATTTTACATCTTCAGAAACAAAAATGAACGGAATAGTCATTTTACATCTTCAGAAACAAAAATGAACCGAATGAGTCATTTTACATCTTCAGAAACAAAAATGAACGGAATAGTCATTTTACATCTTCAGAAACAAAAATGAACCGAATGAGTCATTTTACATCTTCAGAAACAAAAATGAACGGAATAGTCATTTTACATCTTCAGAAACAAAAATGAACCGAATGAGTCATTTTACATCTTCAGAAACAAAAATGAACGGAATAGTCATTTTACATCTTCAGAAACAAAAATGAACCGAATGAGTCATTTTACATCTTCAGAAACAAAAATGAACGGAATAGTCATTTTACATCTTCAGAAACAAAAATGAACCGAATGAGTCATTTTACATCTTCAGAAACAAAAATGAACGGAATACATGACAAAATTCGCTGTGGTCTCTGTGCACTGAATTTCCATAATTATGTACGCGTCCATAATTACGTAATTCCTTGCACAGTCCGCACAGTGCATTTCATGATGTGTAGGGGAAGAAAATATCAAACCTGTGATGAGTGTGACTAGACTACCATAGGGTCCTTTTAATCAGATCAACACATGATCTTTTTAATTAGACCTCCAAGGAGTCCTTTCAGCTATATCATCATTTGATATACTTAACCAGATTTTTGGATCAATCTGTTTAACTAGACCACTCAAGGGGTCTAATTATAGAATAGTACAATAAAATCCAAGGGACTTAACTACAACGTAGAAGCCCATTGAGGATTTAATATAGTACCTTTGGATGTCCTACTATGAATCCCTTATACGAAGATATGGAAGATTCTATGAGGATTTGGATGACAAAACTTGGATCACACAAAAACATAAAAGGAAACACATAAGCACATAATCACATAGTTGTTTGACTTGTTTATTAATTTGTTATCTTTGGACGCGGATACTTAAAGCACACCAGGAATCCAATTCGTGGATTTCATTTGGCACTTTAATCATTTCAAGAATCCATTCATGAAGATAGGATGATCTACCAAAAATTCGATTTTCGTTTTCAGGAAAACGCAATATTCGAATTAAGGTACACAATAATTTAGGACATACGGAAATACCCTTGAGTACCCTATTAAGAATTTATAGTGGTACTTGGGGTATTCGTACAGAATTATAACTTGCACCTTGTACCTCATCTCTTTGCAAGAGACGGGTACTTAGGATCTTTGTGTAAAACGCAAGAGATTGTAAAATGGAAGAATTTTGGGGTTTGTCTGTTCTTCAAGGAATGCGGTTCCCCGATTGTCGGTATTTGCAATGGACATGTTGTTTATACATACAATCACCTAAATACATTATGATGTAAATAAAAGATTTATTTATAAACAATGATAACAACTGTTTCACGGACATTGACAACAAAAGAAAATAATACATAAGACATGATTATTTCTAAACGGTGTTGTCTTCTAGTCGGTCAGATGTTCATCTCCGTATTGGATTAGCATTAGCAAGCCTTGGGCAATTTCTTCGGAAATGTCCCATCTCACCACACTTGTTGCACGAACCCGGTGGAAAGCGAGCTCGGGCAGGTTTGTTGTTAGCTTGATTCGGTGCAACTGCTGCAACGCAAACTTTTGCCACATGACCTTTAAGTCCACAAATTTGGCATTCGTGGCACTTCACATTAGCATGATGATGTATACCACATCGGTTGCACAAGGGTGAAGTTCCGTTGTATGGCTTCCTAGCACGGGGTTTAGCTGGTTGGTTGGGGGCGGCTTGATCATTGTGAGCGACCATGGCGAAGTTCTGAGGAGCCTTTTGCTTCTTTGACCACTCAAGGGATCCAGTCTGTTCATCCATGGTCTTTGATTCCTCGAGCGGTTTCTTGTCACCCTTTCGGAAAAGCTTACGTTTCCTGATCTGAGATTCAGTCAGGGTTGCAGATAGCTCAATGGCCTGCCTAACCGTAGTGGGGTTACTACCGGTAACAATGTCTTGAACCAAGTCAGGGAGACCATCAATGTATTTTTCGATCGCCTTATCCAAAGGTGTAACCATGGTAGGACACAACAGGCTCAGCTCCTCATATCGATCAGTGTATGCTCGATGTTCGCCACTGTCTTGCTTAAGATCGTCGAATTCTCTTTCCAATGCCCTGATCTCGTGACGAGGACAGAATTCCTTCATCATCAGTGCTCTAAGTTCTTCCCATGTCTGAGCCAGTGCCACATCGGCACCCCTATCTCTCACCACACCGTTCCACCACGTCAAGGCTCGTTTCTCAAAGACACTAGATGCAAAATCTACCTTTCGCTCGTTTGGACATTGAACATGCCTGAAGGTGCTTTCTAGACTCTCGAACCATTGTAGAAGTGCAGTCGCTCCTTGAGACCCAGAAAACTTGGATGGCTTAGCTGAGTTGAACGTCTTGAAACTGCAGAGAGCCTTATTGTTGTTGATAGCTTGGTAACATTGAGCAATGACGTTTGGGATTGCAGCAGTCATTTGTTGTGTAATGACAGCTGCCAGCTCGTCAACAGATACAGGATTTTCGCGTCGTGGAGGCATTCTAAAAGAGAAGAACATGAAAGGAAACGAGTGAGAGAATTAGACGAAAAGAATGAGATGAACAAATCTGATGAAAGCAAGGGTAGTGGTCATTTGTTTGTTACTACAAAGCAACAAACGACACACAGTGACTAAATTAAAGTAAATGGATCAAAAATAATGTATCGCGAAGACATGCTCGCCTATAAGTGAACACTCATCCCAAGAATTCCCAGGTAAGCACAACTGGTCTCGCGTCTGATGAGATGTATACGAAGTGCTTGCCTAGACAGAAAACCCAGAATACAGGCATTCACCCTTCCAGTTTGCACGTGTTCACATTATTTAAAACCCAAAACCTTGATGAGATTTTGAAAACTCATAGGGGTTCAAAACCATATAACAGAGAGTTCAAAACCTTACAATAGAGGGTTCAAAACCTAGTAATCAATCATCCTAGAACAGATGATTAGTTTTCAAAGCGGTTTTGAAATTTATGTTCTTGTTGTGGTAGTCGCCTAAGGATAGGTGACAGTATTGTTTTATGACTAAACGCAAGTAAACTCGCGTTAGGGTCCTAGAAAGTTATAGACTAGGTCAAAGCATTACTAATAACCTAATTCCCTATAACCATTGGCTCTGATACCATCTTTTCTGTCACACCCCGACCACGTGGAACATACAAAACGTGGCGGAAACGTCGGGGAGTGTTGTAACAGAATTAATGTTTCAAATCCATGGCAATGGAAGTTTCGTTTTATTGATTAAAAGTGTTACAATGTCTTAACAAACAAAGAAAATACAACATAATTAACGAGTCTTGCATCTTTTATTGTCACTAAAGCCCAAGTCTGCCTATGTGTATCTTGATCATCTTATGCAACAGCTCCTGAAAAACACATGTGAAAATATGGTACGTCAGCATAAAAATGCCGGTGAGATACATAGGTTTTGTGAAAATAAGTTTCATGACTTATGTTTGAGAAAATGTTTAGTCATGAACCTTGTTAATTGATTTGTTTTGTAAATCGTTTGAAAATCAATAAGTTCAAATGATATGTATAGATAAAAGAATAATGAATGGTTAGATGAATAACCATGTAGACTGAGTTTGTATAAGATAAGTTGTTTGTAAAATAATGTCTTGTGAAAAGTATGTTATTTGTATAAAATGTTCTATGTCTCAAACTGAAATGATTCAAATAACGTTACGACATGTAATACCATACAAACACTTATATATAGGAAGTACCAGCGGCGTATCCACCATGCTTGTATCATATTACACACGCATCGTTACTTAATCACTTAATCAAACCAAACCAAACAATGTAAAATGTTCATGTCAAGATGTAAATCATGTCAAAATGTCTATGTCAAATATCCATGTCAAATGTCTATGTCAAATATGTCATGTATGGCAAGTGAAAGGTCTCAACTAAACCATATGCACAAAAACAAAGTATTGAAGTAAAACTTGGTTTAAATCAAAGTTATGTTTTGTGGGAAATGCATGATCAAATGTCAATCATGTTAAAATGTCTATGCCGAAATGTCTATGTCAAATCAATTGTCAAATGTATTGGGTAATATGTCAAAGTGTTCATATACTGGATGAGCATATGCAACAAAATGTAATGTAAAACAATGTACTAAGTATGCTAAGTTAACATACAAAGCAGAAAAGTCATGTAAATCAATGTACTAATAGTGTACTAATGAACATAACCAGTATATGATGTGAAAACAGGAAAGCATGAAAGTAACAAGTAGGCACATGTGTTCCACCCCAAAATGTTTGGAAAACAGTAAAAGAGGGGTCTATGTACTCACTTGAGATTGCTCAGAAGTCCTAGGATAACCACCAAGCAATGCTAGAGATCGCGGAATATCAAACGGCACCTAATATAGGCAACTACATTAATAAACCGGACCTAAATCGGAAGACTGGGTAGCATGAGGGTTTGTAAACCAAATGAGTGTAGGAACTCATGTGATATGGTTTAACAAAGCCTACATACTAAATGAAACTTAACCTAAGTCTTATCGACCCATTACGACCCGTTTAGGTAGCTTATGCTACTTTAACGCGTCGTTCGCGTGAAACGCGTTTGGACCGCCTAACTAGCCCTATGACAAGTGTTATATGCCTAATCATGTTACATAATCAGTTATGTGACAAAGGTTTAGGTTACATATGCTTAATTACCAATTATACATGAAAAGGGTATTCTGGTAATTTACCTAAGGCATATAAACTACCTATCATACAACTACTTAAACGATGTGACCATAGGGTATAACCTCGGAAGGTTATTCCCTACCTACTATGGTCACCTAATGTATTTGGTCGGATCCTAATGATCGACCAAATGGGTCGAGTTCGAAGGTATAGGCGATTCATTAGATCGCCTACCCTACGACTCTAGACAACGTGGTAATCAGTGGGCATAGTCCCAAGGGACTATGACCAACGTGATTACACTCACGTTGCGAAGTTCAAACGAACTTCGCATTGACCATTACTGGTCAACGCTGAAACTCAAACAAAGTTTGACTTTCTGACTCGAAAAGCAGTAAAATAAGGAAAAGAACGAAAGAATACTTACCCAGGGTCCCCGAATGCTAATCCCGACTTCAAGAACTCAGGTATGAAACAATGGTTTCAACTTAGAGCTCTCAAAATCAGAATTCTTGTAAGAAATAGCAATGGGGGTAATGGGGTATATATAGTATTCGGGTAACCGTTAGGATCGTTTCATGGAAAAGAGGGCACGATCAAGGCCGTACACTTGTCGGAAAGTTATGGTGCCTCAAAATGCTCACCACCATAAGGAATCAACACTTGGCAAGGGGTTAGGGAGTGCAAAACAGCTGCAAACAGCTGTTAAATACACTTAATCTGGTCTGATAGTGGGAAGCGGCCCGCTTCAGGATCAGCCAAAGACAATGCGGGCCGCATGGCCCTTCTGATCTGCACATATGTTTGAAAAATGACAGTTTCAGTCCCTGCACGTGTTTAAGGCCATTTCCGACACTTCTAAGGCCCGTAAAGCCAACTTTAAGGCCCTAAAATGTTGCCTAAACATTGTGGACATGAAACATGCTCAAAAATATGTCGGATGTCAGTTCGTTTGGTCGTACGAACGCGATGTTCGCTTAATTACGACGGAATGCGCATAAGCGCGAAAAACGATCCATATGACGCGACGAATGGATTTTTGGCAATCCAAACACTAAAGCATAATATAGTCATGCTTACATAAATTTTTGGATGTCCGGATGTATTCAGAACGTAAGTTATGCGTAAAAATGCAAACTTGTGCACTTTTTGACACTTTTAGTCCCTGAATGACACAAAAGTTTATTTTAGCATACCGAACACCTCAAAGCCTATTTCTAAGCTATGTAAAGGATATTTATGGTATGTTTAACTTATGGTCATGTTCCGGAATGTCTGTTACAGTTCAAATTGGCATACTTTCGCAGTTTGTCAACTTTAGTCCCTGTAGACGAAAAACTTTGATTTCACCACACCAAACCTTCCAAAACTTATATATAAGTTATGTAAAGGTTATTTAAGGTATGTTAAGCCTATTTCACTATTCCGGAGTGTTCGTTGGATTAAACTGGTTATATCTACACATCAGAGCGCGTATAACCCTCCAGAAAGCGATTTAAAGCTTGAAATCAAACCAGAATTGATATGTGTAAACGATACACATATTTTTACAAATCCCAAGTATGAAATACTATATTTCATTGGTTTGGCATTTGTCTGATGGTTGGAGTGACACGGGTGTTACAATCCAAATCCTCGTAGAATCCTCCATATCTCATATGAGGGATTTATAGTAGGATATCCAAAGTTACTATCTTAAATCCTTAATGGACTTCTACATTGTGGTCAAGTCCCTTGGGTTTTAAAGTACTATTCTATAATTGGACCCCTTGGGTGGTCTAGTTAAACAGATTAATTTGAAAATCTGATTAGAAATATCATGTGATGATATAAGTAAAAAGATCCATTAAGTGGTCTATTTAAGGAGATCGTACGACGGTCTAGTTAAGAAGATCATGTGTTGATCTAGTTAAAAAGATCGTTCGTTGATCTAATTGAAAGGACCCTTTGGCGGTCTAGTCGAGTCGCTTCATGTTTATTCAATTGATTTTTCCTCTACGCATTATGAAATGAACTGTGTGGACTGTGCAAGGAATTATGTAATTATGGAGGCCTACATAATTATGGAATTCAGTGCACAGAAACCACAGGAAGCTTTGTCATGTGTTAAGACCTATAGTGACAAGAATAATGATATGGGAGAAGTCTTGGACCTCGACCAATGTCATTTATTCTCACACTCCCCAATTCTGATCTCAATCACACACACAAGTTTCCTATGATAAGTCTTCATAAGAAACGTTCTTCGGTCCGTAGTTCAAAAATTCCATGTTTTACTACTACAAGGAATTCACTTTGAGGGTTAACAAATTCGCTAAGAGTCCTAACATGGCCCAGAGTTTTACTTAAGGGTTTAATGGATCTATTAGAAGGCGAAACCATCACAGCTGTCTTCACAAGTTTCCTCTAGAATTAAATTTCGGGACGAAATTTCCTAAAGTAGGGGAGACTGTGACACCTGTGTCACTTCAACCATCAAAAAAATGCCAAACCAATGAAATATTGTATTTCATACTTGGGATTTGTAAAAATATGTGTATCGTTTGCACATGTCAACTCTTGTTCGATTTTAAGCTTTAAATCATTTTCTGGAGGGTTATACGCGCTCTGATGCGTAAATATAACCAGTTTAATCCAACGAACACTCCGGAATAGTGAAATAGGCTTAACATACCTTAAATAACCTTTACATAACTTAGAAATAAGTTTTGAAGGCTTTGGTATGGCAAAAACAAGTTAAATCGCTTACAGGGACTAAACTTGACAAACTACGAAAGTATGCCAATTTAAACTGTAACAAACATTCCGGAACATGACCATAAGTTAAACATACCATAAATATCTTTCACATAGCTTAGAAATAGGCTTTGAGGGGTTCGGTGTGCTAAAATAAACTTTTGGGTCATTCAGGGACTAAAAGCGTCAAAAAGTGCACAAGTTTGCACTTTCGCGCATAACTTACGTTCTGAATACATCCGGACATCCAAAAATTTATGTAAGCACTAAAATATTTTATTTTTGTGTTTGGCATAAGAAAAATCCATTCGTCATGCATTTTGGATTGTTTTTCGCGCTTGTGCGCATTCCGTCGTAATTAAGCAAACATCACGTTCGTACGACCAAACGAACCAACATCCGGCATATTTTTGAGCATGTTTCATGTCCACAATGTTTAGGCATCATTTTAGGGCCTTAAAGTTGGCTTTACGGGCCTTAGAAGTGTCGGAAATGGCTTAAACACATAACAGGGACTGAAACTGTCATTTAGCAAACTTGTTTCTGATCTGACATGGCCAGGCGGCCCGCGTAAGTTTTATGTGTATCCTTACGTGGCCCGCGTCAGGCTATCTGACCAGATTAAGTGAATTTAACAGCTGTTTGCAGCTGTTTTGCACTCCAAATCCCAATTCCAAGTGTCAATTCCTTATGGTGGGTGGCAAATTTACCTACCACAACATTCCAACATGTGTACGGCTTAGATCGTGCCCCCTTTTCCAAGAAACGATCTTAACGGTTACCCGAAAACTATAAATACCCAACCCCATTCATTTCTAAACCCACAAGAATCTGATCTAAAAGACTCTAAGTTGGAACCATTGTTTCATACCTGAGTTATTTGGATCGAGATTAGCATTCGGGGACCCTTCGTAAGTATTCCTTCGTTCTTTTATTGCTTTTCGAGTCCGAAAGTCAAACTTTGTTTGACTTTCTGCATTGACCAGTTTATGGTCAATGCGAAGTTCGTTTGAACTTCGCAACGTGATTGTAATCACGATGGTTATAGTCCCTTGTGACTATGCCTACTGATTACCACGTTGTCTAGGGTCGTAAGGGTAAGCGATCTGATAAATCGCTTATACCTTCAAACCCGACCCATTTGGTCGATCAATAGGATTCAACCAAATGCATTAGGTGACCATAGCATATAGGGAATAACCTTCCGAGGTTATGCCCTATGGTCACATCGTTTGAATAGTTGTATGATAGGTAGTTTATATGCCTTAGGTAAATTACCAGAATACCCTTTTCATGTATAATTGGTAATTAAGCATATGTAACCTAAACTTTTATCACATAACTGATTATGTAACATGTTTAGGCATATAACACTTGTCATAGGGCTGGTTAGACGTCTCAAGTGCGTTCTTGCGCGCACGACGCGTTAAAGTAGCATAAGCTACCTAAACGGGTCGTAATGGGTCGAAAGCACTTAGGTTAGGTTTCATTTAGTATGTAGGCTTTGTTAAACCATATGATACGAGTCTCCATACTCGTGTGGTTTACGAACCCTCATTCTATCTAAATCCTCCGATTTAGGTCCGGTTAATTAACATAGTTACCTATATTAGGTGCCGTTTGATTCCGTGATCTCTAGCATTGCTTGGTGGTTATCTTAGGACTTCTGAGCAATCTCAAGTGAGTACATAGTTCCCCTCTTTTACCGTTTTCAAACTATTTTGGTGTACCTATCTGTTATTTTCATGATTCCAAAGTATAATTGATTATACATGTTATTACTTATCATTTGACAAACTAAATGACTATCTATGGTTTAAACATTGATTTTTCAAAGAACATAAAATAAATTGTTGAATTGTACTTATTTTATGTTCACCAGACCGGTTGTTAGTATGATATAGCGCTATAGGATTAGACACCCCATTCCTGTTGTCATGGAATGTCTGAAACCAATTTGTTTCTCCATCCAAATAGGGATTTCCTTTGTGGTATCCTTATAGTCTCAAAGGTGTATTTTGATGCACTAGGTCTGAATGAATTCTTAAATCACACTTTTAAAGTATAGTTTGATATACTCCCATGTGTGATATTGTACAAAACCAACATTTATTTTGTTAATCACATCCAAAGCATATTTTGATATGTTATTTACAAAACCAAAACATATTTTAATATGTTATTTATCACATCCAAAGCATATTTTGATATGTTATTTACAAAACCAAAACATAGTTTAATATGTTATTTATAAATCCGAAGTATACTTGTAATATACTACTGAAAACTATTATTTTGAACAACTAAAGTATAGTTAATGTACTATCTATCTAACGATTGGGTTTTGGTTAGTGTTTAGATAACGGGACGGGTGTAATGTGATGAAAACATGGTAGATACGCCGCTGGTACTTCTTATATATAAGTGTTCTCATTGCATTACATACCGTGGCGATATTTAGTACACTCGGGTTAACAATATTGGAACTGAAATATATTTTAATATATTAATCATTTGATTCTCTTAAAATCCAAAGTATATTTTCACATATACTATAACATACTTTTCACAAGACATTGTTTTACAAACAACTTATCTTATACAAACTCATTTTTACTTGGTTATTCATTTAACCTTACATTTATTTATACATATCATCTGATCTTATCGTTTTTCAAATGATTTACAAGACAAAGCAAATTACAAGGATCATGACTAACTTTTGTTAAACAATTTTTTTCTAAACTTATAAGTCATGAATCCTATATTCACAAAACCTATGTATCTCACAGGCATTTTTATGCTGACGTACCTATTTTTACACATGTTTCAGGTACTGCTTTGCAATGATTGTTGATACATGCTACATTTAGGATGGACTCGTGCCTTAGCAACTTTAAAATTTGGAAGATCATAGTTGTACTTATTTGATTGTATTAAAACAATGAGTTCATTTATTCAATAAAACGAAATTATTTATGCCATGGTTATGAAACAATAATTCTGTTACAACACTCCCTGACGTTTCCGCCACGTCTGGTTGTTCTACGTGGTCGGGGTGTGACACAAATGACATTCATTAGGAATGTTCATAACCTATTAGCCTATATGGTTTAATAATACCATGGTTAGTGTATGTTAGGTCATCAGGATGATGACTAGCTATTGTAAGACAATTAAGCAATTGTTTAATTTTGGTGTTTAGTGCCAAGCTTCAAGTATGGCAAACTTGAATGAGACAAATAACCGCCGCGATACTAATGATGCAACAAATGCTAATGATACAACAAAAGTGAACCTCAAGGTTAATGGAGTTAATCTCCAAGCTGTGATTGACGCAGCTGTTAGGAAGACTATAAGAAAGGACATGAAAAAGTCCAAAGAGCCGAATGCTACTTACTTTAAATCATATTTCCCTGCTCATGAGAAGAGCTTTGTTCATACTTCGAATGCGAAGAATAAACCAAATAAGATGACATATAGTGAGGAGCCCCGTTCCTCTAAAGGATGTACTTAAAATTTACTTTGTCTCTGGCCAGTCAAGAGACTTCAATGGCGAAAAAGGGGACATTCATTGCAAAATTGTTGGATGAAATGGAAACCATTATGTATATCAGCATTTGTGCCGAGAAAGACATTGTGAGATATGTATCACAGTCATTCAAGGGCAATGCCCTTAGTTGGTAGAAGACTCTAATAAAGTTACAGGAAAGATACTCTTACATAATTTGGGATGGTCCAAGTTTATGGACCTTATCAGAAAAACCTATTGTCCGCGAACAAGAAATGAAAAAGGTGGAATCAGAATTTTCTGACTCTCACCATAAAAGTTCTAGGCTGTCGACAGTATGTTACAGACTTTAATTCATTGTTTGGGATAGTGCCTATAACAACCCTCCTGAAATTTTTCTGACACCCTAATATATTTTAAAAAGTCCCAATATGTCCTAAAATATACCCCGTATGTGAAAACCGAGCCCGAATACCTTTATTTTTATAAGAATTATTTAAAAAAAAAATTTAGGGGCGCTCGCGGGCCGCGTAGCCTTTGGCTACACTTTACGCGGGGCGCAACAGCCAAACATCGAGACACAGCCTGGTGCTGCCACGTGGCAACACGTGTCGAACCTACATTCGTGAACCGGACAAGCTAGGGCCTACGCACCCCTACTACGCGGGCCGCGTAGCCCGAGGACTCACCTTACTCGGGCCGCGAGGAAACCAATTTCAGGCCCTATAAATAGAGGGCATCGGGCCTTCAGTCAGTTCATTCATATTTCTTTTCTCTCTCGACTTTTTACATAATAGGCATTATACTCGGATATAATATCCCCCTAATTAACGAAGTTCTGCTCCGTTGTAAGTATTATAACCCCGGTTACGTATTAGATACGCTGCCCGATTGATCCAGGGTTCCGTAATGACTGTCGTGATTCTGCCCGACGTAGTTGTTGGAATGCCGTCTCGGGGAGGGTATCGTTAATATAAATAAAGGGTTATTATACTAACATATGTACATTTGTGTAAATTATAGATAAATCACCAGGAAACCTTAGAAGAAGTCTAAGACAGCAATGCGAGTAATCTCCTTTTTGCCAACTGTTTTTACAAAACCTTAAATGTTTTACAATGTGATTAAGCAGTGATTGAGTCTTTGTAGTTCTTCAATTACTGCCGGTATGTTGGGGTTTTGTATACAAAATGTGGAACACGTTACCATTGGACAAAGGGTTAGCCAATGGGTAATATGACCCACCAGTCAGGATTGACAGTACTGAATGAGTAATTGTGTAGATATAAATATTGTGATCGCTCTCAATACTGTGTTAATTGATAAAACTCTTCTTGATTAAACTGGGATTCACTCACCAGTATTTCCCACTGACAAATGTTTTTAAAACGCGTTTCAGGTAACAAAATGTGAAAGCCAATTAGAAGAAAGCCAGCTCGAGAGCACTGACGGCTTGGAAAAATGTGGCTATAAAAGTTACCTAAAAGACGATGTTTTAAATTCAATAAAATAGGGTTTATCCCTATAAACATATTGTAATAAGAAACTTGGGTTTTACCCATGTGATTATTAATATAAAATATGGTGGTTTTACTCTGATAAATATTTCCTAACTACGGTCCTGATGAAATTTCAGCTGCCAAATTGATAAACAAATGATACCACCGACACGGATGTTCGTGGCCTCTCATTCCCGGGACAGATAAGGGGGCGGGGGTTGCGACAGAAGGTGGTATCAGAGCTAAGCCACTGATTCAGCCACAGAAGTGTTCTGCTGACATCAATATATTATCCAAATTGTTAGGAAATTAATTACGAAAATACGTGCATAATTATATGTTATTGTTATGTGTTATTTGACTATTTGTTAGTTTACAGTATGAGTGATCAAGGACCCTCAGACGTTTATCGTCAGTTGTCCGATTCACCTAGGAGTGAAGGTACTTCTTCCCAGCCTGCCCTCTCTGGGTACTCAGCTGATCAGGAAGAAGGGATGTTTGCCTTTAAAGCTCAGTCTAAAGAGCCATTCCCTCAGAAAAAAAGAGGATGGTTCAGTAAGGGAGCATTCGAGCGTAGGAAAAGAATGCGAAAGTTGCAACAGCAAAGAGTCCAAACAGCCGCTAAGCGAGAGTCAGATGCCCATACACAGGATATGCTTAATAGGAGTTTAGCAAACTTCCATATTTTAGCAACAACTGCTATCGACCCAAATCTGGAACAACTAGTAGCCCCACAACCCTTACCTTTGTTCCCCACTCAGTCGATGGAGATAGAAAACAACCCTGAAAATCAAGTAGAAATGCATGATTTTAATCCTGAGGAAATACCTAGGATACCAGTACCCAATCCCTTAGACCCAGACTATGATCCGGGGTTAGATGATCATAGGGATTATGTGCAACGCTACCAGCTGACAGACCTACCTATGCCAAACTTAGCAGCTTATCCAGGTCTGGACCCTCTAGATCCCTACTATGACAATGACGAATACATTAGGGAGATCTTAGAGAATCCATACCCTCAGGAAGAACCCATACCACAGTACCCAGATCCAGTACTAGCACCTGTACCCCCAATGAGTGCAGAAAATTTGCAAGAACTCCGAACTTTCAGAGAAGAAATCTTAGAAAGTAGCGAGAGGATGAGGTATGTAGGAGAACAACTCGTCTGGAAGTATGACGAGCGTCATATGGATTTCTGGAGGAATCCATATCCGTGAAAGTGATAGTGGAGTTGGTAATAATAATAATATAATAATATATAATATGTTTGTATGAAAATCTTTTTTTAATATATATATATATATATGTGTAGTAATAATAATATATGTTGTAGTATAGACCACTTCATGGTTAACAATGCATAATAGTGATGTAATTTTAATTCCAGTCTTAGTGTGTATTTGACGCATACTATAATAGAAAAGAGTAAGTCGCTATGATCGACGCTTTTGACCAAAATGCGTATTATGTGATTGGTTATATTAAATATTATCTTGTGATATTAATACGTGATAATTGTTTAAAATTCAGATGGCCGACCAAGAGAATCTGGATAATAACCCAGAAATTCAGAATGACAATAACCTGGATAACGATAATCCAAATAACAACAATAATGGAAATCAAGTGGATAATAGTGCTATCCAACACATAGTGGCACAAGGAATAATAGATGCGATGCCATTTATTATCCAAACAGTTAGGGAAGCCGATAATAAAAGTAAACATAGTAGTAAGCGACCATCTGAACCAGAAAACAGCGTAAACAATGGACCCGTACTTCAAGCGCCCATTCCCAAAAGAAGAAGAACCATGCCTTATGGTTGTTCTTATAAAGAATTCTGGTCTTGTAAACCAATGGAATTCTCGGGCAATGAAGGGGCCGTTGTAGTCTTACGCTGGATAGAGAAGACTGAGGCAGTCTTAAGAATAAGCAAGTGCGCAGAAGAGAATAAGATAATGTTTGCTTCTAATCTGTTTAAGAATTCAGCATTAGAATGGTGGAACACTATCCTTCAGTCTAGAGGAAGTGATAGAGTTTACAATATGGAATGGGAGGAGTTTAAGAAAATGGTAGAAAGGAAATTCTGCCCTACCAACGAAAAAGAACAGATAGCAAGCAAGTTCCTAAACCTTAGAATGACTGGAGTGGATAGTAAGGGGTACACTAAGTTATTCTTTGAATATGCCCGAATAGTGCCAACCCTTGCTTCACCTGAACCAGTATTAATCTCCCGTTACATCTGGGGATTAATTGGAGAGATTAGACATGTAGTCAAGGTAGCTAGACCCCAAACCATAGAAGAAGTTGTAGAACTAGCAAACACCTTGACTGATGAATTAGTCCGTACACGAGAAGAGGATCAAAGGAGGAACCTAACCCAGAAGCTTACACAAGAATTCCGTTTTGGAAATTCTAACCGTGGGAAAAATATAGGCTCTACCTCTGCACCTTATTGCAAGTAATGCAAAAGGAAGCCTTCAGGAAGATGCTCCATATACTGTAACTCCTGCAAAATATTGGGACATAAGGAAGAAGACTGCAGGAAGAAATTTAACAATACGATATGCTACAACTGCGGAGAACAAGGTCATATCAAGCCAAATTGTCCGAAATTAGCTCCAGTCATAAACACCAAGAATAATAAAAATGCTAGAGCATTTGTTCTGACTGCAGAAGAAGCAAAGATGATCCCGGATGTGATCACTGGTACGTTTTTAGTTAATGATGTTTTTGCTAAAGTATTATTTGACTCTGGTGCAAACCAAAGTTTTATTAATACTTCATTTTTCAAACTTCTTAATCAATCATTAACTAAACTCCCACAAGAATGTCTAGTAGAGACAGCAAATGGAGAAACCGTTAGGATTTCTGAGATCTTGCAGGGAGCAAGAATAGAAATTCTAAATCAGAAATTTATTGCAAACCTTTACCCCATGAATCTGGCAGGATTTGATGTCGTGTTAGGAATGGATTGGTTAATAGCCAATAAAGCCAGTATTTTATGTGATCAAAAATCAATTCAAGTAAATTCACCAAAGGGTGAAAAGATCACAATTAAAGGAAATAAAACCTCTAGATCCACTAAATTCATCTCTGTGATGAAAACAGCAAGTTGTATAAGAAAAGGATCATTAGTGTATTTGATTTCCATAATCACTAACACTAAAGGAAAAGAATTAAAGGATATTCCAGTAGTATCCCAGTTTTCGTATATATTCCCAGAAGAGCTAGCAGGGCAACCTCCAATTAGGGAAGTTGAATTCAGAATCCACCTACTACCAGGGACAGCACCAATTGCCAAAGCACCTTACCGTTTGGCACCTGCATAAATGCAGGAACTTAAGAAACAGTTAGACGAATTATTAGAGAAAGGATTCGTACACCCAAGCTCATTGCCATGGGGAGCACCGATTTTATTCGTCAAAAAGAAGGACGGATCAATGCGTATGTGCATTGACTACCGTGAATTGAATAAAGTCACGATTAAGAATCGGTATCCATTACCAAGAATAGATGATCTGTTTGATCAATTGCAAGGAGCACGATTTTTCTCTAAAATCGATTTAAGGTCAGGATATCATCAATTAAGGGTACAGGAAGAGGACATTCCTAAGACCGCTTTCAGAAAAAGGTATGGTCATTATGAATATACTGTCATGACATTTGGTTTAACCAATGCCCCAGTTTCATTCATGGACACGATGAACCGAATATGTAAGCCATATTTGGATAAATTCATAATTGTTTTTATAGATGATATTCTCATTTACTCTAAGAGTAAAGAGGAACATGCAAAGCATTTGCACGCACTTCTAAGTTTATTAAGAAAAGAAAAGCTTTATGCTAAATTTTCGAAGTGTGAGTTTTGGTTAGAACAGGTACAATTTCTTGGACATCTAGTTAATCATGAAGGAATTCATGTAGATCCCACCAAGATCGAGGCAATAACCAAGTGGAAAACCCCTGAGTCACCAACCGAGGTTAGAAGTTTCTTAGGATTAGCCGGTTATTATAGAATATTTATTCGAGATTTTTCTAGAATAGCCATTCCCTTAACTAAGCTAACCTGTAAACCCGTTAAGTTTGAATGGGGACCAAAACAAGAAGACGCCTTTAGAATCCTTAAGCAAAGATTAACCCATGCACCTATACTAGCGTTACCAGAAGGAACTGAAGATTTTGTAATCTATTGTGACGCTTCTAAATTAGGTTATGGATGTGTGTTGATGCAATGCCAAAAGGTTATAGCTTATGCATCCAGACAACTTAAGAATCATGAAGAGAATTATTCAACTCATGATTTAGAATTAGGAGCTATAATTTTTGCCCTTAAGATTTGGAGACATTACCTATACGGTAGTAAGTTTACTGTTTTCACCGATCATAAGAGTTTAAGATATGTCTTTGGGCAAAAGGAATTGAATATGAGACAAAGACGCTGGATGGAATTACTTAGTGATTATGATTGCGATATCCAGTATCATGCAGGAAAGGCAAATGTAGTTGCTGATGCTTTAAGCCGAAAGTATCATGAAAAGCCAAAAACGATACGTTCTCTTAAATTAAATCTACAAGTAGATTTAAATGAGCAGATTAGAAAAGCACAAGAATCAGTAATCAAGGATGATACTGAAAAATTAAAAGGAATGATTAAGGAATTAGAAAAAGGAACATATGGAATTTGGAGATTCCATAAGAAAAGAATATGGATACCAAAATTAGGAAACTTACGCCACCGTATATTAGAAGAAGCCCATAAATCTAAATATACGATGCATCCTGGAAATGATAAGATGTATCAAGATTTAAGGAAAAATTTCTGGTGGATAGGGATGAAAAAGGATATAGCAGCTTATGTTTCTAAATGTTTAACTTGTTCACAAGTTAAAGCTGAACACCAGAAACCCTCAGGTTTGTTACAGCAGTTAGAAATGCCAGTTTGGAAATGGGAATTGATAACAATGGATTTTGTTACCAAATTACCTCAAACAAGGAAAGGTAATGATACAATCTGGGTGATTGTAGACAGGCTAACTAAGTCAGCTCATTTCCTACCAATGAAGGCAACTTTCGGTATGGAACAGTTAGCTAAATTATATGTAAATGAAATAGTTTCTTTACATGGGATTCCTTTATCAATTATTTCTGAAAAAAGATAGTCGTTTTACCTCTCATTTTTGGACAAGTTTCCAAAAAGCGATGGGAACCAAGTTGAATCTAAGCACCGCTTATCATCCTCAAATGGACGGACAAAGCGAAAGGACAATTCAGAAAATGGAGGATATGCTTAGAGCTTGTGTAATTGATTTCGGAGGTAATTGGGATGATCATTTACCATTGATAGAATTTTCTTATAATAACAGCTATCACACAAGTATCAATGCTGCACCATTCGAAGCACTTTATGGATGAAAGTGCCGAACCCCAGTCTGTTGGGCAGAAATTAGGGAAAAGCAACTATCTGGACCTGAGATAGTACAAGAAACAACAGACAAAATCATTCAAGTCAAGAAACTACTGAAAACAGCACGTGATCGACAAAAGAGTTATGCTGATAATAGGCGAAAGCCGTTGGAATTTCAGGTAGGTGAGAAAGTGTTATTGAAAGTCTCTCCTTGGAAAGGAGTGGTAAGATTCATCAAAAAGGGAAAGCTAAGCCCCAGGTATATTGGACCTTTTGAGATCATTAGAAGAATAGGACCTGTAGCCTATCAGCTACAACTGCTAGAGGAAATGGCAGGAATACATGATGTATTTCATGTATCCAATCTCAAGAAATGCTTAGCTGATGAATCACTGGTAGTACCTCTCAAGGATATAGAGGTAAATGAACAGTTAAAATTTGTAGAAAGACCTCTACAAATTGAAGACAGGAAAGTTAAGAACCTCAAGTACAAAAGATTAGTTCTGGTCAAAGTAAAATGGGACTCCAAAAGAGGACCAGAATACACATGGGAGCTTGAATCAGAAATGCAAAGGAAATATCCACACTTGTTCTGGTAGACCTCGAGGACGAGTTCTAAAACAAGGTGGGGAGGATATAACAACCCTCCTGAAATTTTTCTAACACCCTAATATATTTTAAAATGTCCCAATATGTCCTAAAATATACCTCGTATGTGAAAACCGAGCCCGAATACCTTTATTTTTATAAAAATTATTTAAAACCAAAATTTTAGGGGCGCTCGCGGGCCGCGTAGCCTTTGGCTACACTTTACGCGGGGCGCGACAGCCAAACATCGAGACACAGCCTGGTGCTGCCACGTGGCAACACGTGTCGAACCTACATTCGTGACCCGGACAACACCCCTACTACGCGGGCCGCATAGCCCGAGGACTCACCTTACGTGGGCCGCGAGGAAACCAATTTCAGGCCCTATAAATAGAGGGCATCGGGCCTTCAGTCAGTTCGTTCATATTTCTTTTTTCTCTCGACTTTTTACATAATAGGCATTATACTCGGGTATAATATCCCCCTAATTAACGAAGTTCTGCTCCGTTGTAAGTATTATAACCCCAGTTACGTATTAGATACGCTGCTCGATTGATCCAGGGTTCCGTAATGACTGTCGTGGTTCTGCCCGACGTAGTTGTTGGAATGCCGTCTCGAGGAGGGTATCGTTAATATAAATAAAGGGTTATTATACTAACATATGTACATTTGTGTAAATTATAGATAAATCACTAGGAAACCTTAGAAGAAGTCTAAGACAGCAATGTGAGTAATCTCCTTTTTGCCAACTGTTTTTACAAAACCTTAAATGTTTTACAATTTGATTAAGTAGTGATTGAGTCTTTGTAGTTCTTCAATTACTGCCGATATGTTGGGGTTTTGTATACAAAATGTGGAACATGTTACCATTGGACAAAGGGTTAGCCAATGAGTAATATGATCCACCAGTCAGGATTGACAGTACTGAATGAGTAATTGTGTAGATATAAACATTGTGATCACTCTCAATACTGTGTTAATTGATAATACTCTTCTTGATTAAACTGGGATTCACTCACAAGTATTTCCCACTGACAAATGATTTAAAACACGTTTCAGGTAACAAAATGTGAAAGGCAATTAGAAGAAAGCCAGCTCGAGAGCACTGACGACTTGGAAAAATGTGGCTATAAAAGTTACCTAAAATACAATGTTTTAAATTCAATAAAATAGGGTTTATCCCTATAAACATATTGTAATAAGAAACTTGGGTTTTACCCATGTAATTATTAATATAAAATATGGTGGTTTTGCTCTAATAAATATTTCCTAACTACGGTCCTGATGAAATTTCCGCTCCCAAATTGATAAACAAATGATACCATCGACACTGATGTTCGCGACCGCCCGTTCCCGGGACAGATTAGGGGGCGGGGGTTGCGACAGTGCCCTATTCTGTTAACCCAGAATCTAAGCATAATGCACTATATATTGATGGTTTAGCATTGGAAATAAGAGTGCAATTTAAGGCTTCAAAGCCTGCTTCTTATAAATCCATTATGGATCTATCTCAGCTACTCTCGTTATATAGGTTAAGAAATAAACCAGTCAAAGCTGAGACTGCCCTAAAACTGTCAAAGATTGTATAGCTAAGTATAGAAGGATTAAGAATGGAGGTGCCTAAACTCTCCTGATGAATGTTAGAGGCAGTTCATATCAAAGATGACACCAAGTACATCCCTTATTGTGAACCAATTGCTAAGAATTTTGTTTTGATTCAGGTGCTACTGAGTCTTTCATAGATTATAAGCTTAGCAAACTCTTAGAATTTTCCCCTAAGAACTCAAGATATTGAGTATAAGGTAAAACTTACCAACAAAAATCATAGGAATCATTTCTTCTATTCTTTTCGGAAATCTTCATTCATAAAATCTAGAGTACTCTTTCTCCAGACAGAGTGCGATAATATATATTATTTTATTTTGTTATCTCGTTGATTTCTATCAACTGCGAATGCCAAACTGTATTGATACAGGCTCCATATGAGGATTGGTGTATATTAGTATGTTCCGTAGATTGCTTCCATGCCTGATCAGTATGGAGGTTTAATGCACGGAACCACTGAGATATCCCAATGATCATATTGTACTAAAGTCAGCTAATGGTATTCAAAGAAGATATTCAGTAAAGAAATGTCCAAGTAGGTGTCACTTCTTAAGGCATCCATGCATTCGTAAAGTAAATGTGTCATTTATCTGACACGAGTATCGATAGATGAACTGAAGCCTGAGATTTAGAATATCTTTGTAATCTCTATGTGTCTCAATTATCTTCTCCATAAGAACTACCCTGTTCACCTCCTAAGACAAGCAGAGTTAAGATTAACATCTCGCTTAGGGTTGTATTTATTGTAAACGCTCTATATCAGTTAGTACCGACAATAATGAAAGGATTGAAACCCCAATCAAATGAGTTTTAAGAAAAAGGTTCATAAAGCCTAGCTCATCATTCTGAGAGCTCTGGTATTATTAATTAAGGAAGACTGTTTATTATGATTATGCATTGATTACCGCAACCTTATTTAGGTAACGATTAAAAATCGCCATCAGCTGCCCATGATCGTCGATTTGTTCGACTAACCAAGAGGGTAACTATTCTTTAAGATTGGTTTAAATAGTAGTTAGAACGACTATCTCACCTTAAATAAGCTCTCCTATAACTAATGGTTGTTATAAAGATACCAAGGCTGCTCCTTTAGGGACCTTGTATAGACGGAATGACAAATGTCTGTTTGATGGACAGGACTTTGGTAAGTCCAATCATCAGGATCTGAAGGTTACCCTGGAAACGATGGATAAGATCATATAAATTTATGATCATCTGGAAGCTGCCGGTAATCGGCGGAAAAATCAATGATCGATGAAAGTCGCAAACCTCTTAAGTTCTTAATAAGGAATAAGATTTAACTAAGAGTATCACCTAGAAGAGTGTGCTGAATTTTAATTTAACGGGCTAGTTAAGCTCTGGATATATAATGGACCATTCGAGAAAAACCAAGTATGTCAAGATCGGTAGCCGGTAAGATGAAACTTACCTAAGAAGCTTGATGGAAATCACAATATGCTCTACACTAGCGATTTAAGGATATGTCTAGCCGCTAAGTCGATAGCATTATGATGTGCAGAGTAATGAAAACTTATGGGTTGTTGAGAAATCAGTATCGATTAAGGATCGACAGGATTAAAAGCTCCAAAAGATAGCATA
Organism: Helianthus tuberosus; assembly: GCA_030545235.1. Taxonomy (NCBI): domain Eukaryota; kingdom Viridiplantae; phylum Streptophyta; class Magnoliopsida; order Asterales; family Asteraceae; genus Helianthus; species Helianthus tuberosus. The sequence continues at coordinate 125,949,909 of CM060389.1, forward strand.
TACCTATTGTAAAGGTTAAACGGGATACCGTTGGCGTCCCGAATATATACGAGAGGTCGTATTCACTTTGTAAAAAAAGAACTTCTATCTTTTTAGCAAATCTCGAGGTCGAGATTTCTTTTAAGGGGGTGAGGATGTAACACCTCGTAAAATCACGTCCAATGATGTATCGACACGTGTACTAAACCCTAATAAAGTCAAACGTCGAATTTGAGGGACTAATTTTGCGAAAAATCAAAAACTTTGATTATAGAAGGACTGGAAATGTTAACATGTTTAATATAACCCTCTGAATAACATTACACGGTAATCATATTCACAAATGAGCCACTTGTTGATCGAGAGTAGCCGTTTGCGTAATTAATTGAAAGTTTGCGCGACGAAGGGTTAAAAGTGTCAACATGTTAATTCTTACCTCTGAGTGACCTTTTAATAAACCGGGAGCTTCATGATGTTTGATTATACTCTCAGGAATGCCAAATATTGGCCATCTAAGGCTTTTATGCCTATAAGTGACGTTACGCGCAACTTTGCAAGTTTGAGGGGTTAAAAACATCAGTATGTTTAATTATACCTCTGAATGACCTTTTTACAAACCCGAAGCATCGTGATAATACTCTCGAGAATGTCTAATATGGATTAGATTGGGCTTTGACGCTATTAAACGATGATATACGCATGTTTGCGCATTAGAGGGACCAAAAGCGTCAACTATTAAATCTACGCCTTTGGGTGACCATTTAAGCGAATGAGAGCGTCGTAATATTTAAGTATATGCCCAGGATTACTCATTATTGGCCACGGATGGCTTGAATATCATTAAACGACATTTCGCGCTACTTTGTGCGATTAAGGGACTAAAAGCGACAACTTGCGAAACTACACCTTTGAGAGGCCTTTTAATCAAACTGAGAACTCCGCAACACTCGGCCGCATCCCTGGATATGCCTAAGATTTTACGTTAAAGGATTTTATGCTTGAAATTAATATTACACGTATGTATAGAAAGTTATGCGATAAAAGATCATTTTCGAAAGATGAGAAGTAAATGAAACTTAGCAGGGGTCATATCTGCCAAACCACAGAAACTGCTGCCTGGGCCGACCCTTGTCACGAGCCACAACTCAGGTATGGGCCTGACCCCTCCTCTCGGGCCGTTCGAACAGCAAAACAACAACTGATATGTTCTTAAATACGAACAAAAGTGATTACAGGGACTGAATCTGCATTGCTGCCAAACTTTTAAACTGGGCCGGTTGTCTAGGCGGGCCGCGAAGCCCAACTGGGCCTCCTACGCGGGCCGCGACCCATGTACAGCAAACAGCAGCCTGTTTTTCTTGCTGTTTGTTTTGTTCTTCATACACTTAAAACCATTTTTATCATTCTAGAGGCTGCTAACAGATTTATAAAAGCAGGTTACACCTGTTATCATCTCATGGCCCCTTCCAACACTTGTTGATCATCTAATCATTCTCCAAACTCTATAAATAGAGGTGGGTTTTTTGCTCAAAAACTCACACATATCATTCCAATCTGCTCTTACTCTCAATCATAGAGGATCCTGAGTATTATGGAACCTCCTCTGAGTTGATTTCAGTCCATTGGACCCTTTGTAAGTGTCATTTCGTGACTAGTTAATATTATTTGGCTTAGAAAGCCGAAAAGTCAAGCGTTTACGGTAAACGCTTTGACTTTTAAACGATCAAGCCATGGTTCGCAACGAACATGGCTACGTGATCGTAATTAGGTAGGTGTTAAACACTCAAAAGGGCACCTCCTAATTATCATGTTTACTTAGTTAATTGTCGGGTCAAAATAATTAAAATAAAAGTCAAACGGTCATTTTTTTAAATAAAATTCATAACTGATAATGTAGAAGCTATGAAATCAGTTTTGTCACTTTAATAACTTGGTAAATATTAATTGAACATGTCTAGGCATGTTCGACCCGACAATTCTGAGTTTAGGCTCGGTTCGCAACCGAAAGTCGTAAAAGTTGACTTTTGCTTTGACTTTCATTTCTGACCCGATTTAGCTTAGTTTAGTTATGCCTTAGGGTTCCTTTAGGACCATATTATATGTTAGTATAACCCTCTCAGGTTATACAACATAGTTCCATAGAAATCCTAGTTCATTGCATGTTTCCGTTAAATGCTTAAAAATTGACCATTATGCCCTTTTGATATAAAAACGAAATTTTTGGAAATATGAGTGAACAAAAATCTTTATTACTGAAATATAAGTATGTCTTAAAAATTTGACATCCGAATCTGGTCTAGAATGAAAGTTATGCACAATATCGTAAAACTAAAGCTTTTTATTAATTAAATGGCATTTTTGGCATAAATCATATTTAAGCCCAATTTTTGGCACCAAAATTTCTACCCACTGTTATAATATAATATTTTGGGATTTTTTGAAATTTTTGTTGAATTTTATACTGACCATAACATGGAGTTCTTGCATGGGCTCGGTAATTGACGATAATACCTTTTCGCTAATAAAATGAGTTCTACACATCATTTACATGTCAAACATTTTTCTACTGATTTTATATATTAAATAAGATATTTTAAACACTTGAGACTGATTAAAATCTTAGACTTCCTTAAACAACCCGAATATCGTCAAATACCGACTTTTATGCGAAATAGGCACATAGTATGGTTTAAAACCATATTTAGCACCTAAGACGTATTGCCTACTGATTTTAAAAATAAATTTTTATACTTTAATAGTAAGTTTAAGTCTTGAACTCAGATTTCCAAATTTGACTCTTAAAGCATATGTGAAATGACCAAAATGCCCTTGCGGCGCATAGTTTGGCCATAAATGACAAAATTCACATATGTATGATATCTTACTGATATAACTTAATAAAATTTATATTTTTACTGATTTTTTCAGACCAGAACCTCAGATTCCTATTTAACCTTTTTTTTAAACTTTAAAATGACCAAAATACCCCTACGGGGCATAAATTGGTTTTAAATTCGTTTTGGGCATAATGGAAGATATCCTACTGATATCATATCATATTTTAAGCATAATAACTTATGGAACATGTTCATGACTTATTCGGTTACCCGTTATGCATATACGCGTTCGGTACGGTTTATGTATCTAATTTGCATAAATTAGCCGAAGCGGGTTAAACCTTATCATTTATACTTCAAAATCCAGAATGTGTTTAGTTTACCCATTTTATACAAGTCTTCATACGGGTCTGAATCACATTCTAATCCGGTCCTCGCTTAATCTTGTGTTTTGAACCATAAACCTTTCATTAAAACTAACCGATCTAAGTTAAGACTTAAATAAGACCCGTTAGGAATCTAATAGGTTATTAAAACCTTCGTTCCAGATTAGGAGCCCAGTAAAAGCTACTTGTACTTGTTGATTGATATACGGCTGAGAATAAAATTATACTTTAAGCTCAGGTAAATACTTTTAACTTATTTTCCCTTATACGGGCTTGGGATACGGTAAATTATTACCGCTTGGACGGGTATTGAATATAAATCATTGAGATAACCCGTTTTAATCTGTCTTGTTTGATGCAATGCCTTTGGGGGGTTAATGACCATGTCCTGGATATCCTCGGCTCATTCATTAGAAATGGCCACGACTTAAGCACGGGGTGTAGGCATACACCTGACAGTTGCGTATGTATAAACGGTATCTCACTCTCTTGTGGGCCTATACTTATAGTGTGTCAATTAATCTAATCCGACTCTTCTAATCGGGTCCTGAATGGACGTCAAACATGTAAAACTGTATACAAGATTATTTTAAAATAATTATCCCAAGTCATAAAAGAGTATTTGTGCCTAGTGCATTTAAATCAATTTTATAAACATTTTTCAAAAGAGTTAGTTAATTGTATTTACTAGTGTAAACTGACGTATTTTTCAAAAGACTAAGTGACAGGTACTACGCGTAATGGGCTGGAAGCTCCTGAGTACTAATTAAGGAATCTTGCAAGTTCTTAGTGCTTAAAGTCTGGTGAACAATAAATTTGTTATCTGTTTTAGATCCGCCTGTGGATCCATTATCGACCGTTTGTATAATATTTTATTATACTGTTCAAATTCGGTTTGTATTATTATTTTAGACTCCCGCTGTGCATTAAACTGTAATTAATTGACTATGATGATATCAACTACGTCACGATACTCCCCACCGGGCCCACCTGTAATACGTGAAAATACCGGGGTGTGACATATGAGTACTTGTATACATAACTATGTATCTTTGATTAAGTACCATACTTGTATAATTGTATTTTCACCAAGTGTTGGTGATGTAAGCGGGTATATAATTGTACGCATAGGAATACGTATATCCTTGTATCCATTATACGCTATCTTATATTCTTAAAATAAATATATTTTTGCCCATAAGAGTATATATACTTGGAAAAGGTATGTATAATATCCATCTTAAAAATAATCTATTTTTAAGATTAGTTCTAGAAAATATATAATTTTAGTTTTCCATCAAAATAATGCATTTTTAGATGTTATGAGATATGTATGTCTTATATACTTCAAAATAATACCTTTTTAAGAAACCAAATGTAATATATCTTGTATACTTGTAAAATATATTTGGTCACTTGTTCGGTTTTGAAAATATAATTTACTAAGCTTTGATATATTATATTCTGTAGTCCGAAATACTTATATAGTCCGTTTAGTTGTCCAAATGTCGATTTGTCCATAAGTTGTATCCAAGTGTCCGAATCGTTTGAAAGTTGTATTCAAGTTGTGTATATATGTATTCGTGTAAGTCTTTAGTTGTAAGTATGTCTTGTATTTATTTGTATCATTGTTATCAAGTCCCTAACTTTTGTATATAACTAATACAAATAATAAACACATAGCACATACTTGATATGTTCACTAAATATATATTTTACCAAAATATATATTTATGTCAATTTTTGTGTTTAGAAAGACCAACTTTCTAATCTTGTAAAGACTTTGTTAAAAATGACAATTTTTCTAACACATGATTTCTAAGAAAAATTGGCCATAGTTCCTTTGAAATATGAACTTTGCCATGTTATCAAAACATATCATTTTCTTTTAAAATCAACAACAATTACCTCATATCATTTCTACACAAAAACACATGAGATTTATAACAAACTTTAACAGTTTGAACTCATAAACATGTAGGGTTTTAGTATGATCTTTACATATGTTTACTTGTTTAAAAATCATACTTTACTTCAAGTTTTGCTAAACTTTTATAAAAACCCATCTTGTATGTTTACTTTTATAAATCCTTCAAAGTTTATAGTTTTTTAGTGAAATCTTTTACACACTTTTTCAACATCAATATTTATGTTCATCCATTAACATCAAGTTTAAAATAACCCTTTCAAGACTTTCATGTACACTTGTTAGATTATGTTTTTAAACATCATCTAACAAGTTTTCATATGATGTTCATCATAACTAGCTCAAATAAACAAGTAACAAGTTTCAAGTCACAACATAAACAACTTATATATTATGATTTTTAGTTTGATTTCAAGTGTTGTCATCTTCATCTTGTATGAGCATTTTATATGTTAACTTGCACATAAGTTATATATTCATAAAGATGAATGAAATAAGGATTAGGATGCTCACTACTAGCTCTTGTGGCTAGGGAAGATGTTAATGAAGATGATGAGCAAAAATGATGAAGATTATGATGGTTGAAAGCTCTTAGATGGATGAAAATGGATGCTTCAACTTGGAGATGTCTTAGATCTTCTTAACTTCCATGAAAGTACACCTTGATCATCTTGGAAATGGCTAAAAAATGAAGGTGATTTGGAGGTGTTCTTGGGCGAAAATTATGAGGGACAAATGAGAGCTTATGTGTGTGTTTTTGATGGTGTAAGAATGATGAAAAATGTTTAGTTAAGATAAGGTTACAAGACTTTTAATCATCCATCAAATTCACCACTTGCATAACTGAAAAAATATCTAGATATTTCAACATAGATATTTCAACAACTTGTTCAAGATGTGGGTCCCACATGGGGGCGGCCCACATAATGGGTGGGGGGTCTTGTTTGGTGAATTGTTTATAAGTGTTTAAAGTGTTAGAATTTTTAGCAAAGGTTTTAGGTGTTTAGATGTTTAGGGATTTCCAACCTTTTATGATGTTTAGATGTCATAACTAGCTTTAAAATGCCCAAAACAATGTTAGCTGGTTACTAAAAAAAAGTTTAGATAGTGTTCGAATATTCGTTTGGCGTTTGTTCCGTTAGTAGATAGTTGAGTGTTTAGCTTTTGTAAATTGTAGGGAATGATATGGTTATTGGTTTAAATGATACCCCAATGTATTCTCATATGAATTTTGAGTTAAACAACACTTTTACACATTGCATAAAAATTACAATGCTGAATTCTACTGATTTTCTACAGAAAAGTGCTGAATTTGTCACTTATAGTGTTTTTTGGACAGTTTTTGGTGTTTGTTGGACTTCGAAAAGGAATTAAACCAAACCCTTGCATTCCCAGTTAGGGTTTAATGTATATTTGATGTTGGACTCTCGTCTAAGTCCTAAATATTTCATTAAGCTGGTTTCTGCGCATCATGCGTTTCTATCAGCACTAATAGTCTACTAGGTACTATACTAGTTGTTTCGATGCATTGTTTAAACTGTTTCAGATGTAACCAATAAAAATGAATAATGTGCACCATAAATATGTATTTCAAGAGTGTTCTAAGTGTATATCATGAAATCATGCAGTTCGGATGTTCAAAACACATAACTGTATAGCTTAAATGATTAATTTAAATGTACGAAAATTTACCAGAAAGTGGCAGTTGTCACAATGGTGGTGGGGACTGCGAGGATGGCGGTTGTGCGGTGGTGTGGGGGTGGGGCTGCGATGAAGGGGTGAGCTCTATTTTCTTGTGGTTTAATAAACATTTGGGAGTTCCATCCAGGACTTTCTCCATGATGTGTGACCTTCGTTTTTCTTGTGGCTTTCAAGTTCCGGACACCATTGCAAATTAATACTATTAAACTTGTAGGAGAATGGGTTTTGGGGGAAGATGATGGATTAGGGTTTGGGTTTGGGGAAGATGATAATTCCTTTTATATAAATGGATTATTTCATTTTATTATTTTAACTAAGAAAAATTAAAATGACCATTTTGCCCCTGAGGATTTAATTTTATTATTTTAATTAAGAAAATTTAAAATAACCATTTTCCCTTGAGGAAAAGAACAAAATAGCGGGATTTTATAAGACAAATATGACATGATTTCACTTTTGGACCAAAATGGCAATAAAACTGAAACCACAGGGACCTAGATGCAAAAGGTTTAAGTTTTGGACTAATGTGGGAAAAGTGACCAAACCGCAGGGACCAAAATGGCAGTTTACTCAATTAAAAAATATGAATCCTCAATAACCAACCATAGGTTTCTCTCCGAAATTCAAGTTGATTAAATTCAAAAATATTAATCATCAATAACCAACCATAGGCTTCTCTCCCAAATTCAAGTTCATCGCACCCGAATAACATTTATCACAAGACAAAATGGAAGTCCGAACAAACTATAATTGGGTTAACCTTTAAAGAAGCAAAGAACTAGAAACTAACAAAATAATGTAAGAAAAGGATGAAAATGTTGTCAAGTAACAAAGATAAAAAGGAATAAAAGAGATTGACTGTATTGAGATATTCGATTGTGATTAAATTGGAAGAAAAACACAAGAATTTATAAGAGGTTACAAGACAATAGAGAAGGAAATAATTAAAGTCTTTGGCTGGAAATTAGGCTGGCAATGAGCTGGACGGATCTTTCAATTTTGGGAGATGATGTTGTTATCTTTGACTTATCCCACAATCTTCTAAATCATTCATCTTTTCTAACACTCCCCCTCAAGTTGAATAGTGGGATTTCCAAAATTCAAGTTGTCCAAGCAATTATTTAAAATTATGCTTCCGATAGCCTTGGTTAAAATGTCTGCTAGTTGGTCTTCAGATTGGATAAATGGTAGTTCAAGTATATTAGCTTCAAGTTTTTCTTTGATGAAATGTCTGTCCACCTCTATATGTTTAGTTCAATCATGTTGAACATGACTCTCTGATATCTGAATAGCAGCTTTATTGTCACACATTATCTTGCTTGTTTGAATTGGTGGGAATCCAATTTCGGTTATGAGCTTCTGTATCCATAAGATTTCTGCTAAACCTTGAGCCACTCCTTGAAACTCTGCTTTTGCACTAGATAATGATCTACCTTTTGTTTTTTACTTCTATAGGTGACCAAATTTCCTCCTACAAACGTAAAGTATCCTGACGTTGACCTCCGATCCTTTGTCTCCTGCCCAATCAGCATCTGTATAACACGTGGTTTCTAAGTGCTCATTAGGTCTAAAGAGAACTCCATGTCCAGTTGTTCCTTTAGGGTACCTTATAATTCTTAACACAGCCTCCAAGTGTGTAACTTGCGGTTGATGCATGAACTGGCTAACAATTCCGACTGCGTAAGCTATATCTGGTCGAGTATGAGATAAATATATTAATTTTCCCACTAATCGCTGGTACCTCTCTTTGTCTGTCAGTTGTTCCTTTAAGGTACCTTATAATTCTTAACACAGCCTCAAAGTGTGTAACTTGCGGTTGATGCATGAACTGGCTAACAACTCCGACTGCGTAAGCTATATCTGGTCGAGTATGAGATAAATATATTAGTTTTCCCACTAATCGCTGGTACCTCTCTTTGTATGTCAGCTCTGCCCCTTCCTCTATCCGAAGCCAATGATTCACCATCATTGGTGTATCTACTGGTTTGCAGTCAATCATTCCAACCTCTGCTGGTAAGTCAAGAATATATCTTTTCTGACAATAAAAATCCCACGTTTGGACCTCAGAACTTCGATCCCAAGGAAGTATTTTAATCTTCCCAAGGCTTTCATTTCGAACTCTGCGAATAAGTTTTTTCTTAGTTGCTCTATTTTCTCTTTATCGTCTCCTGTAATAATCATGTCATCAACATATATGATCAGACAAGTCACACGACCGTTTTTGTGTTTGAGAAACAGAGTGTGATCTGAATTGCTCTGTTTGTAACCATATTTCTTCATTGCAGTTGTAAATCTTCCAAACCAGGCATGGGGAGACTGTTTCAATCCGTAAAGGTATTTCTTCAATCGACAGGCTTCTCTTTCCTTAAATCCCTCTAGTAAACCCTGGTGGGGCCTCCATGTACCCATGAAGAAATGCATTCTTCACATCAAACTGGTGAAGAGGCCAGTCTTTGTTTGCAGCTATAGAGAAAAGAACTCTAATCATGTCAATTTTGGCAACTGGAGAGAATGTCTCCGAGTAGTCGATCCCAAACGTTTGAGTGTAGCCCTTGGCTACTAACCGAGCCTTATACCTTTCAACAGTTCCATTAGATTTATGTTTTTGAGAACACCCATCGACATCCCACTGGTTTCTTCTGTTGAGGAAGAACACGTTTTTCCCAAGTATCATTTTCCACCAATGTCTCCATCTCTGTTTTCATAGCATTTATCCAATCTTCTGATGCCAATGCCTCTTTTACAGTGGTTGGAATTTGTTTGGAGTAGAGAGATGAAACAAATGCTTTAGCTTCTTCTGAAATATCTCTTGTTGCTATATTTGCCTCCATAATTAGACAATTCCTTGCACAGTTCACACAGTCTATTTTATAATGCGTAGGGTAAAACCAAATGAGCAATCCTGTGATGAGTGTGACTTGACCGCCATAGAGTCCCGTAGACTAGATCAATAAATGATCTAAATAGACTATCAAGGAGTCTGTCCAGCTACATCACTAGATGTCATTCTTTAACCAAATTGTGAATCAATCCTTTAGACTAGACCACTAAAAAGGGTCTGGAGTGGTACTGTATAAATCCAAGGGTCTTAACTATTACATAGAAGCCCATTAAGGATTTAAGGTAGTACCTTTGAATATCCTGCTACGAATCTCTCATATGAAGATATGAAAGATCCTGCGAGGATTTGGATAACGAATATCCAGAGTATTAAAAACACAAAAATGCATGAAAGAAAACATAAGATGAATAAACACATAGTCACATAACCACAAAATTGTTAACTAGAAGTTTGTTCTGCTAACAGAGTACATGTATTTAAAGCACACTAGGAATCCATCTTGTGGATTTCATTTGGTACTTTAAACATTTTCGAGAATCCAACTATAAAGATAGAAAGATTCAAAAAGAAAATTCGATTTCGATTACTAGAACTCGAAATGTTCGAATTAAGGTACATAAAGAATCCAATTAAGGACTCTGATTTGAATCATGATCATCCACAAGGGTCTAATTATGGAGATAAAAAGATCCCATATGGATTGTAGAAGTTGAAGATGCTTTGAATTCTTGCACGGGATGTGCTTAAGTCCAAACATGAAGTAAAATGCTTAAGAAGTTGAGATGCTTGATATGTCAAGGCGACATATGAAGCAGAATTTTGAAGGTTAAGTCAATGTATGAGGAAAATATTTTTGAAAACTATGCATGGGGTTCTTTTAAGAAAAATGTGTTTAACGTTTTTGAAACCTTATATATAATACTTTTTGAAATCATAAAGTAGGTGTATTAGGTAGATATATTTACAAAAATGTTTTAAAATCATGCGGAATGAATTTTTGAAATTATGTATAAGGTTTTTGGAAAACATGAATGATGCTTTTCGAAATCATGCACTTGATGAGAAAATGTACTGTGTTAATATTGTCTTCAGACTATATGAAATATTTTGAAATTAAAAAGGTTGGTTTTGATAACATGGCCAATGTTTTTGAAATAACATAGACAATGTATCTAGAAAAAAAAATTGTTTTCAAACTATATGAAATATTTTGAGATCATGAAGATTGTTTTGAAATACTTGTACTGTGTATGTTGAAAAATTAAAACGTAATGGGTAAGAGATTTGAAAACACCCTTAGTTATCTAACCAAGGATTCAAAGGTACTGATGTGCAGAAGCATGATCACTCATAATGTCACTTTATTTTCTGTACTTCGTATCTTAGAATGAAACGAGTACTTAAAATTTTCGAAGGAATCATGAGCAATCATTTGAAAGAGAGAATCACAAGAGTAGTTTGTAAGGAACATAGTTCCTTAATGTAGGTAACATAGGAAAAGTCATACACACATGTAACTATACTTGTATATCAGAATTGCGAACAACAACTTTTATTTATGAACAAGACATATTGTTTCACAATACACGAGAACAAAAGAAACAAAGGCATAAGACAGTAACATCCTTTGTTCAGCCGAATGCTCATCCAAGGGTTGGATTTGCATTAGCAAGCTTTGGGCAGTTGTTCCTGAAATGGCTCGTATCGCCACAGTTGTAGCAAGTACCACGTGGGAAACGAGCTTGAGTAGGGTTGACTTGGGGTTGGGTAGCAGCAAGGTTTGTAGCAGCTTTGTGTTGGGCAACAAAGCGGCATGTGTTAATCAAATGTCCCCACCGTCCACAGTAGGTACACTGGGAGCAGGGTATGAGGTTTAAATGATGACGGTTGCATCGCTTGCACCATGGGGCAGCTCCCAAGTACGGCTTCCTAGCTGGTGGCATCGCTACCTGGCTAGGTCCCGCTTGATTAGATGTAACCGCTGCGAGTTTCCTTGAAGCCTTACGCTTCCTTGATGTTGGTGCAAGCCTGACTTCTGCTTCCTTTGGTGTCTCTTGAGTGGCTTCATTGTCGAGACGAGAGGCTTCATTGTTAAGACGAGCCATGGCAATGCCTAGATCCACAGACTTCAGTATCACCTCGCCTATTTGCTGGGCAAATTTGGCTGTTTGCTCGGACATTTGACCAGTGCTGAGAGGAATAGACATTCTAGAAGAAAATGAAAAACAGAGAAAGAAACGAGTGAAAGGTTATTGGATAATCAATACAGAACGGCAACGAATGAAAATTGTGATCATTTGTTTGTTACCTAAGGCAAACAAATGAGATGACGACAAATCAAAGTAAATGGGTACATTGAGATGATGACAAATCAAAGTAAATGGGTCAAAAATAATGTATCGCGAAGACATGCTCGCCTATAAGTGAACACTCATCCCAAGAATTCCCAGGTAAGCACAACTGGTCTCGCGTCTGATGAGATGTATACGAAGTGCTTGCCTAGACAGAAAACCCAGAATACAGGCATTCACCCTTCCAGTTTGCACGTGTTCACATTATTTAAAACCCAAAACCTTGACGATGTTTTTGAAAACCCAACAGGGTTCAAAACCATATAACAGAGAGTTCAAAACCTAGTAATCAATCATCCTAGAACAGATGATTAGTTTTCAAAGCGGTTTTGAAATTTATATTCTTGTTGTGATCGTCGCCTAAGGATAGGTGACGGTATTGTTTTATGACTAAACGCAAGTAAACTCGCGTTAGGGTCCTAAGAAGGTTATAGACTAGGTCAAAGCATTACTAATAACCTAATTCCCTATAACCATTAGCTCTGATACCATCTTTTCTGTCACACCCCGACCGCGTAAAACAACAAATCGCGGCGGAAACATCGGGGCGTGTTGCAACAGAATTAATGTTTCACAACCATGGAAATTAAAGTTTCGTTTTATTGATTAAAAGTGTTACAATGTCTTAACAAACAAGGAAAATACAACATAATTAACTAGTCTTGCATCTTTTATTGTCACTAAAGCCCAAGTCTGTCTATGTATATCTTGATCATCTTATGCAACAGCTCCTGAAAAACACATGTGAAAATATGGTACGTCAGCATAAAAATGCCGGTGAGATACATAGGTTTTTGTGAAAATAGGTGTCATGACTTATGTTTGAGAAAATGTTTAGTCATGAACCTTGTTATTTGCTTTGTTTTGTAAATTACTTGAAAAACAATCAGTTCAGATGATATGTATAAATAAGTGAATAATGTATGGTTAAATGAATAACCAAGTTAAATGAGTTTGTAAAAGATAAGTTGTTTTGTAAAACAATGTCTTGTGAAAAGTATGTTATTTGTATAAAATATTCTATGTCTCAAACTGAAATGATTCAAATAACGTTACGACATGTAATACCATACAAACACTTATATATAGGAAGTACCAGCGGCGTATCCACCATGCTTGTATCATATTACACACGCATCGTTACTTAATCACTTAATCAAACCAAACCAAACAATGTAAAATGTTCATGTCAAGATGTAAATCATGTCAAATATCCATGTCAAATGTCTATGTCAAGTATCCATGTCAAATGTCTATGTCAAATATCCATGTCAAATGTCTATAGTCCAAAAATAGTCAAGTAATGTATAACCAAAATGATATGTATGGTAAGTAAAATTTAGACTACTTAAACCATAAGAAAAATGTACAAAACAAAGTATTGAAGTAAAACTGGTTTAAATCAAAGTTATGTTTTGTAAGATATATGCATGCTATACTGAATATGAACATTTATGCGGTATGTTAGACGCAAACATTCAAGCCTTGAGACAGTCGGATAACCCTTTCAGTCAAGGTTATCAAAAGAATTGTATTCGGATTCAGTCATTCCTTTCATCCCCACCTACCCGGGATGTCCGAAATGGGATTTGTCAAGTCCTATGGTACCACTACCTACTACCGAGCGGCGTAGCAAATGTTAATGAATGTTATATAGACCCGTTAAACAAACCAAATGTCATACCAAAATGTAAGCATGTGATGAAGATAATGTACCTAGTATGCTAGAGTAAACATACAAGGTAGAGCTGTAAAACAATGTGTCCATATGTTACTGGAACATATGCAACAGAGATGCACTGTAAAACAATGTACTAAGTATGCTAAGTTAACATACAAAGTAGAAAAGTCATGTAAATCAATGTGCTAGCATGCTATCAGTCAACATACCTAGCAGAAAAAGTAATGTAAATCAATGTACTATAATGTACTAACAAACATAGTCGGTATATGATGTGAAAACAGGAAAGCATGAAAGTAACAAGTAGGCACATGTGTTCCACCCCAAAACGGTTTGGAAAACAGTAAAAGAGGGGTCTATGTACTCACTTGAGATTGCTCAGTAGTCCTTGAGTAACAACCAAACAAAGCTAGAGATCAAGGAAATCAAACGGCACCTAATATAGGTAACTATGTTAATTAACCGGACCTAAATCGGAAGATTGGGTAGCATTAGGGTTTGTAAACCAAATGAGTGTAGGAACTCATATGATATGGTTTAACAAAGCCTACATACTAAATGAAACTTAACCTAAGTGTCTACGACCCATTACGACCCGTTTAGGAAGCTTATGCTACTTTAACGCGTCGTTCGCGTGTAACGCGTTCGGACCGCCTAACTAGTCCTATGACAAGTGTTATATGCCTAAACATGTTACATAATCAGTTATGTGACAAAAGTTTAGGTTACATATGCTTAATTACCAATTATACATGAAAAGGGTATTCTGGTAATTTACCTAAGGCATATAAACTACCTATCATACAACTACTTAAACGATGTGACCATAGGGTATAACCTCGGAAGGTTATTCCCTACCTACTATGGTCACCTAATGTATTTGGTCGGATCCTAATGATCGACCAAACTGGGTCGGGTTCGAAGGTATAGGCGATTTATTAGATCGCCTACCCTACGACCCTAGACAACGTGGTAATCAGTGGGCATAGTCCCAAGGGACTATGACCAACGTGATTACACTCACGTTGCGAAGTTCCTACGAACTTCGCATTGACCATTACTGGTCAACGCTGAAAGTCAAACAAAGTTTGACTTTCTGACTCGAAAAGCAGTAAAAATAAGGAAAAGAACGAAAGAATACTTACGAAGGGTCCAAGAATGGAAGGTTTGAACCCGAACACTCTCAGGTATGAAGTGTTAAACACGACAACTTAGAGAGCAAGTTCAGATTCAAAGGTGTGAGTTTTTGGGTGTGATGTTGGTGGGTATTTATAGGAAATGGTCCACCGTTGGGATCGTTTCTTGGATAACGTGCCATGAATCCAACCCGTACACTTGTCGGAACCTTATGGTAACTAAAATTCCATCCTTATCTCATGACTAGACAATTAGGAACATGTGGTTGTGGTTAAATCTGCTGAAAACAGGCTGTTAAAGACTTTGCACCTGGTCAGAAGACCCCATACGCATCGTATGGTATAAATACCATACGCATCGTAGGGCTTACTTTGGCAGAATTACACTTTTGGTCCCTGAACTGTATTTAGGCCATTTTTGACACGTTTAAGGCCCGTTAACCCCATTTCAAAGCTCTAAAATGAAGTTAAAGTATAGGGAACTTAAAATGTGTTCAAAAATGTCTCGGATGTCGGTTCGTTTAGCCGTACGAACGCGATGTTCGCTTAATTACGACGGAATGCGCACAAGCGCGAAAAACGATCCAAATGACGCGACGAATGGATTTTTCTTAAGGCGAACACTAAAATATAATGTAGTCATGCTTACATAAATTTTTAGATGTCCGGATGTATTCAGAACGTAAGTTATGCTCGAAAATGCAAACTTGTGCACTTTTTGACACTTTTAGTCCCTGAATGACACGAAAGTTTATTTTAGCATACCGAACACCTCAAAGCCTATTTCTAAGCTATGCAAAGGATATTTATGGCATGTTTAACTTATGGTCATGTTCCGGAAGGTCTGTTACAGTTCAAATTGGCATACTTTCGCAGTTTGTCAACTTTAGTCCCTGTAAGCGATTAAACTTTATTTCACCACACCAAACCTTCCAAAACTTATATCTAAGTTATGTAAAGGTAATTTAAGGTATGTTAAGCCTATTTCACTATTCCGGAGTGTTCGTTGGATTAAACTGGTTATATTTACGCATCAGAGCGCGTATAACCTTCCAGAAAGCGATTTAGAGCTTGAAATCGAACATGAGTTGATATGTGCAAAAGATACACATATTTATACAAGTCCAAAGTATGAAATACAATATTTCATTGGTTTGGCATTTGTTTGATGGTTGAAATGACACAGGTGTTACAATACGATTTTTCCTCTCAACAACACCATTTTGCTCGGGCGTGTGAGAACAAGAGGTCTAGTGGATTATCCCTTTTGTTTGACATAGTTGTTCCATGGTAGTGTTAACAAATTCCCCCCCCCCCCATTGTCTGATCGAAGAATTTGGATGTTTCATTGAAATTTTGTTTGAACCATGACATAAAATTTTTTGAATTTGTCAAACATCTTAGATTTATGTTTCAAGAAATAGACCCATGGCATACGAGTGCGATCATCGACAAATAGTAAGAAATAATGAAAGTTTTGACCTCCAATTACTTTAGGCGGTCCCCATACATCGGCATAGACTAATGAATAAGGGGAATCAACTATGTTGTTACTAGGTTTGAAAGTATGCCGATGGCTTTTAGCCAAATCACATGGTAACATTTTATTCGAAAGTTTCGGAAATAAGATATTGAAATACCCCGTGGACGGATGCCCCAGTCTTCTATGCCAAAACCAAGCTTCTCGATTAACGGTTCCATGTGCCAACATAGCAGTTCCTTGCTGAGTCACTTCGTCCACGTAGTATAGCCCTTGTTTTTCAGTGTCACGCCCAATAATCACTCCCGTCCTGATATCCTGTAAGATACAAAAGGTGGGGTGCATTATAACAATACAATTTAATTCTTTTATCACATGACTAATTGACAGTAGTTTGTGTGACAAAGATGGAACATAAAGGCAATTTGAGAGTTTTAACGTTGGAGAGATTTCAATTGCCCCCCCCCCCCCACCCTTCTACATGCATAACCTCTCTGTTTGCAGTTTGAATATGAGTTTTTGGCAGTTTAGATGTTGGCACCAAATCAGAAATTTCGTATGTCATGGTGTTGTTGCCCCACAATAAAAAATCAAAGATTTTTTTTTTCATGACAGTTCTGTACCGCATTTGCCTTTCCCATTTCCCCTTTTCTTTTCTCTGTTTCTACACGTGCTCCCCACCTTTTCTCTATCTTCCCTCTTTTCTAGACAACCCAGATCTCTCTCTCTACTCAAACACAAGCAGAGCTACAAACCCCAAAAACAGTGTTGTGAGATCAAAAAAAGGCAGAAAAAACGAAAAGAAGGTGGGGATAACCAACGCCAAAAAAAACAAAAAAGAAGAGGAATCAACTCAGAAAAACGAGCAGAAGCACTTCGCAAAGTCAAAACCCTAAGACAAGGCGGCAACACCAACGACACTGGTACAAATAGTTACCAGATCAAAATCGACGAGCCGATCTACGACACCGTAGACGACGATGAAAACGGCAAGAAGATTACTGAAACTTTATCGTTGACGATGACGGTTTAGGTTACGTAGATTAAGGAGAAGAGGAGGATTGGACTAAATCCGGCGTCATTCCGGTGGTTCGTCGGAGATGGGTTGGTCAACGGGTTGTAGGTTATAGTGGTCAAACGGTGTAGGTGTGGGAGTTTGTGGTGGTGATAGGTTTTTTCAGTGGCGGCGACTGGAGCTTGAGCCTATGGTGCGGCGGGTTGATGGTGACTCCGACAATGTTGTATGTCGGAATTTTCTGAAGCTGTTGAACAGGTTTGATTTTTTTTATTTTTTTTTGGAGTTTGATTTTGGTTTTTGGTTTTTTCTGGTTTGAGGTTGGATTTGATGGAATAGATTGTAGATGATGAGCAAAGTGTTTTCAAGGATCAGAAACACTACTCTAATACCATGTTGTCAAGTAACAGAGATAAAAAGGAATAGAAGAGATTGACTGTATTGAGATATTCGATGGTGATTACATCGGAATAAAAACACAAGAGTTTATAAGAGGTTACAAGACAATAGAGAAGGAAATAATTAAAGTCTTTGGCTGGAAATTAGGCTGGCAATGAGCTGGATGGATCTTTCAATTTTGGGAGATGATGTTGCTATCTTTGACTGATCCCACAATCTTCTAAATCATTCCACTTTTCTAACAGAAAAGCCCCATAAGATTCTCAAAGCAGTATTAGTGGTTCTATTGAAGTTGCACGTTTCCGATTTTATGTATCTTCTTCTTCCTCCGACAGACTCTAACTCGCTTTATATCTCAAAAAAACCCACAGCAAAGTCCGACTTGAATCTTGCAAACTCAAATGCAGTGAATTGTATGAAAAAGCTCACATGGTAATGTTTGGTGTATGATAGAGGTTCATCATCTTCTAGTATCATGATAATTGAAGTTTGGTGTATATATGAAATTCATCATATATTATATTACATTATATGTATTGCAAAATAGTTTGAAATAAGGTTTTTAAAATTGTTTTCATGTATGTATAGATTTAGGGATGTCCACAAGTTAAGTTCGCTTGTTAGTGTATAACATGCTATTGTATTATAAACATATGATTATAAATTTACAATCTTTGAGATACAAGTTAGCCTATAAAGAGGACGTTTTGATGTGTACTTGATTTTAGTGAACATTACGCTTACCTTAATGAGTCTAATATTTTAAATGTAGTGTAAAACTACTCTTACAACATACTTAAGAGATTTGAACATAAGATAGACACTAGCTACAAAACACAAAATCATGAAAAATCAAACGTTTAAAACTCTTGATCAAGAATGTCATGCCACGATACATGATTTTTTAATCAAATGATCATAAACTGGCCACACTTCGATCAAAACATGGTTACACCTAAATCTCACAGTAATGACCATGGAAGTCGCGATTATGAGTCATGACTCAAAATGTCATGGTTATAACTTGAACTTTGCATCATTCTTTTTCATGATTTCGGAACCAACCCGACCCAAAATCAACACAAACTCATTACTAGCTCCTTTTGATGAAACCTAACATTATTTGTGATTTTTAACTATTAGGAAAATGCTTATAGTGTGTTTTACCGGATGTAGGTTTGGATATCCATATGAAAATCTTTAATTCATTCAACAACAATTGAAGGCCTATACAAGAAAAGTTGTTGGGTCTTACATAAATTTATCGCCAACAATCATTTATTATTTATGTAATCATCGATGACCACTCTATGCTTATTACAATTTTCTAATTTCTTTATATGTTTAAAGAGAAAACAAATAATACAATGATCATGTTATGAATTGTATTGAACTAGTATTAAGCACCCCGCGTTGCGGCGGGGGCGAACACCAGTGCCACACTACTATCAGCGACCACCAACACTGAAGTTGCAGCGTGTTAATACGAAGAAATTAAACCGAAGCGTAAAACATATAAAAAAATAAATAAGTCGATCTAGGACCTGAGCGTTAGGATGAGCCTGTCAAACGGAAAAAAATAGACAACGTAAAATAGTTTAACCATACACGTACGTTGCGCCGCGTTAACTCGCAAAATTATTTATAGTATTTAAATGAAATACAAATTTGTCTTTAGTGGATACAACCCACTAAACATTATGTTACAAATCATAATGCATAGATATGTTGCAAATTATATACCCCCATGTTGTGGTGGGGGCGTAAAACCGTGCTAAGTAGCTCCAATGTTATACCACCGTGAGCGACCATCAACACCAGAAAGGTTCGTGTAAAAACAGAAATAAAAAACGAAATATAAAACCGAACGAAAAGGATACAATGAAACAATGTTGAACCACACACTCTAAATGTAAAACATAGAAAACAATAACTAAGTTGTTCTAGAACCGCATGCGGCGACGGGGTGTTAAACAAATTAACTACCCATAAAAACATTGAATCATACACGCACGTTGTAGCATGTTAACTCGCAAAATTTGACCAAAACGTAATACAAAAAATCTGTATGGGTTAAAAGTGATTGGTTAAAATGTAAGACATATAAAAGTATGGGGTTAAGAGTAAAAAAATTAAAGATAAAAAAAAAACTAAAAGGGGGTACAACCCACCAAACATATGAATACAATCCCTTATTCCTACAAACGTTAATTTGTATGTGCTTAAAAGTGATTTATGGTTGAAAGTAAAAGAAATTAAAAATAAAAGAACTCAAATATGAGTACAACCCACCAAACATCAAATTGATATGAGTAAATTACAAGTTATGTCCTTTATTTATGTACCAAATTTCAAGCGGTGTCCTTTGTCTTTAAAATTGATGAGTTTTGTACTTATTGTTTCCAAATCTTGCACGTTATGTCCTTTGACCCTAACCAAATTATTTTTTTCTGTTAAATCAAATGTCACAAGGGTAATTTGGTCCATTTATTAAAAAATAGTTAAAAACAAATAAAACAAAAAAATATATATATATATAGTTATATAACTCTTTAACTCTCTCTATCTTCCTCCCTCTCTCTATGCCACCACCACCAGCCCCTCAAGCTCCTGCCACCACCAGCCACCCCACCTCTTGCCACCCCCTCCATCACCTTCCACCACCATCAATAGCCCCCGTAACCACTAGAATGTACCACTACCGGCCACCCCCATCCCATCCAAATCAAAGTAACCACCACCCCTGTCATTTCTAAATCACTGAAAACCACCATGAAAACCCTAATGCCGCCTCAACCACCTCTGACCACCTCAAAACCACCATTACAATCCTAGTGCCGCCGCTAGTTTGGAGGTTGATTTCATCATAATCGACAACTTTACATATACACCGTTCACAACTAGGGTATGCGCTGATTTGGAGGTTAATTTCAGCAGAATCGCACCACCGTCTCCGTTCAAACCTGAGAGAGAGAGAGAGGGGGAGAGAGAGTTCTGAGAGAGAAAGATGGGATTGGATGAGATATCTGACCTCTTTTCCGGTCATTCTGATCATCTCCGGCGACGAAAGATTTAAGATTTGTGGTTACAACGATGTTGGAAGGTGTTATTTGTGGTGAAAACAATTTGACCAGGTGCTAGTGATGTTGCCGGCGGCGGTGTGAAGTCTTTGTTACGAAGACAAACAGAGAAGATCTGAAGGCGATGTGAAGGTGTTTTGATGTTGTTGTTTGAAGGTTGATTTTGAGGATTAATAGTTGCTGAAGTTTGTGATTCGACTGGCCAAATTGATTGGCCAGAATGGGGTTCGATTTAGGGTTTTTGGTTGGGAAGATGGGGAGTACTACACTGGCTACCTCGGAGTATTCTTCTGTTGTTTCTATGAACTTGTTTGTTGCTCTTCTATCACAACTCTTGTTATTGTAAGTGTAAAGTCTTTCTGTGTGTGTGATAATCCCTTAGGTTTGTTGAATTATGAAATCAGTAGATTAATTTGAAATTAAATGGTTATTGTTTTTGTTTAATTAGATGACAGGGTTCTCTGCACTGGAGTTGCGGCGGTGGGTGTTGGTGGTGGAAGGTGGAGGTAGTGGGTGAAGAGAGAGAGAGAGAGAGAGAGAGAGAGAGGAGGGAGATGGAGAGAGAATATGTTATTTTTTTACACAATTAGTCCCTTTAATAATAAGTTATTTACTTAATAGTCCCTAGGGAGGGAAAATGACAAAGATGCCCTCATGTGCAAGTCACATGACCATATTTAACAAAAAAATTTGACTGAGTTAGGGCTAAAGGACATAACGTGCAGGATTTTGAAACATTAAGGACATAACTCGTCAAATTTAAAGGCAAAGGACGACGCCTGAAATTTGGGACAAACATAAAGGACAAAAATTGTAATTTACTCAATTGATATTATATAAATAAATAAATTATGTTTTGAATTGTATCGAATAAAATGGATATTAAATTTTAAGTGAGACGCGGGTTCGAGGCCCAACCAGTATCCTTCATAGTTTTTTTAAGAGTTAATTGCCATTTTAGTCTCTGTGGTTTGGGTCATTTTGCCAGTTTAGTCCAAAGGTTTCATTTTTAACATCTGGATCCAAAAAGGTTTCATCATTGCCATTTTGGTCCAACTGACTTAACTCCATCCATATCTGTTAAGTCTGCCAAGGGCATTTTAGTCATTTCATTTTTCTTTTTATTAACCCTTTTTTCCTTAATTGCTTTTTCTTTTAATTAAAGCTTTATTGTTTTATTATAAACGCTATAAATAACAGAGCTCCTTCATTACATCGATCACAGCAAACACACTTCCCCAATATTAAAACCCTAACAACGAAGACGATCGATCAAAGGCGACTGAGCTGTGAACGAGCATTGTCCAGTGGTTTCTGAACGATGAATGAGCCTTGGTGTGTTCGTAATCCTGATGAAGTATTTAATCCAGAAGAGGCATATGGTAAGTTCATGTTTAATACTCAACATTTTGTCTAAATTTTTCCTTTTTAAGGTGGATTGATCACTTATTTGAAGTTTATATGTTCATTGATGCAGTAAACTACCCTGAAAACTTTTCAATCTAGATACACCATGGGGGTGAATTTACAGAGTATCCTGGAATGACATATGCGAAGGGTAAGGTTTCTTATGTTGACAAGGTTAACTCAGACTACTTTTCAGTCATTGTACTGAAGGATATGATGGTGGATATTGGGTATAGAGAGGAGGATGATATGAGATTTATGTATAGATTGCCAGGAGAGGATCTGGATTTAGGGCTAAGACCACTGTTAAATGATGGCTATATTCTTGATCTTTTAAAGCTATCTAGAACTACTAAACTGATAGATGTGTTTGTAGAACATATTAGACCTGATTATGAAGGTTTGCAGTTAAGAAACAATGCAGAGCATGAAATCAATGAAAATGTAGATGATGTGGATGGAAGTAGTGCAGCTGATGGGGAGCACATTTTTAAAGAGATTGTAAGTAGTGATGGATTTGAAAATAGTGGTAGTGACGAATTAGAAAATAGTGGTAGTGATGGATCAGATGATAGCAATTATGAACCTAAGGTAGGTGATTATGAGCAGGATCATAGTAGTGATATAGGTGAGGTTTCTAATGTAGGAAAGGCCAAAGTAGATGAGGTTTCTAAAGGAAAGGCCAAAGTAGATGAGGGTTATAATGTAAGAAAAGGCAAAGCAGCTGAGGGTAATTATGTATCTGATGAAGACTCAGACTATATTATGGATGTTGATAACATTGTTGAGGAGTATGATGTTGATATGGATGATTTTAGGGCTGCAATAGATTTTGATTTAAGTGATGATGGAGGAACAAAGTATCAGGTCAGTCATGGATTAGATCAAAGGGTTGTTAATTGATGTGCGGTAAAGTGTTATATATATTAAGTGTATATTTTAAGCCCCTTTAACACTTATTTTTAGCCAAGTTTTAAATTTATAAAACACGATATTTTACTAACACTAAACACACATATGGGCAAGTGCACCCATCGTGAGCGTAGTATAGCGTTGGTAAGATACCGAGGTCGTCCAAGGACACAAGAGCTTTTAGTACCGGTTTATCCTCAACGTCTAATCAAAATAAAAAGTTTAGAAAAATGTTTTAAACTAAGAAAAATAAAAACTAACTAAAATGCTGAAAATAAAAATAAAAATAAAAACAGATAGACAAGATGAATCACTTGGTTCCGACTCGTATCTAGTGTAACCTTTGATTATTTCCGCACTTTTGCACATGATTAAGAGATTATCTTAGTTATTGTAGTAAGCCCCTCTTTTGAAGGTGACATTACCCTCACCCCAGTAGTTTGAGTCAGCAAGGATACAATCCTAAAAGGGTGGATTATTGGAAGATAATGAATTAAGTTATTAATGCAATATTATGGTAGGCCCCTCTTTTGGAGGTGACGTTACCCTCGACTAAGTAGTCTGAGTCAGCAGGGATACAGTCCTAAATAGCCGGGTTATAGTATTAATAGTAGTTAACTTATGAGGGGATCAAAGAGTTTGGACCCCCGCCATCCAATACCGTGAAGTATTGAAGGAGGTCCTACTAAATTTGACCCAGGTCCATTGCAGGACCTCTAAACGCTGAACAATGGCAAGACCTTTACCAAACCGTTCCCTTAACCCCCGACCAGGTAGCCAACATACCTCCATATAGACCGTGGAGATATGAATGGTGAAAATCTTTTATTTTATATAGACAGTAAAATAATGCCAAGACACCACGGACAAACGATAAGGAAAGATCACCTTCAACATAAGCAACTAGTTATTAAAGTCATTAATACAAAACCAAATAAAAAGTGCAAAAGATTAGAAATAAAAAGTATTACACTAGACACTTTGTCTTCACCAAGTGATGTAAGAGACTTAGGCAAACATGGCCTTGATTGTCAAGAACTCTTACGATCAATCTTGGATCCCGAGACGACTCACACACTCTACGATGGACAATGGATGATGGTGGTGGATGATGGTGTTATGGTGGTGGTGGGTGGTGGGTGAAGTGTGAGAGAGGTGGTGTGCCAAGGGATGGTTTGAGCTTGAGCCAAGCACATCTATTTATAGGCTGAACAGAAGCTCGGGGACGGCCCCGTGTCCAGTGGTCACGGCCCCGTGTCCACATCCTTCTCTGTCTTCATTAAATGCAGCTTTGTCTTATTAGTTGACCACGCCCCCGTGTCCGCTGAGCACGACCCCGTGGTGCAGAAGAATCTTTGTACTATGCAGATTTGCTGGATTGTGCGAATCTTATAGTTGACCATGGCCCCGTGTCCGCTGAGCACGGCCCCGTGGTGGGCAATAGAAGCTTCTACCACTTTGTCTTTTCTGCTGACACTTGGGCACGCCCCCGTGCTGGCTGAGCACGGGGCGTGTTCAGTCTTCTGTCTTCTTGTTTTGCTTGGGAAGATGCTGTCGTGGGGTCGGGCATGTCACGTCTTGTTCCTTTTCTTGTATTTATGTTAGATTTTGATGTCTTTTTGCTTCTTTTGTTAATTTGAGCTCATTTAATCCTGAAAATACAAAAGGAAGAAAAAAGCACACTTTTTCCAACATTAGTACTAAAAAGGGGTTAGTTTTATGCCTCATTTGATGAAATTTATATGTTAATATTTGAACACATCATTAATCTTGGTGAAAGGACATGCTCATGCAGGAAATGGGACCTTACTGGTATGCCTTGCAAGCATGCAGTGGCTGCAATCTGGAATCAGGGTCTACATGGAGGTGGGGAACCCATACTAGAAAGGTGGGTTGATCAAGCTTACTGGTATGAAACATGGAAGCTGGTTTATGAGTGTACCATTGAACCAATCAATGGTATGGATGAATGGCCAAATTTGAGATGCCCCACCACTTTGTTACCTCCTAAACATCATAACCAGATAGGCAGACCAAAGAAAAAGAGGAAGAAGTCAGCAGAGGAATTAAGTCAAACACAGAATACTGAAACATCCATTCCAGATGCGGGAAAGTTGACCAAAAAGGGAAACACTGTAACCTGTGAGATTTGCAAGGCAAGAGGCCACAACAAGAGGACATGCAAGAAAAGACAGAAAAAACAAGATGTAGATGCAAGTCAAGATGGTGCAAGTCAGGTTGGTGCAAGTCAAAGTGGTGCAGGTCTAAGTGAAAATGTTGGTGCAAGTCAAAGTGGTGCAGGTCAAAGTGAAAATGTTGCTTAGGTCTTATGTCCTTTGATATGTATTTTGGTAAAACAATTAATGGTTATGTATTTTGGTACTTGTCATCGGTTATGGTTATGTATTTTGGTAAAACAGTTTAGGGTTAGGTCTTTTGGTATGTAATCTGTTATGGTAATGGGTCAGTTATGTATTTTGGTATGTAATGTGTTTAATGGCACATCTTTGGTATGTAATCGTCAACTGCAGTTTAGTTCAGTAATGGGTCAGTTTGTATTTTGGCAGTTTAGTTCAGGTTTGTAATGGCTGCAGTTTAGTTCAATATAATGTAGGTTTGTAATGGGTCAGTTTATATTTTGCTCCATTTCTTATAATGGTTTGTACGATACAATCGGCTCCAATCGGCTGCAATCTATTTGTATTTTGGCTGCAGTTTAGTTAAGTTTTTGGCTAGTTTCTTTTAATGGCTGTTTTGTACGATACAATCTATCGGAAAATTTACAATCGCTTTGGCTGTAACTACACTTAGTACAGAATTATAATAACACCATAAATCAACCAATTTACAATCATTTTGTACATCCTTCAAATAACACCATCAAGATCATTCATATATCATTCATATAACACCATTAACATAGTTCCATTAACTAAACCAAAAATCTTACATCATTCATACCATATTCATGAACTACAAACACTCGAAATAACCTAAATACGCATCATTAACTACACACATAGTACAACATCAATAAACCCCAAGTAGCACACAATAGCCACTTCAGTCTCCTGTTCTCTTCTTCAAGCCTGCGGATGGAGTTCAACTGCCCTCGTATGATTCCTGCACATCTTTGACACAACTCAGCCTCAGCCCAAGCAACGAATCCATAGCCCCTCCCCCTGTTAACAAAAAATGACAAAAACATGAACAAATCGCAGGTTCAAGTGAAGATGATGAAAGAAACCCAAATACCTGTCTATTGCAACAATAAAAGCGTCTGCCGGGGTTCAAAGAGGTCCACGAAGTTCGAATTACAGTATGGGCACCACATGGACATTGCACCATTATTGAAGATTGAAGGTAGGTAGGAGAGATGGTTTGCTTTGCTCGAAGTTAATTAGGATTTTAGGGTTTCAGGAGATCTAGTTATATACAGGGTGAAAAGGGTGCCAAAATGAGAGGGAAAAGCAATTAAGGAAAAAGGGTTAATAAAAAGAAAAATGAAATGACAAAAAGCCCTTGGCAACTTTAACAGATATGGATAGAGTTAAGTCAGTTGGACCAAAATGACAACGATGAAACCTTTTTAGATCCAGATGTTAAAAATGAAACATTTGGACTAAACTGGCAAAATGACCCAAACAACAGGGACTAAAATGGCAATTTACTCTTTTTTTAAAATATAAATGTTTCCCTAAAAATCGTGAACTCTAATATCCAGTATTCCAGTTTACATTAAATACCTCTAAGAATAAAGCAACTATATATAACCCCTAGTTAATTTTTATTTATTGCATTCTTTCAAAAAAAAAAAAATATTCCTTTTTTTCCTTTTCAATTCTAAAAATCTTACTTAATTTACTTATTCTTTTCTTTTGAACATTTTAAATTTTTTTTACGAGATAAAAAATGACGTAAAAGTCGCCAAAACTGGTCGTTAAAAATTTTAACACCTATTGACGTATCTACGTTTCGAATATGCAACAAAGCATTAGGGATGAGCATTTGGTATCGGGTACTGGTATCAAATTTCCCCTACCAAATTATTTTCGGTATCGATTCGGTACCCACTTTTTGGCATTTTCGATAACTGTACTTTCGGTTCGATTTTTGGTACCGGTATTTTACCAACAAATACAGGTACCGTACCGGTGCCCATATTTGTGATTTTTGGTACCAGTATTTTCGGTACTATTATCGAGCTCGTTTGTCTGATATTTGGTTGCCTGATCACACTCGAAATTATGTATATACTTAACATATTTTTGCCCTTGCTCGGTATTTTCGTAGCAAGCTTTTCGGACGTTTTCTATGATCTGAAGGAACCACTATAGTGACCACTACGCGCGTTTCATTTTCTTCGATCTCATATTTGATTGTTTTTTATGAAATCGCATCGGGATCTAGTGCTTTCTATCTAAGAATAGTTCTATATTCTATGGATCTCATTGGAAATGTTTGATGCTTCTTGGTACAAAGCGCGATAAACACCCACTAGTTATATCCTATATGTTAATAATCAAACGTAAAATAGTGTCTCTTATGGCGATAGGTTGTTAACTCAATGCCATCGTATTTATGTGATTCTTTTTCAGTTATTATTTAATTTCTTTGCCACCCGCTAGTGCTCGATTGATCTCCTCTCTTTCTCTCACTTCACTACAGTTGTACGTCGATTACCACCGACACACACCTGCCGCCGTGCTAGTCCTGTTGTTTCAATTGCTGGTCTTTTGTGATGGTTTCTACTAGGGGTGAGCATATAAACCACCCTAATCGACATAACCAGACCAATTTAACTAATAACCAATATAATTGATGGTTACGGTTATGAAGCTTTGTTTAACCGACCAATCAGTTATGGTTAAAGTTATGAAGTTTTGGTTAACCAATATAACTAAACCAAACCAAACCAAACTTGTAATGTTAAGTCTATAAAATGGATTTATGCTTTACAATAACCATTTGTAGATTTTTACAATGATAAACGTCTAATAGTAACAAAATGATCTTAATGCGGATGCCCTTTATTTTGATGAAAGATTGAGGTGTTATGATCCTATCATTCTTTTGTATAACATTGAGTGTATAATCAATAGACTTGAGTTTCTGATTTTACACAATTCCACCAATGAGAATTGATTTCGGTGCATTTGCATATGAACATGCACTTAAGGTATACTAGAAAATTTCACCGTCCCACATCGAAGGCATAAGTAAACCTTTTTTAATTGATAATTACCTTATTCAATTGTTCTCACAACACTAGATTAACCAAAAAATGTAGTCTTAGCTGTCTCATAAAAAATGGCCCAAGCTGAGTCCAACATGGTGTGTTTCATTCTTATTTTGTAGACTCATTGACTTGTAATTTGTTAACTTTAGCCCAAAGTCATTTTTAGTTGAAGTTCTGGTTAATAACCAAAATCGAAACATAACCAACTTTATAACTGATTAACCGTAACCAAAGTTTGGTTATGGTTAAGAAAATCTAATAATCGAAGCTAGCAGACTTATAATTTGTTAACTTTAGCCCAAAGTCATTTTTAGTTGAAGTTCTGGTTAATAACCAAAATCGAAACATAACCAACTTTATAACTGATTAACCGTAACCAAAGTTTGGTTATGGTTAAGAAAATCTAATAATCGAAGCTAGCAGTTGTGGTTACGATAAATGGTAAAAACTTAACCAAATCGACCCATGCACACCTCTAGTTTCTACCTTCGAACCTTTAACGGGTTTCATGAAACGATGGTTGGCGGCGATAATGGTAGATTTGCTTTCGTTGGAGATTGTGGATGGTGGTGGATTGGTCATTGGTGTATCGTTGTCGCTTTCACCACCTCTTAGTACCGTTCCTCGTAATGACTGTTTTGTTACGGTTTTTGCATGATGGATCAATGTCTGTTAGGTCATTGTACCTATCGTTTTACTTGGTTAAGTTTTTGTTGCTTGACTGTGGTCACATCAATTTTTTTATTCACAGTGTGAAAGGGATTTCAGCAGTGTGCATTTTGGTTTTTATAATTTGCCTGTGATGAGTTTTGCCGCTTGGCTTTGATGAGCTCAGAATTGTTTAGCTGTGATGAGTTTTGTCACTTGGCTTTGATGATTTCAAAATTGTTTTGACTATTAATGAGGATGGTGTGGCCAGGATAGTGGATGGTAGGTTTTGACCTGCAACCCACCTTCCAGCCATGACTTCTGGAAATTCAGAGCCACCGAAATCTCGATTACGCTTGTGTGCGTGTTGTTGGAAACAAGACCTTCTTCAATATAATTAAACAATAGATTTAACAAGAAAAACCTCTTTGATTAAAATTGAAGGTGCATAAACCCTAAATATATAATTCCTATTTATACTGAACAACACTAACAAGTAACCTACTCATATAAGGAAACCAAATAAAATAAAGAGTTAAACTTCCATTTTGCTTTCTGTGATTTGATCATTTTAACGGTTTTGCCCCAATAGTTTAAAACTAGCTATTTTCCTCTCTGATTTTTCTAACTTATAGTCATTTTGCTCCCCGCCTATAACTTCATCCAAAAAATCCATTAACTAGAAGGGTATTTTGGTAATTTTATAGATAAAAGCAAGGCTATATAAGTCTTTTCACCTAAATAAACCTATAACTTGTTTATTTACATGTATATAAGTAATTCTTTTCTGATCCCCATATTTCCAACCACTCTTTCTTCCGGCCACCACCATCCACAACCATCTGCAACTACCACCTGCCGATCACGACTACCGCAACTTTTAACTAAACGTTTTGAGTTAGAGCCAGGGAGTAAACTACCGAAATACCCATACTTTTAATTGAACGTTTTAACTAAGTTAGAGCCAGGGATCAAACTGGCGACAAACTCGAAAGATCAGGGAGGAAAATGACTATTTTTAAATTTTTGGAGCAAAACCGTGAAAATGACCAAACCCCAGAAAGCAAAAACGAAAGTTAACATTAAAATAAAACTCGTATAAATCCTAAATCTCTATGCTAAAATAAAATACAAATAAAGTAAACAATTTAAATCCTCAACCAATACGTTCCAATTACTGTCATTTTTTAAGAAGGATTAATACAACCAATAAATGTAAACAATTTGTAAGATTTGATTTCGTTGATTTGTTATGTGCATTAGTCAAGTGAATGACTATGGTTTTGGTATGTTGATTGTAACGGAATAAAACTTGAGCCACTATACATTTTGAGTCTCCATTTGAGCCAGTTTGGTTTATGGCTTAAGCCAAACCGATATAGACTATAGTCACGTTTCATAGTAACAGAACATACTTGGATATTTAAAGTAATCATCATCATCATCAAACTCAGTAAATCTCATTAAGGGTGCGCGGAGCGGGATGCGGTAAACGTCGGCAAACCTCTTTGCCGAGCGGCAAACACCGCCGCCGAGGTTTTGCCGACGCGGCGAAGGTTGTGGTGCGGGGATGGCTTGCCGGGGAAGGTGATTGAGAGAGAGAGAGGGTATTGTGGGTGGGGTCCATTCCTATCTCAACCAATCACAACTTTTTTTTTTTTTTTTTTAAAATAGTTTACTACTTCACCAAGTGTCTAAACCATTGCCAACACTTTTCACCAAAGTTTAAACACTTTTGACTGATTGACATGACGCGTTCTGATTGGTCGGTTTTTTGGTTTACCACTCCAAAGTGTTTAACCACTCCTTACACCCTAATAACAAAGCAAACGTAGAGTTTGAAGATGGTAAGATGCAGACAACCTTACCTCTATCCTTAGGAATAGAGAGATTGCTTCCAGTGAGACTCCTGGCTCGATAGTAGTTTTGCATCAAGCCTTGGATATAAGGCATATAACACTCAGCAAATCGTGGCAAAACCGATTATTGCATGTACCCTTTCGTTCGATATTTAAAGTAATATAAAATCTAAATATAAACCAAATACCGGGGAAGCATTGGCGCAATTTTGAGGTGGTTATACTTTCTCCACGCACATTCAACAACTCATTATCTTCTCTTCTTCTTCACCATCAAACCCCAAACCACCATAACCACCCACTACAAATGAAGCTCCTCAAATCCCCATCCCTAATCTCCACAGCGAACCCCAACAATCTCACCACAATCAGACCCACCAGACACAACATTCGCACAAAAGTTTCAATCAAACCTCCACCACCAGAATTCGACTTCAGGACCCAAATATTAACCGGATCTCGAGCCCTAATTGCTGAATCGCACCCGGAACTGCTCGATTTAGTAGACGAAGGGAGCTTAGTTGTCATAAGAAAGAGCCAATTCGGTCCGGTTCCGGCGTGGCGGGCTGATTTTGTGGAGCCGGAGTGTATTTGGCTGGTTGGGACGAATCATGTGTCGGAGAAATCGGCTGGTGATGTTGAACGAGTTGTGCAGGCTGTGAGACCTGATAATGTGGTTGTTGAGTTATGTAGAAGCAGGTAACAGTTTTCTTGAGACATTTTTTTTTTGTAGATGTTATAAATATTGGTTTATGTTTGGGTGTTTATGGTACGGTTTTGACGGTTTTTAGGTCGAATTGCGAGTCAAAGAGTTGGTAATGGTTTTTCACTATTGTTAACTGAAACTAATATGTTAAAACTGGAAACGGAACCGAAAGACTGACTCCATATACTATATCATTAATTCATTATTATTAGGCAAATTGGATTTAAATAATCACAACTGAGTTTATTCCCGATTATGGGATGTTTTAGGGTTTTTGATCAGAACGAGGATACGATTCGGCTGACGTAAAACTTATCTCAAACAGTAATTTGGCCGATAATAAGACCAACTCAGTTATTTGCCGATAATAATCCGAACTGGTCAACTTTTGGCCGATAATAGTCTGCCGTTAAAAATAGCTTAACGGAGTCAAGTTTTTTTTTGAATTACAAACCGATGTTTTAGGGATTTTGATCAGAACGAGGATACGAGTCGATTTATGTAAAACTTACCTCGAAACGGTGCTCCAAACGGCTTGATTTTTGTTAATTGAAAGTTTAAAAACACGAATTGAAGAATCGTTTTTGTCGTTTGGGGCAGTATTTCGAGGTAAATTTTACATAAATCAACTCGTATCCTCGTTCTAACAAAAGCCCTAAAAGATCGGTTTGTAATTCGAAAAAAACTTAACTCCGTTAAGTTACTTTTAACGCAGACTATTATCGGCCAAAGTGGACCAGTTTGGATTATTATCAGCAAATAACTGAGTTGGGATTATTATCGGCCAAATTGAGAAAGTTAGGATTATTTAAATCCAATTTGCCTTTCTGTTGTTTGGAGCATTATTTCTAGGTAAGTTTTACATCATTCGACTCGTATCCTCGTTCTGACCAAAAGCCTGAAAACGTCGGTTTGTAATTTGGAAAAAAAAACCTTAACTCCGTTATTTTTTTTAACGGCGGACCATTATACAAACAAAATGATAAAGTTCGGACCACTGTCGGGAATTAACTTAGTTGGGATTATTATTGGCCAAAACAGCTAGTTTGGATTATTTAAATCCAATTTGCCTTATTATTATATTGTCAAACAAAGTTTAATCACGTGTATAGTAGTACAACTTGGTTTGTTTCTTTGTACCGGTTATTAATATAAACCATAAACCAAACCGTACGGTGGGGAGCCAGAAAACTATGAACGCCTATTTGTGTGTTTTGGATTGTTTAATTTTCAAAAAACCTACCGTGTGAAACCAAACCAATGGCCGGTTAAACCAAACTGATGGGCGGTTTCACGGATTCAAATGGAACAATGAACACCTTTTTGTGTGTTTTGGATGGTTAATTTTCTAAAGAGTTAAATGTCATTTTCGTCCTGTGGTTTGGTGGAAAATGCCACTTAAGTCCAAAAAAAAAAAACAATTGCGCCAGTTCCGTCCTCAACATTTTTGAAACGTGCCACTTCAGTCCAAAAAGATAACGCCTTGCGCCAGTTCCGTCCTCAACGTTTTTAACGGGCATTATCTTTTTTGACCGAAGTGGCACGTTTCAAAAATGTTGAGCACGGAACTGGCGCAATTTTTTTTTTGGAATGAAGTGGCATTTTCCACCAAACCACAGGGACGAAAAAGGCAGTTAACTCTTTTCGAAAAATGAGCTTGTGAAACCAAAGCGATGACCGGTTTGGGGGGTTTCACAGTTTCAAACTGAACCATGAATACCTTTTTATGTGTTTTGGATTAGCTTAAGCTCCAGAATTCCACTAGCTTGTTACAGGATTTTCTTCTATCCATGGCTTAACTAGACTTGTTACAGACATCATTTTCAGAGCAGGAATTATGTACACCTCAACTGATGACACCGAGGCCGGACCAAAGCTAAAGTCCAACCCGTTTTCATTATCTGGTTCCGGGCTCTTTGGAGCCGTTGGTCGCAGCATCAATCTTGGTAACCATCCTAGCATTTATCCTTTGATATGCAGCTAATTTTTATTCGCTAGAAACCAAATTAACAAGCTTTGTTTGACTTAACAGGTGGTCAAACAGCTCTAGCGTTACGCCTATTGTTGGCAACATTTTCTTCAAAGATTTCTTCAAACATCAATCGCCCTTTTGGGGACGAGGTAAGCAGCGTACACACACATATATGTATATATGTATGCATGTATTTGTACCTTCTCAGTTTACCTGTTTTTCTATACAGTTTCGTGCAGCACGAAAAGCTTCTGAGGAAATTAGTGCTCAGGTTGTACTAGGGGACCGGCCTATAGAAATAACGGTATGCAGTTTTATCTGGTTGATTTTGTGTTACAATGTGATTATTCTACGGTTTTTTAACTTATTCATAGTATTTGTTCTTTGTTTTAGCTCGAAAGGGCGTGGAACTCGCTAAATTGGAATGAAAAACTAAGCCTCATTACCTCGGTTCTTCGTGGCATAACATCTGCTGACCAGTCAAAGATAGACTTTAAGGCGTCGTATCTAATCTTTTAAGCGGTTTTACAAACTTTTTTACAATGTTAAGCTGATTTGCAGTGTCATGTTCCAGGAATCAACAGCAGATCAAGACTCTGATTTTCAACTTTACGAGCAATTGAGTTTCTCATATCCGTCACTGCTGCAACCTTTGATCCACGAACGTGACACTGTAAGTTCCTTTTTTGTTTTGCGGTCAATAACGATTGACTATAGGTGGCAAGACAGACGGGTTGGGTAACGGGTCAACAAGGTCATTCTTTCAGTACATGTCTTTTTGACCTGAAAACACTTTTGTCAAATTTTTAAACCTTTCTGTAATAAATACTATGTTACACATCTTAAAAGTACACTCCAGATAACTTTCAACTTGTTTGATCTGTTTAGTACATAACATTAACCCTCATGTTCATTAAGACCCGTTTGAGTTTATGAATAACAAAAAAAAAACCTTGAGTTCTTGACATGTCGACCAAGTTTTGTGATCTATGGTATATGTGTTCAGTATATTGCTTGGTCGTTGAAGCGAAGCAAAGCCGTAAGAAACAGTAAAAGGGTGGTAGGGGTAATCGGAAGAGGACATTTGAACGGTGTGATTTATGCACTAATCTCGGATCTTGGAGACTTGCGGTTTCGTGATCTCACAGGAGAGAGGCGCTCGACTGGCGGGTCTTTGGTTGAAACCATTGTCAAAAGCTTGGTGAGAGACACGATAATCGGGGTTGTGATATGGGCTTTGTATGAACAGTTAAAGAACTGATGCATACAAAATGTTATGCCAAAGGATTTCGAGGGTCAGCATCGACGATTTTGACTCTGTTTTGTGCAATAAGACCGTTTTTATTGTATTCTTATTTGATTAAACATGGATACATGATTGAAGTAAATAATACTATGTTTAGCAACTATGTTAGAAAAGGGAACAACAGGTTTCAAGTAGGTAATAAACATCTTTATATTTTGATATAATTGTAATGTAATGTAATATTCAAATGGTTCTTTTTTTTAACATTTTTTTACACCTAAATGCCACCTAACTTTTCACATGTACATCATCATCTAATTTTTTCCCCTAAACTCTTTTCTAAAGAACATTCCACAATAGCAAAGTAGATATGGTTAAATAAACCATGGTCAAGACTCTGTGTAACCAATTCTAGGTATATTGATCACAATTCACAATACCAGATTCACACCTTAATACCTTAATAGTTGGAACATAAAAACTCAATCATGATACACATTTAGCTTAAATCCTCTAGAATTTAAAGCACCTAAGCATATAAAACAAAGTAAACTCAAAACTACATAAAACTAAAATGTTTAAAAATCTAAAAATAAATTTATCAACATTACGAGGAAGAAAATGTTGCCACATCAAAATCTGGGTTGGGCACTGTGTCGCATGGAGATGAAACGAGCATTACCGAGCTGGTCCCGAGGTTATCCTAACAACAACAAAAAAAGTGCTCGTTAGACTTGGATGGAGACGTAGCTCCGATTACACTCTCCGACACTCAAGTAAGTACTTTACACAAGATAAGCGGACATGGAAACATATGATTAATATATAAGCATCTAAATGTATATAAGATGAAGAGTGAAAGGAATTGAGGCTTCCTGAGCAGCGACATGAGGTTGCTTGAGCAACGAGGTTAGACTGCCTGAGCAATGGGATGAGACTGCTTGAGCAACGAGGAAGAATCCATCAGAGCAGCAAGGGAGAAGCTTACTAAGTAGCCTTGTAGAGGTTGACTTAGTATCAAGTGGGAAAATGGATGAAATGCAAATGTACGGGTCTAACATGGGTTAGGTTGGGCCCAACAAACCTATCATCGCAAATTGGTAAGCCCGTTCTCGAATGTAATAAACTGGCGGGCCTTAGCCCATTTTCAGACAAGCGTCACCAAAAAGCATTCAACATATCTCGAAGCATCTTTGAGGAACAGGTAAGTCTTTTGAGTTATGGAAGAAAAGGTTGAGCTATTGCTGCTTCTTTTCATTAGTAAAGCAAGACCGAGTACAAAGCATCTTTAAGAGTGGTGACGAAACCCTTAAGACAATCAACATACACACATAAAGTCACATAAACATCAATTTACCGATCATAATACGTAAATAACTAATTTGACTGGCAACTTTGTTTTTCTTGTAAAATATTACGTAACTTTGATAAAACTTTTATAAGTTTAGTATACTAATATAAAATATTTTTAATAAGTTTAGTATACTAATATAAAATATTTTTTAATTTATTATATATAAGTATAAAAATATATAATTATATAATATATAGTATATATTGGTTTAGTCATCTAGTTAACCAAAAAAAAAAAAAAAAAACATTTGGACAAACACCAAAAGGGCCTTTTGGATGAACTTTAATCAATAAGAAACCAAATTTGCACAAAGTTAGAAACATAAAGGGAGGCTAATGTAAAGTCCATACTGGAGTTAACTTGCCGTCAGTTTCTCCAGATATTTTATCCTCCTCACCTGTCTCATTTCTTCTTCTTCTTCATCGCTGCAAATTAGGGTTTTGCTATTTCGGCCTCTGAAGGTAACACATCAAATTCTCAAATTAATCTTCTATAATTACAATTCATTTTTTAACATCATAGCTTTTGGTATCGTTAATTAGACATCCGAATGCTTATATATTGTAGGATTTGATGGTGTTTTGAATATTTTAATATCGTATAATTTGTTATAATTGTTTCAATCTTACATATATATCTTATGAACAACTAGATCTGGTAATTTGCTGGTTAAAATTTGGTGTTATCGTCTTAATTTTTCCGTTGACCTACGTGTAGCTACATTTTTGTTTAATTGTTAGGTAATTTGTTAATTGTTATGGATGATTATAAGATCATGTGATTTTAGATTGTGTTTTCAGGAAATTATTTGCCTAATTGCATTTGTTATTGTGAAACTGTTTGTTCTTTGTTTGGTGAGACATTTTGACTATATATCTGTATCTATTGATTGCTAATGTTGGTTTATCTGTCACATGTTGTGTTATTTATTGAGTTATGTTGTTTTTTTAATGTAATATTAGTTATGGACATGCCTATCAAAGTGTTTTCTGTTTTTTGAAGGTAAAATGAGGCCTATTTTCTGTGGAAACATTGAGTTCGATGCACGACAGGGTGATTTGGAGAGACTCTTTAGGAAATATGGAAAAGTTGATAGAGTGGATCTGAAGTCTGGTAATTTGGCTTGCTATAATTATATCTTTTGTATGTTGAATTTTTATTCCTGTCAGGATATTGCTAATTATATCTACTTGTGTTATCTTTAAGCATTTGAAGGCAGTTTGATATGATCTTCAATTAATTTCACATCAGATACATGGTTTTAAAAAACGCTTGAGGCGTGCGCCTCAAGGCGCGCTTCGAGGCGAAACGGCCAAAAAATGAGTCTGAGGGGCGCGCCTCATGGGGTTTTTACTGCATATGCGCCTCAGAGGGGCTGAGGCGCTAAGAAAGGCTGCACCTCAGGTGCCCCTCATGGGATTTTCATAGTTGTTTTTGATGTTTTTGACCTTTTGTGTCAATTTCAAGCATTTCATGTCTTTTTTATGTATGTTTTTGATGGTTTTGATGAATCTGATGATGAAATTATTTAGTATTATTATTTTTATAATATATATAATTTTTATATTTTCTTATTAATACCGCCTCGGCCTTACGCCTCGTGAGGCGAAGGGAAAACGCCTCGAAACTCGTTTCCGTTCTTTTAAACCTTGATCAGATATTTATAAAATTGATGAATGATTATTAAAGATCACTTGTTTCATAACACTTTCTTCATTTCCGTGCTATGTAGAAAATAGACATGCAAATGGCCTGAGTTGGTTGATTTAGGAGTATTGTGGGTGTGTTTAATGAAGGTTGTAGTGATTGTAATTCTGCTTATTATTTGCATGATTCAGAGCATTCTCATCCGAGTATCTATCTTAATCTATATATTTAAATAAAAAAACACGTAACGTTTTACGTTTGTTTAGTTCTAAAAAACCTCTCATAACCGATTCTCCAACTTTATCTCTGTCTTACTCACAAACGCTTATTTTATTGTCTTGTCTCGGTTTTTACACTCACAAAGTTGTATAAACTGTTGAATAGTCACCCTCTAAATATAGAGGGTCACTTTTGTTTTTATAAATTTTTTCTATATTGTAAAGATTCCAATGGAGGGATGTCTTAGTTGTTATTTTTATAGAGAGTGGGTTTTAGAGGCTCCAATATGAGTGCTCTCATGTTATATATGTAAATTTTTTGTTTGCTTACAACTTTACATATTGTTCTTGTGCACAAGCTAACATCGATTGTACATGCACATATTCATATACACTTCGTTGGTAAGTAAGAATATGTAATGAGATCCGTACCACGACACAAGCGGGACCCACGAAACAAACGTTTGGAGTATCCTACGTTTTAAAGGTTCTCAACGTCTACCAAATCACGCGACATGCCAGATGGCGGGCCTTGTATCATGGGGGTGTTTGGATTTTTAAGAAAAGAAGAGTATGATTATTCCCGTATAATACCCCCATACTCATAATTCTTTGGCGCAGGAATCCCATTGGATGATCATCCCATATTCCATTCCGATTCCGGTCCACTACCACCACACATTCACCACAGACATTGTTGCTTTTCATTCCACGTGGCATTTGCCCAGTCCATTCCATCCCATGACATCCCATTAGTTCATTGCGCAAGGTCTGTTGCTGATTTACTTAGCTTTAACAGATTAGTTATATATACAGGGTCAAAGTATAAAACTGTGTACGCAAATATCTATTGGAAAATTGGCCAACACAGACTATAGTAGGTTTTTATACTTGCACCGTGTCATTTGTACATTTTTTAATTTACTTTTTGGTTATTTCAGGGTTTGCTTTCATCTATATGGAAGATGAAAGAGACGCTGGAGACGCAATTCGTGCACTTGACCGTTATGAATTTGGCAGGAAGGGACGCCGACTTCGTGTTGAGTGGACTAAGGTATTTGTTTTATTTATACATACAATATCTATCCTTTTGGCTTACTTATACTTTTAATTCTTTTTTAGTTAATTGTTTTCTTGTTTGATTCTGGCAGCAAGAACGCAATGTCAGAGAACCTGTAAGCTCTAAAAGGTCTTCATCTAATTCGAGGCCCTCAAAAACGTTGTTTGTTATCAATTTCGATCCGTATAATACCAGAACAAGGGATTTGGAGCGACACTTTGACCCTTATGGTAAGATTTTGAACATAAGGATCAGGAGGAATTTTGCTTTTATTCAGTATGAGCTACAAGAGGATGCCACCAAAGCTCTTGAATCTACTAATATGAGGTATTTATTTTCCTTACTTCATTTTTTATTGTAAAACTACTTTATTACAATAATCTATTCTATATTCTATATCTATCTATCTATCTATCTATCTATCTATACATATAATAAAAGAAACCATGGGTGACACATGTCATTCATTGGAGGCATTACATTTTTGTTTTCCCGTCTCTCTCTTCTACTAAATTATGGATACTTAGTTTTTTATTAAAGGTTGTTATTATATCATTAACCAAATGAATTTAGTTATAAATTTTTTAATATAAACTTATATCTTTTACTTATAAAAGCTTCACCAAGTTCAAAATTATGTTTGTTAAAATATTAAAAAACGAAAAATTATGATGGTAGTTGTTTTAACGAGTGATTTCTAAAAATTTTCAAATATTTAATGTGGTTGGATGGTAAGAATGGTAAAAACACAACATGCTAAATAATAAAAAAATAGGTGGCATTTAAAACATCAAAGTTAATACCAGTTAAAGAAATAAGGATTTAAAAATTAACTTAACAAAATTTATAACCGTCACATCAATGTTCGTTTTTTTAAATACATATCTTGACTACTATATGTTAACAAATTACATTATATTATATAATATATGGGTTTATTTTTATCGTGCAATGCATGTTTTTGTTAAATATTATTAATTATATAACGTTACATTTATCAACCCAGGATTGTAACCTAGTGATATAATATATTTTGATTTGCAGCAAGCTGATGGATCGGGTTATATCGGTTGAATACGCAATCAAAGATGACGATGACAGAAAGAACGGGAGTAGCCCTGGAGGTCGTGACAGGTCTCCCCGTAGGAGAAACGATGACAGGGGAAGGTCGCAAAGTCCATATAGGAGAGAGAGAGGAAGTCCTGATTACGGGCGTGGACGTGACCGGGGCAGCCCAGATTATGGGCGTGGACGAGGGCGTAGCCCGAGCCCACACCGCAGGGACCGTGGCAGCCCTGTTTATGACCGTGGTTCTAGCCTTGGTGCTAATGGAAAGGGTAGGGCCCACAACGCTGATCGACGCGATACCAGCCCGAGTCCTCGTAGGGAGAGGGAAAGAACTAGAAGTCCTCGTGGGTCCAACCCAAAGGAAAGGACTAGCCCGGAATATGAACATGGTGCAATTGTGAGCCCTCAAAGTGAAGGTCGGGTTAGCCCTAATGACTATCCTCGTGAACCAAGCCCTGATCCTAAACCAGATACTCGTGACAGTCCGGGTTATAATAGTGGAGCTGAAAGCCCACCTGAGCGTTACCGCAGGTACCTTTTCCAAACCAAACTTGTTTTGACTTTGTTACCCGATGCGCCCATTTTGCCACGTATGATATAACGATATAACGTGATTTCTCGTGGTTATGCATGCAGTAGGTCGCCAGAAGCAAGGGAGAGATCGCGATCGTGATTGGCCAGTAATTAGCCGAAATGATATGATGGATGTTGGTAATTGCAGCTGTGTTACAGTGTAAGTTGTCGTAGGCTTTAAGTTTGAAATTTATTGCAAAACACAAAAATGTAATGGATTTTCTTCTCATGTTGTTAATTGTACTGAAGCTGTTGACACTCGTAATCTTGATTTTCATTGACTTTGCTGTTTTGTACCTTCTACTCTCTTAGTCGTGTTCGCATTCTGGGCTAAAGTTGCTAACTATGGTTTTGGAAAAAAAATTCGAAATTGACGGGCCAAACCAGTTGAGTTGATTGGTTTGTCTGGACTGGCCATACCGTAGACAAATAGTTCAGTTTGGTGGTTTGAATGTTTTTTATTGATTGTTTATTCTTATTTAAATCTCAAATTAAATCTCAAAGTTTGTATAAAAGTTTTAGATTATTAGATGGTTTATTAATATTGTACCTATCTTGAAATGCACATTTCTAAAATGAAAACAAAGTTATATAATAAAAGTTGAAAAGTTGGTTCAGTTTACACGATCGGTTCCTAGACATAATGGTTAGTTGAATTGTTGGTTTAGTCACACGAACAGTTTGAAGACATAAAGGCCAGTTGAATTGTTGAACACGATTTCGGTTTTTCAAACCTTAAAATGGAATAAACCTTGTAAGTCTTAAATCGGCTGATTAGCCTTCATCTGAATGGTTTGGACGGTTAATTAACACCTCTACTTTCTTCGCATTTCTAAGAGCATTTACATTGGAGCCTCTATAATATATCAATCTATATATTATATAGATTGAGAAAATAATATTCTTAGTTAAATTATATAGATGAACATCTAAACCAAATAACTTCTTACAGTTGCAATATTATTTATGTGGTGAAGTTAATTTGTGTGTTTCTTTATGTTTGAAAACATAAGGATTCACAATCTGTTCTCCAAATTTTGTGAGAGAAGTTTTTATATTATGAAGAGTTAAATGCCCGGATAGTCTCTGTGGTTTGCCATTTTTTCACCTTTAGTCCCTAACTTTCTAAAATTACAGCTATAGTCTCCAACTTTTCAATTTTCGTTCCCGGATAGTCCCTGTGCCTAACATCAGTTAGTTTTCTCAGTTAAGAGGGTGTGAAATGACAAAAATACCCTTTCCTTAAAAAGGTCAAACCACAGGGACTATTCGGGCATCTTCTTCATTTTTATTTGTAAAACCCCACCACCACACTTCATCTTCAACCTCCACCCACCATCAGCCTCCCCCACCCTCCACCATTACCGTAGTACTCGCTCACCATCATATGGTTTTCGTTCGCAATCTTCGGGTCCGGGACTCAATCTTGTCGAATTCAGCTAATTCCGACTCTGTGGCAACTCGTTCACCCGTAGGTGGCGGTGAGATCGCGATTACGTCAGGGGAGGCTCCGGTGTACGATAACGATAAGTGAACAAAACCGGACGGCGAATGGAAAAGATCCGTGGAAGATAAAGTGAACTCGTTTTCTAACGTTCCATTTTTATCAGGATTTCGGACGAAGGGATCAAAGCAAACCCTAACAGTTGATCTTCAAGATAATTCCTCACCCTGCTCAACATGTATATTTCACATTTAAGTGAAGAATCAATCGTCGAAAATTGATTTGAAGGGTGTCGTTAAAACCGGATTTTGACCACCACCATTGATGGTTTGAGTGGTGACTGGCTTTTCAGGGTTGCTTGTGATGCAAATTTTGGCATAAACATCTTGTTTGTGGTATAGCATATGTTTTGAATGTCTCTAGCTTGGTGAATATGAACCTGAAGAACACCAAGAACCAATTCGGGCTCGGGTTTTTTCGTGAAAATATTGAGGTTCCGGTTTTCGGGTTGAGGATAGAGAGATGAGGCCTTGAATGGTGACACAACAGATTGTGGAGATTCCATGAAAACCTGCAAATTTTACAGAAATTTTACTCAACAGATAGTTAACTTTCACACAATTAAACAACAAGAAGTTTAGATCATTTGGTTTCTGAACAAATATTAATCAAATTCATAACCCTAAACATTAAATTATAACCAATTATGAAAAGTTAAAAACTTTTGAATGATCAAGAAACAGCAGAATTTGGAGTCTAACCACCATCTCCATGTTGATTTTTTTCATCCATGGTGGAGAGTGACTGTGGCGGTGATGGTGGAGGGTGGAGGAGGGTGATGGTGGGTGGAGGTTGAAGATGAAGTGTGGTGGTGGGGTTTTACAAATAAAAATGAAGAAGATGCCCGGATAGTCCCTGTGGTTTGGCCTTTTTAAGGAAAGGGTATTTTTGTCATTTCACACCCTCTTAACTGAGAAAACTAACTGATGTTAAGCACAGGGACTATCCGGGAACGAAAATTGAAAAGTTGGGGACTATAACTGTAATTTTAGAAAGTTAGGGACTAAAGGTGAAAAATGGGCAAACCACAGGGACTATTCGGGCATTTAACTCTATTATGAAAAGTAATGTAGTTGGTTGGAAATGGTTGTGAGTAAAGGAGAGAGAAAATGTTACTGTTCATCTGTAAAACTGAGGGACACTGTTCACCATCCATAATTTTTTAATAAATTTTGAAAGTGCTTGTGAGTGGAGGAGAGAAAAAAAGTAATGATAAAAGTATAAAAATATATTATTTAATTGAAAGAAGAGAGAAAATATATTTGTTTTTAGTAAAATTATACGGTAAAAAAGATGAAAGAGATGCAAATGCTCATGGGTGCATGCCTAACCCCTTTAGGCAAAGTTTCCCCTCACCTAATTGAATTGTGCCATGTAATTTGCCTAAACTTTTTGTCTATTACTCAAAAATCATAAGGGGTGCATGCCTAAATTAAGGTTAGGCAAACCATTTAAACAAAAACTTAATTAATAAAAGTACATTACATTAACTTAAAAAAAACATTAAATTAAATTAAAAATAAAATAAAAAAACATTACAATAAATAAATAAA
The DNA here is from genome assembly GCA_030545235.1 of Helianthus tuberosus. NCBI lineage: Eukaryota > Viridiplantae > Streptophyta > Magnoliopsida > Asterales > Asteraceae > Helianthus > Helianthus tuberosus. Next base: position 125,993,689 of record CM060389.1, read on the forward strand.
TTAACTACTCTTCGTCGGAATCCACCAATAGGTGTGGTAAATCCATTCTTCCGAGATGCTCAACGAGATCATGTTTTAGTCTCCAATGCGTATCTTCATCCATAAGCTCGTCTAAGACACTGTCATTGAGTGCGGGCTCGACTGGAGGATCCCGAATGTGTACCGGTGCTATCGCGTTTCTGTCGTCTTTTAAAAGCATGTTATGTAAAATAATACATGAGTTATTCGCTTTCACGTCTTTTAAAAGCTCGTCTTCTTCATTCTCGCACCTACGCCCTCTTTAAACCACGAGTTATTCGCTTCCACGTCGCTCACAATTTTTAGAAACAAACTTTTTGACATATGGAACCGATGACGGAAAATTTCTTCGTTATATTTTGGTTCTTCGACAAAATAATCCGCCGTAAGGATTTCGTGGCCACTCTCACGATCACGACGAACATAATGTTTCTTACTAGATGTGCCCGTGTCTTGTAGTTCGGCTTCGTTGATGAGTTTTTGGAAAAAAAACTTATGCTACTATCGGATGAATCACTGCTATTGGGCAGGAATAAAATAGGTATTTCTTCCACCATTTTTTATAAAAAATAGAATAGATTTGGAGTATTGAGGATATAGGTTGGTGTGAATTTGTTTAAAATGTGTGTGGTTTATATAGATTTATAATTTTCTAATAATAACGGTAATATTACCGTTCAAAAATTGCACCAATAAATGCTCCAACGGTCAAAAAAATTGCACCAACGTTCCCTTTCCCCCTTGGCAAAAATTCACCGATTTTTGAGACAAGTCAGACAACCGCGCGACAAGAGGAGGTGGTGGCGGTGTTGCCGATCGACAAACACCTTGCCGAAGGGTGTTGCCGAGACCACCCCGGATACCCTAAGGCTATTGGTCATTGTGCAACATGTCATGTATCAGGCCACCCGGGGTGGCAGAGTTTTGGTCCGTGATAAACATATATCACGCGTGGAACATTGCCAAATACCACCGCCACTTGATTTTTTCACGGATCAAATTTGATAACGCATGGAATATATGACACGTGAAGAATGAAAGCATGTGAGGGGATGTGAGAGTTTATTGTTGGATGTTGCGAGTGATGGACATTTCCACTAAAAAAGGTTGTGAGTGATGGAATAATGGTTAATGACATGACGGAACTTGATTGGATGTTGTGAGTGATGGAATTCGTACAAGTGATGACCACCCATACCCCCTTAGGTTTACAACTAGTTCACGACAAGATGCTTATGAGTTATGAAGAGTCGTAAAAAAATCTAACAAACGTCAAAGCTGGTTTGATTTGATGTAATAAAAACAAAACATAGAGAAAGTGTGACTGATCAGATTATAATAAGTTGATACTCAAGCTATTTTTGGACGTATATATTGAAAATTGTACTTTATGAAAACTTAAGTCACCGAATTCATTCAAGCTTTTACATATAATACAATACTATCCTATAGATTTTATGTAGTTTTACATATATATCATATAGATTTTATGTAGTTAATTTCTATACATATATAAAAAAAGTTAAGTATTTCTTATATCAATGGGCTTTGTACATTTACATGGTCAAGAGAAATAAAGTAAGAATATGCTCTTTGTTGTTAATATAACTCAAACACAAGTGAAAATAGTGTTTGGACTTTGGAGTGATCATCAAGACAAATCAGTTTACATAGAACCCAAAATCCAAAATGGGATTTGTAGTGTTTGTAGAAGACAAATAAAAAACACTAAACCAAGAAGTTTGGCTTTGTTGAAATGACCAATTTCTTGATCCAATGATCATTGAATGGACTTGGGATAAAACATTAATCTAGGACAACTTGAGAATTTGTCTTAGAAGTTATCCTCCTCTTAGTTTGAATTCATCGTTCACGACACATCTCATAGACCGTTTCAAACAATAAAATCCACATGGGTTTGATCCGGTCTTAGTGATCTTCATCGAAAGAGACATTCACTAGATAGGATGCATTGGTAGACACCACTAGACTTGATTCGAGTCCTTGCTTCCGATGTTAATGTTGCATGAAACATATTTTATAAGCCATTTGCATCGACAAATCAAGAAGATAGATATGAGTTGTTAGTTTTGAGGTTGATGATCACTACATATGTGGGTAGACATGACCTAGATTAAAACAAGGGATATGCCATGAATAACTTAAAGCTTGTTTTCTACTTTATGGGATAACCTAGAAATCATGATTCATTTTTGAACTGATTTAACTAAGATCTACAGTTAAAACTTCAAAAAATATTAGTTGCTAAATTACTATTATGTAGATAATTATAAGTAGCTTACTGTTATTTATCTAAAGAACATTCATCATTCACACTTGAATACCGTAGACGATGCATTTTATAAAATGATTCTATGACATGCATTTTATAATACCGTAGACGATGCTTATGTTATAAATTTTGGACATGAGAGATGCTGAGGTAAACATGTTTACACGAGGGTAATTTCATGGGTGGAGCTTTGTTTGGGCCCAGGGTCCCCCCCCCCCCCCCCCCCCCCCCCTTTAGTTGCTAAAACTATTGTAAAATGATTCTATGACATGCATTTTATAATACCGTAGACGATGCTTATGTTATAAATTTTGGACATGAGAGATGTTGAGGTAAACATGTTTACACGAGGGTAATTTCATGGGTGGAGCTTTGTTTGGGCCCAGGGTCCCCCCCCCCCCCCCCCCCCCCCCCAACACACACACACAAAATTTAAAAGTTTAAGCTCCGCCACTGAGTATTTTGAAAATTGGTGATTGCAAAAAACAAACCATGAGCCACTAGCATTAAGAGAGGGGGATTGGTTAGTAGTCGCTAATATGCATAGTTTCTAGATCTTTTCAAAGAAACTCATCACGAGTGCATTAGCAGCGTTCCAGAGAAGTTGTTCATAGTAGTGACGCAAGATAAGAAGCAAGAAATAAATGGATAGTCGGCGTCTTGTTGGGAATGAAGATAAGTCACCGAAGAAGATAGTCGGGTAGACAAATACAATTCATTTATTAATATTAGTCGTAACTGTATAATTAGTCTATATTTCTAGTAATTATTATTACTATTACTATATTATTACTATATATTACTATTACTATTATTATTACTATATATTAATAAAGGAAATGAAATGAATATGATTTTAAAATTATAATAATATATAGTTTTTTTAATACTTTTATTATTTTAATATTATAATAATAGTTATTTTCTTTATTTTTATTTTTAATCTTATTTTTTTCATATCAGGGGTTGGGATAAGCTTGGTGTCAACCGGTATCGAACCAGTATTGATATCGAAAATACCAGGACGGTCTTGTTCGGTATTACTACATGAAGGTAAAATCCGGCACTAATACAGAAAACGTCAAAAGTTGGTGCCGAATTGATATTGGAAATCTTTTGGTTCGGGAAATTCAGTGCTGCTACCCGGTACCATTTGCTCATCCCTGATCACGGTTACCGTACGAACAACGGTATCGTACAACTTTTTTTTGTTTATTTTCTTCAACTTTTAATTTTTTCTTTTTTTTTTGTTTTAGGGGTAGGGATGAGCTCGGTGCCAACCGATACAAAATCGGTACTGATACCGAAAATACCGGTTACGGTACCCTGTGTATGAAGGTAAAAAACGGTAGTGAACCGGTACTAGAATTAATGCCAAAAGTCGGTACCGAATTGGTACTTAAAATCTTTCGGTTCGGCAAATTTGGTACCGGTACCCAGAACAATTTGCTCATATCTGACCACGGGTTTCATACGAACAACATCGTTACCATACAAGTTTTTTGGTTGATTTTCTTTCGGTTATCTTTTAGTGTTTTTTTTCTACATTTTCTTTTTATTCTTATCAGCAGTTCCGTTCGCAACACGCTCGTAGTAATTTCAAAACACATGTAAACACAGACTAAATAACAAAAGAAATTCGCCGCAACACGACAAACTTCTTTAAACCTAGTTATTAAAAAATGATAGATGGCATAACAACATAGTCATCATAGTTCAGTATATTTTTGAAAAATAACCTTTTAACTTTCTTTCATAACATCCATGAGATATGATACAATTTATATGTATATAGCATTTGTACAAAACAGTAGAATAATTTAGTCCATACACACTTACAATAGAATAACTTTAATATCAGTGTTAGTGACGATTAAAATAATAGATATTATTGTTTCACCCTATCGTATTTTCAGAAATTCCAAACCGAACATCATTTAGTATTTTAATACCATTCTTTTAGTAAAATACATTTTTTTTAATAACAAAATCTGAAAATGACTTAACTACTCTTATTACTTCTTTCAGTCGAGCGTATACTCATTAATAAATCACATTGACATTTCTGGTTGGAACTAAAAAATTCATAAAGATAAAAAATAACATAATCCTTTTAAATATTAACTTAAAATTGTCCTGGCCGCCGTTCAGGTTGTCTGCTACCGTTGACTTAATTTGTTTATGCAAGTTTCATTATTCAATAATTATATATTTGTATTTAAAATATTTTATAGCTAAATTATATTATCCATTAATCCCTAATAATTTTTTTTTATATATCATAACAGAAGTATGATTCGCTTGATAATCATGGGCGGTGACGAGGGTGTGCGGAGATGACCATTCAGATGCCGTTATTTCGAGAGGCACGTGTTTAAAAAAAATCTGATATATATGTTATTTTTTTTAAATAGTATACTCATGCAAACTCTAAAATAGACCAATTTACAAACAATTTTTATGGTTTTAAAAAATAATAATAAAAAACATTACAAAATGACACATTTTTTCGAGTTTGAACATGGTACATGAATTTTTAGAGATGCCCCTGCTTGATACGATTGAAATGTGCTTTAAACTCGTATGTTAGGTTTTGAATATGTTTTAAGTTGATTTACAAATTTCATGAAGGCTGGTTGTGTCGGATCAAAAATAAGTTGTAACTTCTTTGAGAAACAGTGTTATTAGAAGGAAAAATAATACAATCCATAAAAGTCATATACGAATTTTCATCTACTAAAAGCGATTTATTACATTTTTGTTATAAACATTGTTAAATAATTCATTTCTACCAAACAAATGCAATAACTGTTCATAGAAAATAATTTATGATTGCACAAATATACCTCACAAGCATCATCGAAGAAAAACTATTTTCCACTGTTGTTGCAAACGCTAAAACAAATATAATTGATGTACCAACTATACAAAAGATGTTTCATTTTCTTTGACATAAATCTTACAAGATTATATACCCTTTAAGTTAACAGAACTTCATCTTTCTCACAATTTAAAATGTAGCAACTGATAAACAAGTTTGTTTTTCTTCTCATAATCAAGGTCATATAGATAGGGGTGTTCAAAACTATCCGTATCCGAAATATCCGATATCCGAAATATCCGAAAAATTGGATATCCGAATTTTTCGGATTCGGATAGTGATTTTCAAAATTTTCGGATATTTCGGATATCCGAAATATCCGAAAATTTAATTTTCATTTTTTTCGGATATCCGAAATATCTTAAAAATATCCGAAAACTTATATTCGGATATCCGAAACTTTCCAAAATATTCGTTTCCGAATATGAAAAAAATAATAAAAAATAAAAATTAAATAAAAAGTTGGGTTTTCGGATATCCGATTCACTATCCGAAAATTTCGGATATCCGGTTTTAAACACCCCTACATATAGATATGTATCATCACTTGAAAATATTTTTCCTCACTTGAAATGTGATATACATATAATCATGGTTGCAAAAGTCGCTAGGCGCTCCCTAGTCGGATTCAGGAGTACTCGGGAAGTACTCGGCTTAGGCGGAGATTACTCGGGGAGTAATTGGCCTGGGAGAACTGTACTCGTGCCTCGGCAGCCTACCTTGTAGCGAGTACTCGGGGAGTACTCGGAGCCTAGGCGGGACTTTTACAAATTAATATTTTTCCTTATACAATGATGACGAGAAGCTGTATCTCTAGAACTCCGTTATCCATAGTCACACCCGTCATAAAAATAACATCATTTATGTGGTCAAGTGTCGTCGTCGTCGTAGGGGGCGTAGATTTTGTTGATACATATTGTGTGGATACGGCTCGGCTCGGTTTGACTCGGCTACGAAGTGAAGGCCGTAGTCAAGACATCCTCCTGTCTTGACTCGGTATGCTAGTTACTTTGTATTGTTCGATGTACATGTAACTGCGTGTGTGCAGTATACATGTTAGAATATGTTTAATGTGTTTTCTGTTGGTTCGAAGTCCAATCCATGATGAAGCCCATGTTTGGCCCAACATGAGAAAAAGCCCAAGTGACGAAATCAAGGCCCAACAAGTGACGAAGTCACTGTTGGCAAAATCACTTGATTTCGTCGAAGACCCCATGTGCCGAAATCCCATATGTGACGAAATCATTGGATTTCGTCGAGATGATGAATGTTCGTCATTGAGTCTTCATCGCATGTGGATTTCGTCGATGATGTTAGTATAAATACACAGCATAACAGACATAACCATAGAGAGAAGTCTGAATAGATTTCAGAGCGAACATACTGTAAACACACACACATTGAGAGTTTATAAGGATATCTTGTAAACACCGCATTGTAACCGTTTCATAGCATTAATACATTGAGTGTTAATCGTTGAATCTTGTGTCTTACGTGTTCGTAACTTGGTTTAACTTACCCGTTTGGATTCCGCACTCTCGGGTTTGTCGGAAAACAAGAATAGAGGTTGACTCAATCCTCCGGGTGGACCTACAATTGGTATCAGAGCTTTTGGCTCGATTCCTTGTTAAAACCAAGTGTTTTTATTGAGTTTTGAAAGTTTTTAATGTGTTTTTCTTGAGTTTTGATCTTTAAAGTTCATACATTTTCTGGAAAAACGTTGTTAAAATCTTGAAAGTCTTGGTATTTTTGCTTCTAGTTCATATAAAACCTTGTTAAAACTCTTATATACATGTTAGTATTGAGTTTTTGTTGAACTTTATTGCAAAAGTGTGTTCGAAAATTTTCAGGTGACTGGAATATTCATCAAGATCATCATATCTTCAAGTTGTTCTTGTTTTTGTTCTTGATAATATCTGTGTTTGATCCTTATTGTTGAATTATTGTGATGTTATTGATATCATATTGTTTGTTTGACATTTGTGTACAAAGCATGATGATGGTTGGTTGAAAAATATGGCCGAAAGCATGATGGTTTGAAAAAGAAGGTTTTGTTGTCAGAAGAGTTGGTTTGATAAATATCTTCTGTGTCTGGTTACTTTTGTCAACGAAATCATTCTGGACGAAATCACCAATTTCGTCAAAGGCATTTCAGCGACGAAATCACCCATTTCGTCAAAGGCAGTTCAGCGACGAAAACCCTATTTTCGTCAACAAAGTTCAGCGACAAAAACCCTATTTTCGTCAACACAAATTCAGCGACGAAAACCCTATTTTCGTCAACAAGTTCAGCGACGAAAACCCTCCTATTTTCGTCACACCTTACAGCAACGAACTCCTACACTTTGTCAACTGGAATCTTGGACGGACTTTATAGATTTCGTCACATAGCCAGCTCAGCATGGGAACCAGAATCCTTTCAGAGGTCAAGGCAACCAACAGAATCAGAATCAAACCAGGAATGACTATCGCACCTTGGTCCCTGCAAACAATCAAGCGGGACCATCGAACACCAATCAGGCTCTTGTGGTGCAAATAGATGAAGGTTACGACTGGTCAATGCAATTAGGCATTGGTGATCAGGGAGGAACAGCTTGTTTTGCTGAAACTGCTAAGGATTTGAAGCACGCCAGTGGTGGAGAATCTTCTGCCAGTGGTGGTGAATCCTCAGATGAAGAGAGTTATGGTGATTCAAGGAGTTCAGGTGAGGAAATCTCAACCTCAGGTGAAGATTATTCTGATGATGTATCTAGTGGGAGAATCGATGCAAATATCGATGAATTGTTAGGAGAAGCTGCAGCAAGGAATGATAGAAGATCTATTCTGGTGGATCAAGCTGCTTATTCTTCTTCTTCTTCTCTTCATTCAGCCTTTATGGCTAATGGCGGCAGTTCATCAAGCCAGGTATGTGTCGATGAACCAACTGTTGTTAATTATGATAATTGTGCTAGCTTAAGTGTTAAATGTGCTGATTTAGATGCTAATATGTCTGAGTTGCAAAGCAAACATGATGCTTTAAATGCTGAATTGTCTGACTTGCAAAACAAACATGTTTCTTTTGATGCTAAGTGGTGTGATTTGCAAAGCAAACATGAGGCTTTGCAAAACAAATATGAATTGACAAATATCCACAATCAAAAGTTAATAGTGGATCTTTCGAAATGCAAAGAGGCTAACATGTTTTATGAAAACCATGAAAAGGAGTTTAAAACGGTGGTTGCAAATTTAAGAAAAGATAAAACCGAGCTGACAAAAATGGTTTCAAGAAAACAAACTAACATAAACTGTTATATCGATCGTCTTGAGATCATGCAAAAAGAGTTAGCCTGTGTTAAGTGTGAAAGTGAGGCAATCCGGCTTAAGCTAGACAGTTATTCAAACTCTAGATACGTGCTGGATCACATCATTGACACACAAAAAGAGAAAAAGGATGTCACGTGCATTGGATATAAGAAATGTCCACCACCTGTTAGACAAAATTATGATGCAATGCCTGATGAGGAGAATAGAACTTATTATGAGGAATCTGTTCCTTTAGACATTGAGGAATTTGCAACAGGACTTGGATACAAAAATGAAGTATCATCAGATTCGGATGTTTCAACAGTTACAAGTGTGTCAACTGCTGAACAAAATCAGGATCCTCCAGTCATTGTTGAGGATGCTGATTCTTCAGATGATGAATCCGATGATACTGACTCAGCACAGTCTGATGCGGTAATCAAAGAAGAGGACATACCTCTTGAGAATCATATTCTATGTGATCCTCCCGCAAAACCTGCTAAGACTGTTCTGGTCGAGTCCACGTCTGCAAAAGAGTCTGAGAGTGTGAATTTGCTGTACACTCTTGTTGGTGATGGTAAAATCTATTCTGACAAAGATTTTCCGATTAAGAATGTAAATCAATCTTTAATCAGTAAAGTTTTTGAAGACTCGACAAGTAGGTTTATGGGAAAGTCGGGTTCACACGTTGTGGTCACACAGTGCCCTCCGATTCCAAAGGCCGAAGTTCGAAAACAATATGGCAATCATAAATTACCAACAGTGAAAAAGCAGCAAAATCACACCAAACCAAAAGGTAAATCACCGAATCAAGGTCAAAAGAAACAGACCCAGAAAAAGGACAAGAAAGTGAACTTTGTGAAGTCGAAGGGAACAGATAAACTTGAAACATTTGCCAATAAATCTAACTTAGATCATGTTAATCAAGTTAAAATGTTGAAAAGAAATGAACCAAACAGTTCAAAACCAAGTACCTCGGGATCACAAAGTTCATCATCGACAAGACAATCACATGATACTTCGGGGTTTGTAGAACGAAGATCATGTTTTTCATGTGGCACATTTGGACATATTATTCGCAATTGTCTATATTTTCATAAACAAAAAGCCAAAGTTGATGATCCCCGTGACCAAATTGACCGCAAGCGATCTGTTTCATCAAAACCAGATCCCCGTCTTGCAAAAGAAAGGGAAAAGAAACAGAAATGCCAACAGGTCAAGAAAATTGAAAAGGCGATTAAAACCGACGTGGTTAACAAAACATCTGTTTCTGTTAAACCAGACAATTCAAAAACTTCAGACAATCATGAAGTTAAGATTTTAAAGAATAAAACTAGTAAAACAAAACAGACCTGGAAACAAAAAATGGTTAATGAATCAGGGGGAACATCACAATTTCCACAACATCGAGAAGTTCAAGTAACTTACGTTGATGAAAATGGAAGACCCAAGACCACAAAGGCTTGGGTCCCCATCTCCAACTAATCATGTGAGTTCATGTGCAGGGTGTTCCAGGAGGAACTTTCAGCAGTCATTGGATTGTTGATAGTGGGGCATCCAGGCACATGACAGGCGACATGAAGCTTCTCTACGACGTTAAATCTATTAGAGGAGGTTATGTTGCTTTTGCTGGAGATAAAGGTGGACATATTACAGGAGAAGGAATGGTATCTAACGGGGTTGTAAGTTTTGATAAGATCAACTTTGTACAACAGCTTGATCACAATCTTCTCAGCGTTTCACAAATCTGTGATAAACAGTTTTCAGTACACTTTGATGCAAATGGATGTTATGTGCTAAAACCCGGCTTCAAGATTCCAAAAGAATGGATTCTCTTATCAGCTCCAAGGATAAACGATTTATATGTCCTTGATATGAGCCAAGCAATAACAACGACTGCACAAGCAACTTGTTTTATTACAAAAGCCACAGAAAAAGACTCAATCTCTTGGCACAGACGTATGGGTCACATTCACTTACGGAAAATGAATCATTTGGTGTCGAATGAATTAGTGAATGGTGTTCTTCTTAAAAATTTCCATCTTCAAGATGTCTGTGTTTCATGCCAAAAAGGAAAGCAAACCAAGAAGCGACATCCGACAAAGAAGATCAACACGGTGGCAGTTCCTCTTGAACGTTTGCACATGGATTTGTTCAGTCCTGTCAAGCACAAAAGCATCAGGAATGATCAATATTGCCTCATGATAACTGATGATTATTCAAGATTTTCTTGGGTGGCGTTTATGGCTCACAAGAGTGCAACTTTCGGTATTATCAAAAACTTGATCATTCAGATTGAGAATTTGTATAAGTTGAAGGTTAGACGGATACGCAGCGACAATGGTACAGAATTTAAAAATCATGCCATGGCGGAGTTTTGCACATCAAAAGGTATTCTTCACGAATTTAGTGCGGCTTATACTCCTCAGCAGAACGGCGTCGCTGAACATAAAAACCGTATAATGAACGAGACTGCTAGGACGATGTTAGTAGAGTCACAATTTCCGATTCCCTTCTGGACTGAAGCTGTGTCCTCTGCTTGTTATACATTGAACCGAGTCCTTACAGTCAAAAGACACAACAAGACCTGCTTTGAGCTATTTCATAAACAGAAACCAGATTTGTCATATCTTGAACCGTTTGGAGCTCCTTGCACAATGATTGATCCTAATGGAAAGTTTGGGGCAAAAGCTATTGAAGGTCACTTTCTTGGTTATGCCACCCCGAACTTATGAGTCTGGAATCTAGAGACTAAAAGGGTTGAGGAATGGTCTGAAGTCAGAGTACAAAGGCACACTTTGCCAGTCAAAAATCCAGGTCAACCATGGATGTTTGAGTACGATGACTTTTTCAATTCGATCAATGTTGAAGCAGTTGAAGAAAATGCTGCGGCAAGGATGTTTTTCGAGAGTGACAACGCAACAGGATCACCGTTGGTTCGTCCAATTATTGTCAATCAAGAACCAACTTCATGATGCAACCCAACTGAACGAATCTTCAGAGGATGAAGAATTTCTAGATGCAGATCAAGAAGCTCCTACATTAGCTGTTCATGGTACTTCAGAGGCTACACCTCCAGTGGACGCCCCTATAACAGCTGAAGCTACTGCATCATCCTCTTCGTCAGTTCCGGGTATTGAATTAGTTGTTGATCTCAATCTCAACAATCTGGGTACAAACATTCCAGTTCCAGATAATCCAGAAACAAGGATTCACAATACCCATCCTCAACAAAACATCATCGGTAATGTACAGAGTGGCATTCAAACAAGAAACATGTTGTGAAACAACAACAATGCAGGCTTGTATGCGGCAATTCGAGAATCTGGTCAACAAAACGATTGGTCTTTCACGTGTTATGTCTCACAGGAAGAGTCAAGAACTTGGAAAGAAGCTTTGAAAGATAACTCTTGGGTTGAAGCAATGCAGGAAGAACTGCAACAATTCCAGAAACTTGGTGTCTGGAAGCTCGTAGAGAAACCTGCTGATTACAAGAAGATTGGTACCCGTTGGGTGTATAAATGCAAAAAGGACGACCGTGGAATAGTTATTCGCAACAAAGCTAGATTGGTCATTCAAGGTTTTCGTCAGATTGAAGGTATAGACTACAACGAAGTGTATGCACCTGTTGCACGTCTGGAAGCAATTCGGATCTTTCTGGCTTATGCCTCATTCAAAGGATTCAAGGTTTACCAGATGGACGTCAAAAGTGCATTCTTACATGGTCTAGTCGAAGAAGAGGTGTATGTTGAACAGCCTCCAGGTTTTGAAGATCCTATCCATCCCGATCGGGTTTAGTTGCTGAACAAAGCTCTCTATGGTCTACATCAAGCACCGCGAACTTGGTATGCAACCTTATCTAATTACCTGTTGAAAAATGGATTTCGTAGAGGTCTTATCGATTGCACTCTCTTCATAAAAGAACAAGATGGAGATCTTCTACTGGTATAGGTATATGTGGATGATATTATATTTGGTTCTACTAACAATGTTATGTGTAGGGATTTCGAGCGTGTAATGCAGGATAAATTCGAGATGAGCGCTATGGGGGAGATGACTTTCTTTTTGGGCTTGCAAGTTCAACAAACGAAGTCTGGGATTTTCATCCATCAGACTAAGTATGTTCAAGACATTCTGAACCGATTCCAGATGTCCGACACATTGCCCATTGGTACCCCACTGCAGCAAAATCATGGAATTAATCCAGACTTGAAGGGTGAAGTTGTTAGCTCTTCATATTAACGCGCAATGATTGGATCCCTTATGTACCTCATAGCATCAAGACCAGATATAATGTATCCAACATGCCTGCTAGCCAGATATCAAGTGAACCCGAAGGCCTCACATCTTGCAGCTGTAAAAAGGATTTTTTGTTATTTGAAGGGTTGCCCAGACACCGGTCTATGGTACCCTAAGGATGATAACTTTGATTTAGTCGCTTTTAGTGATTCTGATTTTGGCGGATGCAAAATCGACGGCAAATCCACAACGGCTGGATGTCAGTTTTTAGGAAATCGCCTCGTAACATGGCAGTGCAAGAAGCAGACTTGTGTCGCTACATCAACATGCGAAGCTGAATACATTGCTGCCTCAAGTTGTTGCTCCCAAGTCCCGTGGATTCAACAGCAAATGCGTGATTACGGTTTTGAATTCCTAACTACTCCTATTTTAGTCGATAATTCTGCTGCCTTATCTATCACTAGAAATCCTGTGCAGCATTCAAAGACCAAACACATCGAAATTAAGTATCACTTCATACGTGATTGCTTTGATAAAAGGCTTATCGATGTTGTTAAGGTCCATACCGATGACCAACGTGCCGACCTTTTTACCAAAGCATTTGATAAATCAAGATTTGACTTTTTATTATTGGTAAACGGCATTAAGGTCAAGCAAGAGTAATCCGCATCGGAAAATCGTTTTTGTAAATATCTTTGTGTTTTTAAAATTATTGTAAGTTTGTTGATTTTAGGGGGAGTAAATCCAAAATTTGAAAAAACATCGAAAAATTTCAAAACTCAAAAACAATAGAAAAACAAAAATGAGTTTCCTGGCGAGCAAAAGAGAAAATGATATTACATCAGTGGTCTGTCCAAACCTTTTAAACTGAAATACAAAATGAGAAATGTTAAGAAACTCTATATAAGATGTATCGGTAGGCTCACAATCATTTTAAAGTGTGCAGGGTGATATAAACCTAAATTGACTGAAGACCAGGTGGGAACCGCTCATTGGCATATGGTCTTAGTACCGAAATTTCGTTTGAGAGATTTTCGAGGTTCTGAGATATGTGGTCTTTATGCTGTTTATCATCTGGGTATCATGGTTGTTTCTTTTACCGAAACAATAACGGAGATGAAGTCTAGATCTTCCATGATACCATACATACGTGTACATACTGCATACGACCTCAATAAGTGATCAACAATCACATGTCCAAACAAAATAAGTGATAATATATCACATTTATCCGGGAGTCAAGTTCGTCTCTTTGCTGTACGAAAGTACTGACCTGTTCACGGACTTGCTCCTGTGCCCTCATGCATCTGAAAATCAAGTTCCTCATCAATAAGTGATTCTATCACATAGGGCTTGTTTTCAATCAAAATAAGTGAGTTTCTCACATTTTCATATACGGCAAAACAGATGATAAATGGTATACTCACCAGTAAAATGAACCCTCGTGCATACCTTGATACGGGAATGTGTCGTGATGTGGATGAACACCGGTCGGTAAGTATAAATCATACCTTAACGTATCCCCTCGCCATGATTACATATGATAAGTTGAGTTTAAGTGGACAACAATACCGATAATCGTTATAGGATGTTTATCTAATTGTTAACAAAATGAACAACAAGAGCGTTTTGGCATGGCCGTACACTGATATGATTCTCTTACCCTCGAAACTCGTAAAAAGAATGTTTGTATATATTTACTTTTCTTAGTTTATGCAACTCTGTATATATTTATTTACTGCTTTCAGTCTTTACATTTGAAATATTCAAAATACCAAAAAGATTTTAGGTGTGTTTTAATTTAAACTTTATAAAAGTCAAAAAGATTTTATTTCTGCTTTAGTTTTGATTAACCGATGTTGGAACTCAAGTCTTCATTGCCTGAAATCTGATTGAAAACCAAAACAACTGAATCTTCATAAACGGTCAGAGTTTGCAAGTTTTGAAAGTTAATAATCAAAATTGAAAAATCTGTTAACTTTTCAAACAAATTGTCAGACGGTAGTTGAAAACACGGTCACATGTGTGTTAGTTGTTTATGTTAAACTATATTCCAAGCAGTTGTTCTCATTACGCGTTTAGATTTCTTGCATGTGCAGATGCTAAAGGCGAAGAGACCATGTTCGATGATAAGCTTCGGAATGAAGACACGACATGAAGGCATTCAAATGATAAAGATGATCGAGTTGCCGCTGATCAATCATCAACACCACAAGGATCTAAAGCATTGAAGATCAAAAGATTCACGAGCATAATCAAAGGGGGAGTTTATTGATACACTTCCTAGATGAAAGCAGGAGTTTGTTGATACACTTTCTATGTGTGATACGTGAAGACTTTGAAGATCCTTTCCGAGAAAAAGAACCATCAAGAGACGGAGAACGAGATTACGAACCTCGCGAGTAGCATCCAAGGGGGAGTTTGTTGATACATATTGTGTGGATACGGCTCGGCTCGGTTTGACTCGGCTACGAAGTGATGGCCGTAGTCAAGACATCCTCCCGTCTTGACTCAGTATGCTAGTTACTTTGTATTGTTCGATGTACATGTAACTGCGTGTGTGCAGTATACATGTTAGAATATGTTTAATGTGTTTTCTGTTGGTTCGAAGTCCAATCCATGATGAAGCCCATGTTTGGCCACACATGAGAAGAAGCCCAAGTGACGAAATCAAGGCCCAATACACTTCGTTGTAGTCTATACCTTCAATCTGACGAAAACCTTGAACGACCAATCTAGCTTTGTTGCGAATAACTATTCCACGGTCGTCCTTTTTGCATTTATACACCCAACGGGTACCAATCTTCTTGTAATCAGCAGGTTTCTCTACGAGCTTCCAGAAACCAAGTTTCTGGAATTGTTGCAGTTCTTCCTGCATTGCTTCAACCCAAGAGTTATCTTTCAAAGCTTCTTTCCAAGTTCTAGGCTCTTCCTGTGAGACATAACACGTGAAAGACCAATCGTTTTGTTGACCAGATTCTCGAATTGCCGCATACAAGCCTGCATTGTTGTTGTTTTGCAACATGTTTCTTGTTTGAATGCCACTCTGTACATTACCGATGATGTTTTGTTGAGGATGGGTATTGTGAATCCTTGTTTCTGGATTATCTGGAACTGGAATGTTTGTACCCAGATTGTTGAGATTGAGATCAACAACTAATTCAATACCCGGAACTGACGAAGAGGATGATGCAGTAGCTTCAGATGTTATAGGGGCGTCCACTGGAGGTGTAGCCTCTGAGGTACCATGAACAGATGATGTAGGAGCTTCTTGATCTGCATCTAGAAATTCTTCATCCTTTGAAGATTCGTTCAGTTCGGTTGCATCATGAAAATCCTCATTGTCGAGAGCATTATTGTTCACTGAAGTTGGTTCTTGATTGACAATAATTGGATGAACCAACGGTGATCCTGTTGCGTTGTCACTCTCGAAAAACATCCTTGCCGCAACATTTTCTTTAACTGCTTCAACATTGATCGAATTGAAAAAGTCATCGTACTCAAACATCCATGGTTGACCTGGATTTTTGACTGGCAAAGTGTGCCTTTGTACTCTGACTTCAGACCATTCCTCAACCCTTTTAGTCTCTAGATTCCAGTCTCTTAAGTTCGGGGTGGCATAACCAAGAAAGTGACCTTCAATAGCTTTTGCCCCAAACTTTCCATTAGGATCAATCATTGTGCAAGGAGCTCCAAACGGTTCAAGATATGACAAATCTGGTTTTCGTTTGTGAAGAAGCTCAAAGCAGGTCTTGTTGTGTCTTTTGACTGTAAGGACTCGGTTCAATGTATAACAAGCAGAGGACACAGCTTCAGTCCAAAAGGGAATCGACAATTGTGACTCTAATGATTATTCAAGATTTTCTTGGGTGGCGTTTATGGCTCACAAGAGTGCAACTTTCGGTATTATCAAAAACTTGATCATTCAGATTGAGAATTTGTATAAGTCGAAGGTTAGACGGATACGCAGCGACAATGGTACAGAATTTAAAAATCATGCCATGGCAGAGTTTTGCACATCAAAAGGTATTCTTCACGAATTTAGTGCGGCTTATACTCCTCAGCAGAACGGCGTCGCTGAACGTAAAAACCATACAATGATCGAGACTGCTAGGACGATGTTAGTAGAGTCACAATTGTCGATTCCCTTCTGGACTGAAGCTGTGTCCTCTGCTTGTTATACATTGAACCGAGTCCTTACAGTCAAAAGACACAACAAGACCTGCTTTGAAAGTTGCACTCTTGTGAGCCATAAACGCCACCCAAGAAAATCTTGAATAATCATTAGTTATCACGAGGCAATATTGATCATTCCTGATGCTTTTTGCTTGACAGGACCGAACAAATCCATGTGCAAACGTTCAAGAGGAACTGACACCGTGTTGATCTTCTTTGTCGGGTGTCGCTTCTTGGTTTGCTTTCCTTTTTGGCATGAAACACAGACGTCTTGAAGATGTAAATTTTTAAGAAGAACACCATTCACTAATTCATTCGACACCAAATGATTCATTTTCCGTAAGTGAATGTGACCCATACGTCTGTGCCAAGAGATTGAGTCTTTTTCTGTGGCTTTTGTAATAAAACAAGTTGCTTGTGCAGTCGTTGTTATTGCTTGGCTCATATCAAGGACATATAAATCGTTTATCCTTGGAGCTGATAAGAGAATCCATTCTTTTGGAATCTTGAAGCCGGGTTTCAGCACATAACATCCATTTGCATCAAAGTGTACTGAAAACTGTTTATCACAGATTTGTGAAACGCTGAGAAGATTGTGATCAAGCTGTTGTACAAAGTTGATCTTATCAAAACTTACAACCCCGTTAGATACCATTCCTTCTCCTGTAATATATCCGCCTTTATCTCCAGCAAAAGCAACATAACCTCCTCTAATAGATTTAACGTCATAGAGAAGCTTCATGTCGCCTGTCATGTGCCTGGATGCCCCACTATCAACAATCCAATGACTGCTGAAAGTTCCTCCTGGAACACCCTGCACATGAACTCACATGATTAGTTGGAGATGGGGACCCAAGCCTTTGTGGTCTTGGGTCTTCCATTTTCATCAACGTAAGTTACTTGAACTTCTCGATGTTGTGGAAATTGTGATGTTCCCCCTGATTCATTAACCATTTTTGGTTTCCAGGTCTGTTTTGTTTTACCAGTTTTATTCTTTAAAATCTTAACTTCATGATTGTCTGAAGTTTTTGAATTGTCTGGTTTGACAGAAACAAATGTTTTGTTAACCACGTCGGTTTTAATCGCTTTTTCAATTTTCTTGACCTTTTGGCGTTTCTGTTTCTTTTCCCTTTCTTTTACAAGACGGGGATCTGGTTTTGATGAAACAGATCGCTTGCGGTCAATTTGGTCACGGGGATCATCAACTTTGGCTTTTTGTTTATGAAGATATGGACAATTGCGAATAATATGTCCAAATGTGCCACATGAAAAACATGATCTTCCTTCTACAAACCCCGAAGTATCATGTGATTGTCTTGTCGATGATGAACTTTGTGATCCCGAGGTTCTTGGTTTTGAACTGTTTGGTTCATTTCTTTTCAACATTTTAACTTGATTAACATGATCTAAGTTAGATTTATTGGCAAATGTTTCAAGTTTATCTGTTCCCTTCGACTTCACAAAGTTCACTTTCTTGTCCTTTTTCTGGGTCTGTTTCTTTTGACCTTGAGTCGGTGATTTACCTTTTGGTTTGGTGTGATTTTGCTGCTTTTTCACTGTTGGTAATTTTTGATTGCCATATTGTTTTCGAACTTCGGCCTTTGGAATCGGAGGGCACTGTGTGACCACAACGTGTGAACCCGACTTTCCCAAAAACCTACTTGTCGAATCTTCAAAAACTTTACCGATTAAAGATTGATTTACATCCAAGTCCTGTTGCAAATTCCTCAATGTCTAAAGGAACAGATTCCTCATAATAAGTTCTATTCTCCTCATCAGGCATTGCATCATAATTTTATCTAACAGGTGGTGGACATTTCTTATATCCAATGCACATGACATCCTTTTTCTCTTTTTGTGTGTCAATGATGTGATCCAGCACGTATCTAGAGTTTGAATAACTTTCTAGCTTAAGCCGGATTGCCTCACTTTCACACTTAACACAGGCTAACTCTTTTTGCATGATCTCAAGACGATCGATATAACAGTTTATGTTAGTTTGTTTTCTTGAAACCATTTTTGTCAGCTCGGTTTTATCTTTTCTTAAATTTGCAACCACCGTTTTAAACTCCTTTTCATGGTTTTCATAAAACATGTTAGCCTCTTTGCATTTCGAAAGATCCACTATTAACTTTTGATTGTGGATATTTGTCAATTGATATTTGTTTTGCAAAGCCTCATGTTTGCTTTGCAAATCACACCATTTAGCATCAAAAGAAACATGTTTGTTTTGCAAGTCAGACAATTCAGCATTTAAAGCATCATGTTTGCTTTGCAACTCAGACATATTAGCATCTAAATCAGCACATTTAACACTTAAGCTAGCACAATTATCACAATTAACAACAGTTGGTTCATCGACACATACCTGGCTTGATGAACTACCGCCATTAGCCATAAAGGCTGAATGAAGAGAAGAAGAAGAATAAGCAGCTTGATCCACCAGAATAGATCTTCTATCATTCCTTGCTGCAGCTTCTCCTAACAATTCATCGATATCTGCATCGATTCTCCCACTAGATACATCATCAGAATAATCTTCACCTGAGGTTGAGATTTCCTCATCTGAACTCCTTGAATCACCAGAACTCTCTTCATATGAGGATTCACCACCACTGGCGGAAGATTCTCCAACACTGGCGTGCTTCAAATCCTTAGCAGTTTCAGCAAAACAAGCTGCTCCTCCCTGATCACCAATGCCTAATTGCATTGACCAGTCGCAACCTTCATCTATTTGCACCACAAGAGCCTGATTGGTGTTCGATGGTCCCGCTTGATTGTTTGCAGGGACCAAGGTGCGATCGTCATTCCTGGTTTGATTCTGATTCTGTTGGTTGCCTTGACCTCTGAAAGGATTATGGTTCCCATGCTGAGCTGGCTTTGTGCATTCACGCTTGAAATGACCACGTTCACCACAGTTAAAGCACTTGACGGATTGCTTGTCGAACCCATACTTGGTATCTTTCTTGCTTTCCAAGCTGGTTCTGCCCATCCGTTCCATGAAGTCCTTAGCTCGCCTAACAACACTAGCGAAAGCCCATTTGATGTCCATCATATCCGTCTCTTCTTTATCGATCTGCTGATAATCTTCTTGAGTGAGATTGATGTTTCCGATCTGCCCTGCAATCAACCGACAATACGAGCTCACCAATGTGTTTAGTATCTCCATATGATCTTTAGCTACTTCAACGCTAACTTTGGAGAAGTTTGACGTGTCAAGCCGTACTGTATTTGACTTTGATGGCTGACCAGCAAATGATGTGCTTCCATAACAAGCTTGTTGTTGAGTAGGAAGTGGATTCCCATACAAATCAGTTGCTACGGTAGATGGCCGATAGCTTTGCTGTTGTGGAGCTGGTTGTAGTGGATTTCCATACAAGTCTGTGGTTGGAGCTGGCTTTACAGGAACTTGTATCGGATTGCCATATAAATCTGTGCTTGTGACAAACGCCGTTTGAAGTGGAGCGTGTGAAGCAGGTCTTGCAGAAGTGCTAGAAGTTCCATAATACATATCAGGATTTTGTCGCACTGGAACCCTTTTTGCCTATAGGGTTTCTTCCTGATCTTTGTTCTCCAAGAGCTGACCGAAGTCATTGATGTTTGTCGTAGCCAATGTGCCATTGTATTTCAGGATTTCCAAGAAACCATTCCATTGAGGTGGCAGTGCATTGGCAAACTTTGTGACAACCTCTGTTGGAGTTGTTTCTACCCCATAATTACTCAATTCAGTCAGCAAGTGATGAAATCGACTTGTCATTCTCCCAAAGATTCATTTTCCATACAAGTGAAGCCATCAAACTCCTTCTTGAGTAAATCATGTCGCAATTGACGTGACTTTTCATTTCCTAGACCCATTGTCTTCAATGCATCCCATAATCGCTTTGACGTCTTGAAGCTGACAAACTGATGATATATATCTCTGCTCAACGCCTGAGTCAGAATAGCATATGCTTTCTTTTCTAAATCATATGCCTTTTTCTCGTCTTCCGTAAGATCTGCAAATGTAGCGGCAGTTGAAGCGGCAACCTCAATAGCTTGATCGGAATCTGTAGTAAAACATAACCACAATTCCGTGTTTTGCCCAAGGACATACGTATGAAATCTATCTACCCATCCAGGATATTCATTTATGTGCATCAGTTTCGGTGGGCAATTTAGACTTCCGGTCTCGCTTTCGCTTAGGAGTATACTTTGAATACTTGGAGTTTGATTTGAAACAAACGCCCATTGACCTGTCGACATTGGATTCGCTTGCGAAGATGCGGTTGCGGGAGATTCTGCCCATGATGGTGACAAACCCGTGCTTCTATACTTGCTTTCTGTATTAGATGTGGGTGCGGGATATTCGGCCCATGATGGAGATAAACCCGTACTTCTATACTTGCTTTCAGCATTAGACGGAGTACCCCACCAATTCGGATTCATTTTGGATGTTTACTGACGAATACCTGATTAAATCACACAAATCAAACAGTTAAGAATGTTTTAAAAAGCTTCTGTTAATAAATATGAAAAGGTATGCGACGAAATCTATAAAGTTTGTCCAAGATTCCAGTTGACAAAGTGTAGGAGTTCGTCGCTGTAAGGTGTGACGAAAATAGGAGGGTTTTCGTCGCTGAATTTGTGTTGACGAAAATAGGGTTTTCGTCGCTGAACTTTGTTGATGAAAATAGGGTTTTCGTCGCTGAACTGCCTTTGACGAAATGGGTGATTTAGTCGCTGAAATGCCTTTGACGAAATTGGAGATTTCGTCGCTGAAATGCCTTTAACGAAATTGGAGATTTCGTCGCTGAAACGCCTTTGACGAAATTGATTATTTCGTCCAGAATGATTTCGTTGACAAAAGTAACTAGACACAGAAGATATTTATCAAACCAACTCTTCTGACAACAAAACCTTCTTTTTCAAACCATCATGCTTTCGGCCATATTTTTCAACCAACCATCATCATGCTTTGTACACAAATGTCAAACAAACAATATTATATCAATAACATCACAATAATTCAACAATAAGGATCAAACACATATATTATCAAGAACAAAAACAAGAACAACTTGAAGATATGATGATCTTGATGAATATTCCAGTCACCTGAAAATTTTCGAACACACTTTTGCAATAAATTTCAACAAAAACTCAATACTAACAGGTATATAAGAGTTTTAACAAGGTTTTATATGAACTAGAAGCAAAAATACCAAGACTTTCAAGATTTTAACAACGTTTTTCCAGAAAATGTATGAACTTTAAAGATCAAAACTCAAGAAAAACACATTAAAAACTTTCAAAACTCAATAAAAACACTTGCTTTTAACAAGGAATCGAGCTAAAAGCTCTGATACCAATTGTAGGTCCACCCGGAGGATCGAGTCAATCTCTATTCCTGTTTTCCGACAAACCCGAGAGTGCGAAATCCAAACGGGTAAGTTAAACCAAGTTACGAACACGTAAGACACAAGATTCAATGATTAACACTCAATGTATTATTGCTATGAAACGGTTACAATGCGGTGTTTACAAGATATCCTTATAAACTCTCAGTGTGTGTGTGTTTACAGTGTGTTCGCTCTGAAATCTATTCAGACTTATCTCTATGGTTATGTCTGTTATGCTGTGTATTTATACTAACATCATCGACGAAATCCACGTGCGACGAAGACTCAATGATGAACATTCATCATCTCGACGAAATCCAGTGATTTCGTCACATATGGGATTTCGGCACATGGGGTCTTCGACGAAATCAAGTGATTTCGCCAACAGTGACTTCGTCACTTGTTGGGCCTTGATTTCGTCACTTGGGCTTCTTCTCATGTTGGGCCAAACATGGGCTTCATCATGGATTGGACTTCGAACCAACAGAAAACACATTAAACAGATTCTAACATGTATACTGCACACACGCAGTTACATGTACATCGAACAATACATAGTAACTAGCATACCGAGTCAAGACAGGAGGATGTCTTGACTACGGCCGAGTGAAGGCCGTAGTCAAGACATCCTCCTGTCTTGACTCGGTATGCTAGTTACTATGTATTGTTCGATGTACATGTAACTGCGTGTGTGCAGTATACATGTTAGAATATGTTTAATGTGTTTTCTGTTGGTTCGAAGTCCAATCCATGATGAAGCCCATGTTTGGCCCAATATGAGAAGAATCCCAAGTGACGAAATCAAGGCCTCGTCACATATGGGATTTCGGCACATGGGGTCTTCGACAAAATCAAGTGATTTCGCCAACAGTGACTTCGTCACTTGTTGGGCCTTGATTTCGTCACTTGGGCTTCTTCTCATATTGGGCCAAACATGGGCTTCATCATGGATTGGACTTTGAACCAACAGAAAACACATTAAACATATTCTAACATGTATACTGCACACACGCAGTTACATGTACATCGAACAATACAAAGTAACTAGCATACCGAGTCAAGACAGGAGGATGTCTTGTGACAACCTCTGTCTTGACTCGGTATGCTAGTTACTTTGTATTGTTCGATGTACATGTAACTGCGTGTGTGCATACCTGCCGATGAAGTTCACATTGACGACACACTCCACTTTACCGAAGAACCTGTTGAGGTTACTGATTGGAAGGTTAACAAGACACGTAGGAGTAGTGTTAAACTCGTCATGGTTTGATGGAACGCGCGTCACGGCCCAGAGTTCACCTGGGAGCGTGAGGACCGCATGAAAGCAAAATACCCGCATTTGTTCCCCAACTCCCCTACAGCTAGTAGCAGAACTAAAATTTCGGGACGAAATTTTCTTAACAGGGGGAGAATGTGACAACTGTCAAAAATCCAGGTATCCGTACAATTAATTAATCTTGACTAATGCTAATGACTGTGCTGAATTATACTTAACTGCTTTCTGATTACTGCATCATACTTACATGTGCATCACATAATGCATAATGTCACATTAGTATTACATGCAAACCGTATTGACATAAATGATGCACAAAGCACAGTTAGCGGATGACTCGGAAAAATGCTGACGAAGTTCAGTACATAGACAGACAGTGTTTTGAGACCCAGTATGGGCCAGAGACTAAGTACTACACTAGTATGGTATGTAGGGAAGTAAGGACCACAAAACTTCATTCCTAAGTGATAGTTTAAGCGCCGGAAAGTGCTTAAAACCCACCCAAAGTGCTGAATTCAGCATAATTCAACAAAAATCAGCTTTTTAACAAGCTAGTAACATGCAAAAATAGGACTAAATGGTCCTGGATGCTTTCCTAAGTGTCGGGAATTAAAAGTGTCACAAAGGGTACATAAAGAACACTAAACGGTATATTTTAGCACTTTAACGAACCAGTATCTAACCGAACAACCGGACACTACCCGAAACATCAAAACTACACTAGAAGCATTGTTTTAATGTGTCTGAGCTAGTTATGATCCCCGAACATCATAACACCCACTAAAAATACCTAGTAACTGAAACATCTAATTATGCACTTGAAATCTAACCATTTAACTTAACTTACCATCACCACTCAACTAGTACCCCCCCTTGTTGTGGACGGTTACAAGGTGGCCCCACACCTTGATTATCTTTGATTTTACTTGATTTGCTAATAGATCTTGTTATGTACTTAAAGAACACATTATCCATGGGTTAAACATCTAAAATGGTTATAAGTAATGTATGGAAGTATTAGGGCTCATTCTCATCCAACACACACATCAACACCATCACTCTCTCTCCCTCCTCCCTTGGTCTCGGCCGTGAGCCACCACCCACACCACCATCATCTTCATCTCACTTTCATACATTCCATCCTCATCACAAGGTGTTAGAAGCAAGATTAAGGAGCTTGGTGGTCTTGGAGATTGAAGGACCTCTTTCATTTGCTTTTATCCATCACATTCATCATCTTCATCTTCTTTGGTTCTTCCCTAGCCCTTGTGCTAGTAGTAAGCCTCTTGTCACTTGAATTTACTTCTTATTTTGTTGGTTAAAAGATGATGTATGTTGTTGATCATGAAGAACACTAATGAACAAGATGATAATCTCTAACATAAAGCTCAAAACCATAAGAATACATATTGTTTAGTGTTGTTTTGCTTCTTGATGATTGATTATTTATGTTTATGATGTTAGACATCACATGAAACTTACTAGATTGTGATTAAACACATGATCTAGCAAGTTGAGGTGATGATCTTGTGAAAGACCAAGATGATCATACTTTATGTTTCTCATGAACTTGAAAATGAAAATGATTTTGTGAATGATGAAGTATGTAACATATTACTAGTCATAAACTTGGGTGATTTCAAAACTAGTTTTCTCAAGAAACTAAGTTAAATCACAAGATTTACATAATCATGGATTTTAAAGAAACTAACCATGTTTTTAGTGGTGAATCAAATATAGAAATACATTGTTAACAAGAAAAATACAAGAAGATTGATTTTTTAAAAATCATCATACAAGTTGTAAAAGACTAAGTTTTACAAGAGTAAGATTTACAAACAAATAACCATATTTTTAAGGGTAACAAGGCTTACTTAACAACATAGTAAGTTACTACAAGTTTTTATAAAGGTTCAAGTTCATGTTGTTGTATAAATTGCATGATTTTGGCACTTGGTAAGTGTTGATTGAATTGTTGATTGCTTGGGATGATTTTAAAAGAAAATGATATGCTTTGAAAGCATGGGAACCTCCATTTTTAGGGGAAACTATAGCAAAATTTTCTAAAAATGTAAACACTTAGAAAAATATTTTCAAACAAATATTTACAAGTATATTTTAACCATGAGTTTTCATATAAACTTTGCCATAATTTTTGTTACAAAAATACAAATATTGGAGGTTGGATTTTTATAAATAAAAATGGCTAGATATATATTTAGAATATATATACAATAAAGACACATGTGTGTGATTATTTGTATACTTTGTGTATTAGTTATATTGTTTAGGACTTGAATTAATATAACTTAACAAAATACCAAAAAATTACAATCCAAAATAATACCAAAAATCTCAAGGAATAAATATATAAGTTACACACATAATATTGGGAAACGGAACGAAAAAATGTAACTTACAAAATATTCCGGAAAATACATTTATAAATATATTTTTGGTAAATAATATTTTGGACACAAGAAATGAAAATATGATTTTTATGACTATCACAAAGTTAAATCGTATTTTGACAAGAAGGAAATGCATAATTTTTGACGATTAAAAATATATATGTTTTCTTAGGAATTACTAGGAAATATAATATTTTTGGGAAAAATGTATATTTTCTTGGATAAACTTGAAATACATTATTTTTGGATAAAAATAAGTTTATATATATTTTCTAAAGTTAGACTTGAAAATATATTATTTTGGAACTACAAATATTTTTGCCAAAAGGAAAAATTATAAATAATTTTTCTAAGTAATAATTCTTAAATATATATATATTGGGAAATATATATATATTAGTGGACTTTTATTAAAAAGTAATATTCCGGAAAGTTTAACACAAAATTAAGTATAAAAATACTTAACAATTACAAGAAAATACGTATTCTCGTACGTATAAATACACGCCGGAATACGAATACACATGTATGAGATACCCCCATCCTTGGGAATGAAATGCGAGTATAAATACTTGAGAAGTATTATTACAAAAATATTGTTTAACAATTATTCCAAAATTTATAAATATAATTTAAGTTGAAATATTAACTATTTTGACAATAATATAAACTGGAATAATATCAGAAACGTAACTCAAAAACATTAATACTAAGACAAGGCACGGCCCGTTCGTCTAATAAACATTAGTACATTGTAGGTAGTCGTGTTTGCTGAAGGAACGAGAGTTACGATTATCGAAGACGCAAGACAGTGAGTTCATGTCCCCCTTTTCTTTAAATTGTTTTGTTTATTAACTTCGGGGGTGAAATAAATGTTACAAAATGATTACATACAATTACAATTGGTATGGTTAGCCTAGGAAAGTACAGTAGATCATGTGAATGGGTAGGCGCACACTTGAGACCATTAATCCTCGTATAAGGACCGATGGGGATGAGTGGTAGATCTATTTGGGTGTAGCGAGCCCACACCCATGAGGACCAGGGTGGCCCATGAGGTGACTATGTCTTACAGCCGGAAGCCCGGTACAAATTTGCTAGGTTTGAGCCTTCCTACGCCGTCACACATACCAGTGGCCTTGCAAACCAGTGGTGATCTGTTTCCTTGATTGCTTTCATACCGGGTTTTACAAACATACATACATACACTATTTACAAAGGTTTTATACATACATATACACAAACACATGAACTCGCTCAACTTTTGTTGATGTTTTCAAATTACATGTATTTCAGGGAATTAAGTGGATCTGGCGGGTGTTTGCATGTTCCAAGCTGCGTCATGAATAAAAAGATGTCATCCGAAGTTATTAAGGGTTTAGGAGATGTATCTTAATCCTGGACGAGATACATGGTTCTAAACTCGATTTTATTTAAGTCTTTTGTTGAGTCTTCGTGAACTCTTTCAAAAATGTTGTGGTTTGTAATTTAAATTTGAAGTCTACGTTCCAAACAATTATGTTGTGGTGTTTTCAAACTTAATTTATGGATGAACATCGAATGGTTTATCATATAGTTGTTGTTATGAATGAATGCTATGGTATTAAGAAAGTCACACCATAATCACGCTTCCGCAAAAGTCAGGGTGTAACAGCTTGGTATCAGAGCTTCGATCGTAGCGAACTAGGATTCTTTCTCGAGTCTAGACTACGATCATTAGGGCTCTCACGAAAATGTTTTCATAACATATTTTCATTGCATACAACGCCCAGATCCAGGAAACAAACATTTTTACAAACAAAAGACACGAAACACATTTCAAAATTTATGTTCATGATTCAGTCTGAGAGACTGGGAGGTTCAGTCTGAGAGGCTGGGTAGTTCAGTTTGAGAAACTGGGAGGTTTAGTCTGAGAGACTAGGTAGTTCAGTCTGAGAGGCTGGGTGGGATAGTCTGGGAAGACTAGGGTGAATACGTGCTTGCATTGTTATTACTTACATGCTTAATGATGATTGTTGATGTATGTGCATATGTTGTGATTGTTTTGTTATAGACACTATGTCCTCGTCTGAGAGTGGACTGTCAGATACTGTCGACCCCATGGCCATTGTTTCGGACGATGAGATTGTCCCAGACCCTGTGATTTTTTACCTCCGACACTGAGAGTGACGATGACGATGATTTCCAGCCTTTTGCATTACCTGACTTTGGCGATGATGTACCGTATGCTGATGGTTTACCCGACGAGGATCCCTTTCTTATTCCTATTCCTGACCAGGACCATCTCATCCTCGGACATCCCGATGATGAGCATGCCGTGGTTCCGATCCTCGCCCCTCTGCCTCTTGCGGCTTTTCCTCTCGAGGATTTGCCTTTTGATGACTTATCTGATGATGATGTCGATCTTTTCATTGATGGTCCCCCTGATGCTGCTCAGGGAAATGGAGTTCCAGCTGATGATTTCATTGTTGTTCCACTCATTGAGATTCCTATCGTTGAGGTTTCATCTGATCATTCTGGTCTGGATTCTTTCGAGTCCGTGTCATCCACCACTTTGCATGCACTGGGATTGCAGCGTTACCCCACTGATTCTGATTCTGACATGGCCCTGTCTGTTGCACCTGTTCTTCCACACGACTTTGATCATGACGTTGAGCCTGGACATGATATTGATTTTGTTCCCGACGATCAGCCTTTTGATGCACCCGCTGATCTCGAGCAGATACCTGCTGATCCTGAGCAGGCACTTGCTCCTGAGCCTATACCTGCCCCTGATCCTCTGCCTGATCATGACCCTGTACCTGTTGGCATACCTGTTGTTGCACCACTTATACCAGATCCGATCCCTGCACCCGCTGACCATGCTGCTTTTGCTGATCAGATAGACCCCGGATACGCGTTCACCAGCAATGGGTGGATAGAGGATGATGATGATATGCCCCCTTTTGTTGAGCCTGTTACTCCCTGTTGGACCCAGTATGGCCTTAAGAACTTCTTTTCACGTAATATGGCAAGTGATTTCAGTAGATGTGAAAAAGATGTGCGGAAATGGAAATCAGACTTTCAGAAACAAGACCTACAGAATTATCAAGTTTATATCACTTTGAAACAAAATGGTTTACAAGGTGATTTTAAGATTATTGTCTAGTACAAATGAATCTTGAATTCTGTGGGTGAGAGGGCAATGGAGTTTTGAGGTATGTGTGAATGCTAAGCTTCAAACTCAATTGTCTTCTGCTGGTTGGGCCTTCTATTTGTAGAAGGCTGGGTGCATGAATAAACAATAGTTTATTCATGCAATAAGTCCTGCAAAAAGTGGCCAATTGACATATTCATTGAATCCAACATTCAAGTTGCCTTTTTCATCATGATATCCAATAATGTCAACTTGCTTCGGTAATTGTGGCAGGATAGAGCTGATTTCAGACAAGTGGGGTATTTCATCAGAATTTCTAATAAACCATTTCATCAGAAATTCTGGTGAACAAATCATCAGAAAAATCCTGATGATCAGAATCGTCAGAAACTAATGATATTTCATCAGAAATATCATCAGATCCATCAGAAATATCATCAGATCCATCAGAAATGACCTTCTCTGATAATCCAATTCAGCTCTTGATCAACTTGTGATTCTTTGAAGTAGATGCTGTGCATTTCAGTTATCCTATCTGATCTTCTTTTTCTTGTTGTGATCTTCAGGACTGTGATCTCTTCATAGATCCAGTTGATTGTGATTTTCTTCAATACTTACAAATAAAGTTTCCTAACAGTTTCCCCCTAAGTATTGTAAGAAAATGAACTACCTTATAAACAGAAAATTTCCAAACAGTGGAAACATAACACTTGCAAAATTAAACCAGTTACTGATGTTTTTGAAAAACAAATTACATAAAAGATGAAAAATCAAATAAACAACCTCTTCAATTCAGCTTCACTTTCTTGTGCACATCTCCTTCCTTTAACTGCTTTTTGTAGGAGATATATTTGTTGCAGCTGACATACATGTCTTTGTACCATTCTCTTGCTTGGATCCATTCTTCAATCATTTGCTCAATTTCTTTCCTGTGTCCCTCCAAGTTCTTTCCTATCTTCTGAAGATGTTCTTGTCTTTTGTTCATGGTTTTCATGATATACTTCAGAGTTTGATTTGAGTACTTGCAGATATCAACACTTCTGAACAGAGCTTTGTTATTATCAATATCTCTGAAGATTATACCATAGTTATGTTCTTCATTTTTACTTGTCAGCATAATGATGTCTCCAGATCTTGCATCTTCCAATATTTCTGAGGGAACTTTTGTCTTTGGTGATCTGACATACAGCTTTTTGTTGTGCACATGTTCATAGTTGATGCATAGATCAAAGTCTGAAAAAGCCATTCTTTCAAATAGCAATATTCCAGCCTTTGATATGCCATTTAATGCCCTTCTGACTTCTTGGTTATTTTTATTTTCCTTTTCATAGTGATCCTTCATAAACAGAATGTCTAAAGGATGCAATTGGTCAGCTATTTCTTCATTAGTCACCTTTTGTTCTTCCCCATTTTCTCTCTGAAGTGTGTATCTGTTTTGCACATGAGTTCCTCCAACATCATCGGTTGCAATTTTCACTTCATCCACTTTTAAAATTCTCCTTACTGGATTCTCATTCTGTTTGTGAATGCTACCTGACCCTCTTTTTATCCTTTCTTCTCTTAAAGCCAGTCTGACAGGAGACAGTGATCTTGGTTGTTTATCTTCTTTTGTTAAATAATAACTCACCAGATTGTACTCAGGAAATATCATTACATCCCTTACAATCTCTTTAACCATGACAAACTTGGTTTCAGAGATTTTTCTCTTAACAATCTTTGATTTTCTTGATGAATCACCTTCTTGTTCCCATTCATTCATTGTTTGAATATTCATAAATTTACTTATGGCTGAGTCATCAGACACTGTTGGGTTTGTGACAGATGCTAGCAATTTCAAATTTGTAATAACTTGAGGTTTTGCAGTTGCTAACCTTTTCAGCATTTCATCTCTTGGGACATTTGGAGGTGGAACCATCGTTGTGGTTCCAGCTTTGGTGATTGGTGTGGTTTATGATTGTTGAGGAGTTGACTTTGCAGCTTCTTGATGTGAGCTTTCAGCAGGAATTTCTTTCATGAGTTCTTGGGGATCCACTTTGGCCAATCTTGCAATGCTGAGTTGCATCTTCTCCATTAGTTGTTGCACCTCTTTTACCTGTTTTGAGTTGCTGGTTATGTTTTTCTGAACTTTGGTGAATTCAGTTTGAGCTTTCGTCTGAATTACAGCCCATTCTTTTGACAGCTTCTCAAGGGCATCTGTGATACTGTTATTGCTTGCCCTTAGCATGGTAACTTCCTCCAAAACTCTGTTTGAACTGCTTGATTGCCTTGATTCTACCGCATTTGCAACTTGTGCCTTGATCTTTTCTATTTCTGTTAGAATCTTCTGGATTTCTGATGCAGAGATGTTGGATTCTGGTGCCTTTTCTTTCATCTTTTGAAGAGACTTTAGTGCTTCAGTGTTTTCTTCAGTTTGTTTCTTTATTGCCTCCACTGATTCTGACAAAGTCTTTATATCAGCCCTTTGACCTTGTATTTCTGACAACAACATATCAAGTTTTTCTTCAACTGGATTTCTTTTGCAGACTTTGTAAACATTTTCCAGCACTGTTTCTAAATTTTCTTGGTTCATGGGTGTTTCAGGGATATTGGGAACAACAGATGTTCCTTGTAACTTTCCAGCTACAAACACATTCGCTGCTGTTTTGGAAATGATAGGGTCACTTTTGGCTTTACCAGATTTTGGTGCAGCTTTAAGTTTACCAGAATCATCTCCACCAGTGATGAAAAACTCATTTTCACCCTGGATTTCCTTATGTCCTTGAATCATATCAACATATGATTCTCCACAAGTTTTTGAGGTAAACGGATTACCTTTAGCCAGATTTCCTTGATCAGTTTCCTGATCTCTATCTGTTGGGATCTCATCTTCTTCCTCATTTTCTGATTCAGAGTTGAGATTAATGGCACTAGCAACCTCCTCATCAACCTTAGTTGTTCTGTATTCTAACTTGTAAGATACATTAACTGAACTTTCTGATTTTGTTTCTTCTGCATGAGACTCAACTAAAAAGTGTTCAAGAGAGATGTACCAGCAATGTGAGATTCATCATAATGTATGACTTCAGTGGCTTCAATTGCAACAACATCAAAGTAAGTTTCTCCAACAACATGTGATTCTGCATAATGTTCATGTACTTCCTTTTGATGAATCTCAAATTCATGATGAATTCCTGCTTCATGAATCTGTTGGCTTTCAGCATGTTGTGTCTTGTTTTATGGTGAGTTAGCTATCTCCAGAATTCTTTTTCCTCCTGCACCCTCTTTTTCTGATGGCGATGACTTCTCATCATCTCCTTTTTCTGTTGATGAAGAACAGTTCACAACTTCTCTGCCGGGCTCTTCTGTTGGAGAATCTGATTTTGTCAGAAGTTCTTCATGTTGTATTCTGTATTGTGAGTCTGGTGCAATGAGGCATAACATGCTTTCTGGTAACACAGGGATATCTTTGTCTGATTCCCATCCATGATTGGAACTCCAGGCCTTCATGGTATTTGAACTCCAAACATCTTCCAAAATTGGAATTTCTATGTTCCTTGTAGCAAATGTTTCAGAGATGAAAATAGAGATTAACCTTGGATATGGCAGATGTGAGATTATTCTTCCATTTCTGGTGATGATTGACCTTTTGAGTAGGTTGAAAATTTCTGACCCATAATCAATTTTCAACCCAGTTGTGAGTCCATACATGATTGTCAGAATAGCTTGACTGATTTGATCAGTTCCCCCTATCTTTGAGGTGAGACATTTGTTTAGCACTTCCATCATCACTTGCCAGATGGCTAGCAATTCACTTCTTCTAATTGCTCCAATTTTGTTGATATCCTTTTTCTTGTAACCAAGCCCAATGATGAAGCTTATTAATTCTTCTTTGCTTGGAGCTTCAATGTAACTATCAAGAATAGGCAGTTCAAGCCATTCTCTTACTCTTGCAGGGGTTAATGTTAGATAAACACTTCCCCATACATGAGCAGAGACCCGATTTTCTTCAACTTCATTAAAAGTGTGAACAAATTGCTGTAGTAGCCTTTCTGGTACCTCTATTCCTTTTGTTAGTGCTCCTGAGATTGGACATTTTGTGAGATATTCTACCAGAAGTTGACATCTTACATCATACTCCGAATGCTCTGTATTCATCAGCAGATTGTTTTCCTTTATTGGTAGAAATTCTGCATCTTCAACAAAAGGTACTTCATGTTGAACAATTGGGATGTTGAGGTTTACTTCTGCCATTGTTGATCTTTGTGAGTTAGGGTTTGAAATTTAGGGAATTTTTTTTTGAATTATGAGTGAGAAACAGGGGATTTTCAGGGTTGAAGTTTTTTTTTTTTTTTTTTTTTGTTAGGAAGGTGAGTGATTTTTGAATTTCTGCTAAGTGTGTGTTATATAGGAGTGTTTCAGCAGAGGATTGTGGATGTATGAAGTTGAGGGGGTTTAGAACGTGGCATGTAATGGTGGTTAAGAGCTCATTAAATGTCTTTATAACCGTTAGATCGTGTAACGTGAGTTTTTGGTTCAGAATGTAACCGTTGGATCGTGGGTATCAAGACATTAATGAGATGGTTTATCATGTAATCGTGGTTATGCCTTTTCAACTTGTCCCTTCAATTTGTAGTTTCTTCAATCATTTCTTCACGAAAGCGTTGAACTGATTTTTTATTGGAGAAAACTATCGGTTTTATGACACCTTTTCAACTTTGTGGACCCCATTAGATAGGAGGTCCAATTACCTTCCTTCATATGCGTCATCTTTTCTTTGTAAGTCAAAAGTCCCATTCTGATGATGTCATCAGAAATTCAACATAAATTCTGTTGAACATTTGTATTGCCTTTTGTTCTGTCTTCTGTTGACCTTTTAGATGTGGTCAACAGAAGTCAACAAAATTTCTTGGTTGAGTTTTCCCCCTAAACTTGTGATCCTTTTCAACAGATTTTTTTTTGAGATGAGAGGGAAAGAGATAAGATCAGAAGACTCACATTTGTTTTTCTGGTGGTATCCATGTCTCTTGGCGTTTTCTGATATTTTCTAAAATATTTTATTATTGAAGTTTTACCAGAAAAAAAATTTAGATCCATTTTTTGAATTACCATATTTTGTCTCCTGTCATCAGAAACTTAGAGTTTTGAGTCAAAGTTTTGATTTCTGATGATCATGTTCCACATTTACCCATTTCCCTAAATATAAACCATAAGCCAGATAACAAAGCAATAAAGCAAGCACCTAATATAGACATATTAACACAAAAAAAATTTACACAAACAAAACAAAGAAAAACCTAATCAATATCTATGCCTTCTCCGTGTTCCATCTCAAGGAGCAACAACAGGTCAGTTATCAACCCATAGTTCTGGTTGGTGGGTACAAGCATGCTGAGACCCATGTTTTCTTGAAGTCTCATATATGCTCTTGGATAACTTGCAGGGATACCTGCAAAGTCTAGCTGGCTCGTGATTATCTTCGTCAGAAAATGAGGATACATCAAGAACGGCTTGCCAACCCACATGTTACTTGCAAAATCTCTCATTAGATAATAAGAGAAGTTGTAAGGCACTTTGAGTACAAGTGCACGTATAGGCTCCATCAATCTAAGAGATACTTCATGATGATTAATGACCTTCTTTGAAAAGCATGCACCCATCTGTGTGACCAGATATTGCCATGGCTTGATAAAGCCATGTTTGTTGATTGCTCGTTGTTGGGTTTCCGTATGGTAACCCATTTGCCTCAGGACATCATCCTTTTGAGGCCTTGAGAACATCAGGACATCATTATCATCATTGAGTTGAAGAGCCGTCCTGATGCTGGCTTCATTTAACAGAATTTTTTGATCTAGCACCATACTCTCGATGGCCATCTGTTCCCAGTTCTCATATTCAGATAATGTTGCATTTTTCCAGAAGATTTGAAGAATCTCTAGATGAACAATTATATGAGCAGTGAGGGCATAGCTCAAGTTACTACTCATGAGCATCTTAAGCACAACTTGACACCCTTCCCATTGAGGACCTTCAAGATTGGTCCTCAATCTTAGATTGTGATATGGATGAAGAACAAGTGGGAAGCATTCAGCTTTGATGGTATTCATTTTGTGTGTGTGGGAGAGTATGAGGTGAAGGTGAAGAAGAAGATTTAGAGTGCCCCCTTTTTTTTTGTGTGTGAGGATGACAGATTTTCAACACAAAGTGGTGAACATTTATAGTTAACTTAATATTTGCCATAAATGGAATGTACCTACTTGTAGATTTTCTTCACCGCAATCTCTGTTATTTAATTGTTTTATCAGAGGATAGAAAGTGTAATAGAGATAAGCTTCTTCTCCACTTCACTTGCATTAAATGGTTTAGGTGGCCAATTTCTGGTAATATATCATGATAGCCTACCAATATGTCACTTCAACCTTCTTAGCACATGATGGGGTGTAATTAATGAAGGAGAGAGAAAGTTCCATATTAACGAGTTCCCAGAAATTTTCTGTTAAATGACGTTGCCAGCACTAATTTTTTTTTGTTAAACAAATATATTTATATATATATTTTTTTAAATATTGAAAGAAAAAAATGCCAATGTACAGTTTATGAATATGCTTTCAAGAGATATGAATAAGGATGATGACATGCAGGAATTTGTTCTAATGATCTATGATAATTCTGATTATCCAGCACATTTTTCTGATAATTCACCAGAATTTCTGATGATTTATCAGGTGTTCTGATGTTGTATCAGATTTTCTGATGATTTATCATAAAAATATGATTTTTCTTTGATTATCACTAAAGCAATTTATCAACATTTTTCCGGTGATAAGATTATCTGAGAGATTTTACTCATAGAACCGACCATAACAAAGCAGATTATTTGTTAAGCCTTCAACATAGGCTACTTTCTCTATGGGCAAACATCCATACCTTATGCATCCATATCCCATGATCCTCCCTTTTACTCCATTTCCAAAATTTACCATTCTACCCAGCTTTGAAACAAAGTTGCTGAGTAAGCTCCTGTCCCCAGTCATGTGCTTGGAGCTTCCTGAGTCGCAGTACCAGATCTGCTGCACATGATGGTCCTGAATTGGAATGATTAGAGGGTTTTTGGTACCCAGGCATGCTTGGGTACTGTTTCTGATGGGATTTTAATCACTTTCTTTTTTCTTCTTGGTTTTGCATCAGAAACTCTGTTATATGCTGAGCCATTAACAGATTTTACATTTTTCTTTTGAAGATGGTGTTGAACAAGCTTCAGTATGTCAACACACATACAAGATTTATCAGAATTTTCTGATATTTTTTCTTGTGATGGAATGAGTGGATAATTTTGAAAAGATGAGTGAACTGCTTCTGGAGTCTTTACAGATTCTTGACTGCATTCACTTATGTTTGTTTTGAAGTTTGCTTTTTCAAAAGAGTATTCAGAACAGGTTATCTTGCAAGATTCAGATTCAGATTCTGATGAAAATTTATCAGAAATCTGATGAGTTGCTTTTACAAAGACAGTGGGTTTACTTCCTCTTGAGTTTTTATATCCTAAACCCTCTCCTTTGTTCTTTGGTGTGGACTCAATGCAATTTATGAATTCTTTTGCTTGTTGTAAACCTCTTACATTGATTTCTTTATCATTGATTTTCTTGTACAGATCTTTTCTTTCATTTTCATAAAACTCAATTTTAGCTCTTTGATCTAAACTTTCCTCTATAAGAAGTTGGTTTTCAAGAATGATTTTGTTCCAGGTCCTTTGCAACTCATCAGATTTTCTAATATCTGATTGATGTTTTTCTTGCAGATTTAGAAAATCTGACATGAGCTTGTTTAACTTGTGTTCAAGATCAAGATTGTCTAAATTTACCTTTTGTTCTGAAGTTTCTGGTAGACCTTCAGAAAGTGCCATGAGGCAGAAATTTGCCAATTCTTCTTCTTCATCATCAGAAGAATCATCAGATAACCATGTATCTGTTCCTGCAATTAAGCTGACTTGTTGCTGCTTCTTTGCTTCTTCAAGCTTTTTCTCATAATAAGCAACATCCTTGAGCTTTTTGGTCTTGCATTCTGATGCATAGTGACCTCTCTGCTTGCACTTGTAACACACAACTTCAGCCTTCCCTTTATCCTTAGATCTAATTTCCTCTTTGGATCTCCCATCCATCCTTCCTCTGTCACTTCTCTGGTATCTCTGGCTTCCTCCCCTCAACCTCTACTCAAATGTTTTGGTGAGCAGTGCTATTGCTTCAGCAAAAGCTAAAAAGTCTGATGATGTATCAGAAATTTCAAGATTTTGGCTGTTTGATGGTTGTGGATCATTGGTAGTTGTTGATCTTTGTGAGTTTGAGATAAGAGCTAAAGATCCCCCTCTTTGAATGGTTTCTTCAAATATTTCTTCCTCTCTGGGGACCAAGATGCTGTATAAGTCATGGAGACTCATATTTCCTAGTTCTAAGGTTGAGGACAAAGTCATGGTTAGACTTCTCCATTCTCTAGGAAGGGAATCAAGAAATTTTATGTTTCTTTCATCATTTGACTTTGTTATTCCAAATTTCTTTAGCTCGTTTAAAAGTTTTGTAAATATTTGATATGTATCATTTAATATTTCATTTGGCAAACTTTTAAACCTTTCATAAGATG
Organism: Helianthus tuberosus; assembly: GCA_030545235.1. Taxonomy (NCBI): domain Eukaryota; kingdom Viridiplantae; phylum Streptophyta; class Magnoliopsida; order Asterales; family Asteraceae; genus Helianthus; species Helianthus tuberosus. Next base: position 126,031,389 of record CM060389.1, read on the forward strand.
AGACATTATTTGTTCTCTTGTTTCTTCTCATCCTTTCTCCTCCTTCACAAAGATTTTCCAACTGATCCCATATTTCCTTAGCTGATGCACATGCATCAACTTGTAAAAATATGTCATTGGGGATGGCCATAATTAAAAGTGACTTTGCCCTTTCATCCCCAGCCACCTTTTCCTTGTCTTCCTCACTCCAAAGTATTTCACTTTTGGGAGCTTGGGAGGCAGGGATAGCAGGTGATTGGTCAGTTGCTGGAATAGCTGGTATTACAGTCATTGGTATATGTGGACCCCTTTCAATGGATTGAAACAGAGCTCGGTCATGACCATTAAGGAAATTGACCATCCTGATTTTCCATTGGGGGTATTCCTCTCTGACCAGAGTCGGAGGTTTGGACATAGAACCAATGTTAAAAGCATTATTCCAGGATTGAAAGCTGGCCATATTTAGAGAAAAGAAGATGAGCGATTGATCGTTTGAAAATAGTTTATTCAATCTGCTCTGATACCAATTGTTGGACCCAGTATGGCCTTAACAACTTCTTTTCACGTAATATGGCAAGTGATTTCAGTAGATGTGAAAAAGATGTGCGGAAATGGAAATCATACTTTCAGAAACAAGACCTACAGAATTATCAAGTTTATATCACTTTGAAACAAAATGGTTTACAAGGTGATTGTAAGATTATTATCTGGTACAAATGAATCTTGAATTCTGTGGGTGAGAGGGCAATGGAGTTTTGAGGTATGTGTGAATGCTAAGCTTCAAACTCAATTGTCTTCTGCTGGTTGGGCCTTCTATTTATAGAAGGCTGGGTGCATGAATAAACAATAGTTTATTCATGCAACAAGTCCTACAAAAAGTGGCCAATTGACATATTCATTGAATCTAACGTTCAAGTTGCCTTTTTCATCATGATATCCAACAATGTCAACTTGCTTCGGTAATTGTGGCAGGATAGAGCTGATTTCAGAAAAGTGGGGTATTTCATCAGAATTTCTATATTTCAGCAGAAAAATCCTGATGATCAGAATCGTCAGAAACTGATGATATTTCATCAGAAATATCATCAGATCCATCAGAAATGACCTTCTCTGATAATCTAATTCAGCTCTTGATCAACTTGTGATTCTTTGAAGTAGATGCTGTGCATTTCAGTTGTCCTATCTGATCTTCTTTTTCTTGTAGTGATCTTCAGGACTGTGATCTCTTAATAGATCCAGTTGATTGTGATTTTCTTCAATACTTACAAATAAAGTTTCATAACACTCCCCCTCATACACATGCACCTGTAGATGTAGCCCCATTTCACCCGATTATATCCGATGTTCACCGCCAGCAGCCTGGTCATGCTCCACACGTGTCAGCCGCATTTCCTTTCATGCCACAGTATACACCTGCTACTCATTTTACTTCTGCACCGTCAGGCGAGCCACTCATATGGTTTCCGCCGAACACTATGCCAGTCTCTGATCCATACCATCCCTCCCACTTTATTGGCTACACGAGGGATGAGCTACTCCTGTCCTTGCAGCTTCAGCAGGAGATTTTGTGTCGTAGAGTCATGGAGCTTGAGAGGATTCCAAGTCCTCCACCTTGTTCATGTCAGTCACCTTTTGCGACTCCACCTGCTCCTCTCCTACCTTATCCATATTTTGACATTCGATTTCTCACCATGGAGCAGCAGATTAGTTATCTGTTGCGTCACGTTCATGCTCTTGAGGAGGAGTTAGCGCATGTACGCAGTTTGCTTTTCGTTCCTCCGCCTCCTCCTCCACCATCAGCATAGCCAGTTTTTGGTTTTATGCAGGTAGCTTACTTTTGATGAGAGTGTCGCTATTGAGCCCAACAGCCTTTTGAAGACACTTTTTGATTTTATGACTGTTGTAGATTGATGGATATTTTGGACAAGGGTAGTGTGACCCTGTAGTCCCTTTTGATGTGATATGATACATTTGTAGAACATGTAACTGTATTTGTGGTTGATGATATATGAAAGCTCAATCGCAACATTCTCATTATATACATTGTTGAATTACTTGTTTATGTTATGATTGAGATGTTATGCGTTTACCTGCTTAATGGATGCTATTACGTATGCATGTCATGTACTTACTATACTTATTATGACCTGACCGATACAATCTTCTTTTAGAAGATGCCTCCTCGAAGAGACAACCAGCTGCCCACAACAGAGGCTGAGCTACAAGAACGGATTTCACGAGCGATAGCACAACACGAGGCCTTACGCTCTGAACATAGCGGAGGTACCTTAGGAAGTAACCCACCTCTTGGTAATGTTTAAGTCACTAAGGACACATTACGTTACATTTGGATATTCCATGTGCATTAGCTAATGCTTTCTGTGAATGATGTTGCTTGTAAAGGCTGCACCTATAAGCAGTTCCTAGACTGTAAGCCTCTGAATTTCGACGGCACTGGGGGTGCTGTAGCTTTTGTTAGATGGACGGAGAAAACTGATTCTGTGCTAAGAATGAGCAAGTGTGCGCCGGAGCACCAGGTTACCTACATCTCTGGATTGTTCTTAGACGGAGCGCTATCATGGTGGAATCTCCAAGTTCAGACCTTGGGAGAAGAGGCTGCATATGCCATGACATGGGACGAGATGAAGGAACTCATGCGCAAGAAATACTGTTCAAGGGCCGAGATCCAGAAATTGGAAACTGAATTCTGGAATCTCAAGATGGATGGTCTGAAGATTGCTGAATACGTGCAGAGATTTCATGACCTATCTCGCGTCGTTCCTTACATGGTTGATCCGGAGTTCAAGCGAATCGAGCATTTTATTTGGGGATTGGCACCCCAAATCATGAGCATGGTGACGACATCAAAGCCTGCAACGATCACTGAGGCTATTGATCTGAGTGTGGCACTAACTGAAGAAGAAATCAGATTGAACAAGTTCTCGATTTCTGACCAAAAGAAGAAGGAGACTCACGTTGAGTCATCAGGTGAGAACAAAAGGAAGTTCTCAAATTTTAAAAAGGGTACCAGCAGTGCTAACAAGAAGAAAGAGGCAAACCCACCAGCCGAGATCAAGACTGGTGTCGAAAACAAAGGAAAAGGGTATATGGGCACCTTGCCCAAATGCGATGCGTGTCAGTTGCATCACACTGGACGATGCCAAGCTGGCAAGTGTGAGACGTGCGGAAAAGTTGGCCAGGCCAAAGAAACATGCTGGTATGGTGCTGGTCGTGGAAATGGTGGTCTGAGAGGTAATGGCAACGTGAATGGAAATAGTAACCGTGGTGGAAATGGGTATGGAAACCGCAATCAAGGAGGAAATGGCGGTAATGGTAATCATGGTAATTTTGGAAACCAAGCTGGAAGTGGAAACCGCAACCAAAGTGTTGGTGCATACGTCTGTCGACTTCGTCTTCGTTCGAGTCTTAGATTAGTACTGAAAGATCAAGGCACGAAAAACGAGAAATTTATGTAATAATGTGATTTCGCACGAAATAGTACTTGGCTATTTCGTACGAAATCAGAGTTGAAGGTATTTCGCACGAAATAGCATTTGGCTATTTCGTACGAAATCAACATTGTTATTTCGTACGAAATAGTATGTTGGCTATTTCGTGTGAAATTAGAAGTCTATAAATAGGGGTGTGCCTGATTCATTTCGTACGAAATTAGATTCCGACGATGAAGTGCTGTCGAAGTGTCTCTGGCCTGTAAATTGTTATCAGATCAATAAACAAGACAGTTAACAGTGATTCTAGTGTTATACAAGCTGAACGAAGACCGAATCAATGAATTCCGCCTCTGATTCTGTCTAAGATCTCTTCTGATCGACTCATTTGGTCGGTAAAACGATCCTACATGTGGTATCAGAGCACAGGAGGAAGAGTTCTCACCTTTTAGCTTGTTTTCGCTGGAAAATTCTGATTTCTACACCTTCTTTTCAAAATTGAACAAGTTTTAACGGATAAAATGGTTTGAATTCCACACATTATATGCAAAACAGTGTTTTAACAAAGCCTTGAGAGAATTAGACCTAAAATCGAGCTAAAACCTGATCAATTTGACAAAAGTTTGGCCGACATGATGACATCAGCATAATTTCGCATGGAATAGCATCTTAATTTCGTACGAAATTATATTCTGTGGTTGATTTCGTTTGAAATTCAGGGTAATTTCACACGAAATCACTATTTCGCACCAAATTGGCTTGATTTCGTTTGAATCTAAGCTGATTTCGCACGAAATTATATTTCGCTTCGTAATTTCGCTTGAAAACACTATTTCATGTGAAACTTCTGATTTAGTTTGTGTTGGTATTTCGTTTGAAAATTTATTGCAGGTAATTTCGCACCAATTGATATTTCGCTTGAAGAGATTTCGTGTGAAAGACTGATTTCGTTTGAAAGTGATTGAACTTGTGAAACTTGTTACCGAAACATGGAAACTGAAGAAGAAATTGCATTGTATTACTATGTATCTCAACAAAAGAATTATATTGAGATTGAAGAAGAACTAGTTTTCGAAAAATCAATTTCAAGAAAACCAGTTTCAATAAAAAAGGATTCAGAAATTGATTTAGAAAAAGTTGAAAAGGGTTTAGATGATGTTTCAGAAAATAATGAAAAAGATTAAGAAGTTGTTTCAGAAAGAGCTCCAGCTTTTGATCATTCATACTCATCTGATGAAGAGTGTGATGACGATAGTAGAGAACTTGAAAAACTTGAATTTTATAAGAGGTTATTTTCACCTGAAATGTTTGATGAATCCTTTGCTGAACAAATTGGAAAGCTCAAGAATAAACTAGCTGCGAAAAAGAAGAATCAAAAGGCTGCAAATGTGGAAGATAGTGTAAAACTTGAGAAGAAACAGGTTGACAGTGTTCATCAAGAAACATCTGAACAAGATGAGACAATTATGTTGTCACAGAACGATGAAGTCAAACCTGAAGAAAAAGTTCGAGTGTTTAAAGAACAGGTTAAAGAAATTCCAGCTCTCAAGACTGAGAAGAAAGCTGAGGTTGAAAAGATGCCTGGGAAATGTTCAGAAAGTGATCAATCTAGAGCAGAAAATGTCAAACTCTAGAAAGAAGTAGAGAGTTTGACATTGGAAAACAAAAATTTGAAAGAAAATGAAAAAGTGCTTCAAAATAAAATAAACATTTTAGAAAAAGAAGATGTTTTTTGGGTGAAATTGGAAAATAAAGTTTTAAAAGAAAAAGAAGAGGAATTTCAAAGTCAAATAAAGATTTTAGAAGATGAAAAATCTGTTTTTAGTAAAAATAATATTGAGAAACAAATTGCAATAAATTCTCATCTTCAGAAAATTATTCGACTTGAAAATGAAGTTGAAAGTGCTCGAAATGAAATCAAGGAGTTAGAGAATACATTGAAAGGTTTTGTGACTTCGTCATCAACATCAGAATATGTCTGTCCAAAACCGATCAATGCAGTTCCAATAAGTGACGATGTCACAAATTATGACAAAGTCATAATTGAAGATTGTGATGAAAGATCTGATGATGAAAATGAAAGAAAGAAAACGTTTCTGAAATTAAAAGAAAAATTTCAAGAAACTGTTCTACAGTCTACTGAAAAAGGCGAATGCTCAAAGCAAAAATCTTTGAAGAAGAATGTGGAACAAAAACAAAAGGTTAAAAATTTGAAAAATCCTCAAAACAACAATAAAAGTTCATCAGTTCAATCATCCAATCGTGATAAAAAATCAAGAAAATTTGAAAATCAAAACTCAAAAACTGTTGGTAATAAGTGGTGCAGGTTTGACCACAGTGCTCAAAGGATAAATCCAGCTTACAAGAGGAGAAATGATTACCACAAGGCCAAGCAATGCCATGATCTGAGTGTGTGGTTTGAAAGTGGTAAATGGTATGATAACAGAGTGTGTTATATCTGTGGTTGTCAAGGACACATTGCTGTTAACTGCCAAAGTTGGAGTTTTGAGACGAGAAGATGCTTTGAATGTCAAATCAAAGGCCATATTGCAAGAGATTGCCCAATGAGATCAAAGGGTAAATCGAGGGCTGAATCTCAGAAAATGGCAAGAAACCAGTCAAATTCGAAGAAAAGCCCAAAGAACAGAAGGTTATAGAACAGAAAGTAAAGCTTTCGCAAGGGCAGAAAGATAGACTGAGGAAGAAGAGGAAGAAGGCAAGAGAGTATCTGGAAAGGATTTTGTCCTCGGATATAGCCGAAAAAGCAAATAACAGTTCTGATAAATCATTTTGCTCTCCAAAGATTGATCAGTCAAGTAAAACGAATTAATCAGATACAAATCTGAGGACGAAAGAGGGAATGAAGAAAGAGAAAGTGGTTAATCAAGCGATTAATAAACCAAAGAAAGTGAAATTTTCACTTTCTGGCGATGAATTTGTTTCTTCGGAAACAAAGGAGCCACGTTTTGGCGATGAATCTGACTCAACAAAGTCAGACAAGCCACGACCCGGCAATGAATCTGATTTGTCAAAATCAGATGAGCCATCTGTTGAGGTAAAAGTTGAGAATTCTGTTCTAACAATGAATGATGTAAATTTTCCACCATTGTTGAACAAGAATTCAAAATCACCCAAGGACCGTCAGGCTTGGGTGAATCTGTTCAAATAGAAAAACCTGACTTGCCGGAGCTCCCAAGATGGTAACCGTGGAGCAGGAATCGGCATCTTTCTTGAGAAATTCAAAAGATTAATCAGGGACATTAAGTTGTACTTGATTTATCTTTCCTACGAGTGATTGTGGTGTGAAAATCGGGAAATGTTAAATTCTTACATATGGTTGAAGAAAAACAATGTGATGAAATTAACCCCTAACCCACAAGTGGTAACAACAAAACTATTTTTTTTTCGGAAAAACCATTTTGATTAAAACAAACTTAAGTGTTTTGAAATCATAATGGGAAAATAGTTTGTTGTCAGGGGGAGTTCTGATTGTTTATGCCAAGTGGATGGCGAATTGAAGTGATTCGATATCAGGATGTCACATTCCTTGTACAGTTTGTTTTCAAATTTTCCCAGAAAATATAAATTGAAACATATTTTGATTTTAGGGGGAGTAAAATTTTTAAAAAATTAGAAAATTTGAAAATGTCAAAAACATTGAAAAAACAAAAATGAGTTTTGTTGTGAATAAGAGGAAATGATAGAAAATCAGTAGACTATCACAGCACGCTAAAGAATTGGAAAGTCAAATGTGATAAACGGTCTCACTAAAGATGTGACGATAGGCTCAGCTAGATTAGTAGATTTGCGATAACGATACAAACTTAAAAGAAAAAGCCTAGTTCTAGTGGGAAACATGATTGAAAGCATAGTACTTAGTTTTGTCCTTCTTGATTGTGTGCCTACTCAGTAATCGCTGAATGCAAAGTGCATAAAAACTGGTTAAATTTGTGAACTTTCACAATTTTGCTGAAAAATCACTGTGATTGTGCATTTCATTTTGCAAAGATTTAAACTTGTTTTATTTCTTTATTTTGTTTAAGCATTGGACATCCTCTGCGTATACGTGAGTATTGAACTGGATGTTAGTGCCTAAACATTCTGCGTTATTTTCTTTGGTGTTTCGTTTAAGCTTTGGATCACCTCTACATATACGGGAGTATCGACCTGGTGATTAAAGCCTAAACAACTTCAACTTGTTTAAACATTGGACTTTCTCTGCGTATATGGACGTATCGACCTGATTGTTAATGTTTAAACATTCTGCTTTGTTTTCGCACATATCACAGTTGATGAAAGTTTAAAGGCATTACTTGAGTCAGTGTATTGCATGATGAGGGGATATGCTGAGATTGTGGGGTCCATAAGAACTTAGTGCAAAATTAATATACCTTAACGTATCGGAAAGCATTTTGAAAGTTTTTAGATAGAGCTTAAGAGGACAAATATATCGTCAATCAACGTGAATTGTTTAGAACTTAAAATGTTTAAAGCTTAACGGTGCTAGTGATTTGTCTTAAAAACTGATATGATCCTCTTACACAAACTCACAAAAAATATTGTTTTGTAAATATTTCTTTACAAGCTTTCTGTTTAAAAATCTAAAATCCAAAAAGATTTTAGTGTGTTTTAGCATAAAATTTTGAAAAATACAAAAAGAGTTTCGACAACTGATGTTGAAGAGCTAATTTTCAAAATTCCAAGTGCTAAACATGGTGAACAAATGGTTTGAGAAAGTTTGATTGAAATAAAATTTTGAGTTTGAAATGTTTAGTTGGTTCATTAATTTGAATCAAAATATTGAATGTTAAATTTCAAGAGATTGAGTAGAGCTTTTTAATGTCAAATATGTTTATTTTACGAGTGGTTGAGATTTGTGTAGATGAAAGTCAGGTTTCTGATCCTGTTTCTACGGAAAGCTAGACTATGATTCAGAACCTGTGAAAAGCTTAAACAGAGTTAAAGCCAGGGTTTGATCTCAAGGTGATAGCTAATTCCAGACAATGATCCCAGCTTGATTTTAGGGGGAGTCTGACGAGGTTAAAGCCAGAGATAGATCCTAGAACATGCTGAGAAAGTAAGAAGACTGATCAAGACCGAAGAGTTGACATGATGAAGACTCGTACCGAAGACTCGTCAACATCCGAGGGGGAGTCTGTTGGTGCATACGTCTGTCGACTTCGTCTTCGTTCGAGTCTTAGATTAGTACTGAAAGATCAAGGCACGAAAAACGAGAAATGTATGTAATAATGTGATTTCGCACGAAATAGTACTTGGCTATTTCGTACGAAATCAGAGTTGAAGGTATTTCGCACGAAATAGCCAAATGCTATTTCGTACGAAATCAACATTGTTATTTCGTACGAAATAGTATGTTGGCTATTTCGTGCGAAATTAGAAGTCTATAAATAGGGGTGTGCCTGATTCATTTCGTACGAAATTAGATTCCGACGCCGAAGTGCTGTCGAAGTGTCTCTGGCCTGTAAATTGTTATCAGATCAATAAATAAGACAGTTAATAGTGATTATAGTGTTATACAAGCTAAACGAAGACCGAATCAATGAATTCCGCCTCTGATTCTGTCTAAGAACTCTTCTGATCGACTCATTTGGTCGGTAAAACGATCCTACACAAAGCAACAACCAGGGTGGAATTGGAAATCGAAATGGTCGGGGACCAGGTTGCTTTAACTGTGGAGATGTTGGGCATTTCAAGAGAGATTGCCCAGAGATCAACCAAGCACAGGGAAGGGTTTTCAACATTGGAGCTAGGGAAGCTCGCCAAGATCCGAACGTAGTCACTGGTATGTTCCCTATCAACCATCGCTTTGCATCTGTATTGTTTGATACTGGTGCCGATTATAGCTTTGTATCCCTAGAATTTAAGAATATGCTTGGGTTAGCTACTAGTAAGCTAGATATTCCGTACTCGATAGAACTAGCTAACGGAAAGCTAGTAGAAGCGAACGAAGTCATTAGAGGTTTCGTGATAGAACTGGGAGAGCATGAGTTTACGCTTGATCTTCTGCCAGTCGAGTTGGGAAACTTTGACGTGGTAGTTGGAATGGATTGGTTATCAAGTAACCGAGCGGAGATCGTATGTCACGAGAAGATCATTCGCATTCCGATGGCGAATGGAGAAACAATTGTGGTGCATGGAGAGAAACATGATACGCCTCTAAGGATCATCAGTTGTTTGAAAGCCCGAAGATGTTTGCAGAAAGGATGTGTTGCCTTCTTGGCACACATTGTGGACAAGGAAGCCGCTGAGCCGAAGCTGGAAGACATCCCAGTTGTGAAGGAATATCCTGAAGTCTTCCTCGAAGACTTGCCAGGATTGCCGCCGCAGCGACAAGTCGAATTCCACATTGACTTAGTTCCAGGCGCTGCGCCTGTAGCTAAGGCACCTTTTCGACTTGCGCCTTCCGAGATGCAAGAGTTGTCGACGCAACTTCAGGAACTTTTGGACAAGGGATTTATCAGACCAAGCTTCTCGCCTTGGGGAGCTCTAGTGCTGTTTGTTAAGAAGAAAGACGGTAGTTTTCGCATGTGTATCGACTACCGAGAGCTAAACAAGTTAACCATCAAGAATTGGTATCCTTTGCCGAGGATTGATGACCTTTTCGATCAACTACAAGGTTTGAATTTTTACTCCAAGATCGGTCTTCGATCAGGTTATCACCAGTTGAGAATTCAAGAGGAAAGTATTCCGAAGACTACCTTTAGGACTCGATATGGACACTACAAGTTCCTAGTAATGCCGTTCGGTCTGACAAACGCGCCAGCAGTATTTATGGATTTGATGAACAGAGTTTGCAAGCCATATCTCGATAAATTTATGATTGTGTTTATCGACGATATTTTGATCTATTCAAAGACGAAGGAAGAGCATGAGCAACACCTAAGAGCTATTTTAGAGCTGCTCAAGAAGGAAAAATGTATGCTAAGTTCTCAAAGTGCGAGTTTTGGTTACGTGAAGTACAGTTCCTCGGTCACGTGGTAAACGAAGATGGAATTCATGTGGATCCCACCAAGATCGAGGCGATTAAGAATTGGGAAACTCCGAAGACGCCAACCGAGATCCGTCAATTCTTAGGTTTAGCTGGTTATTATCGCAGATTCATTGAGGATTTTTCGAAAATCGCTCAACCATTGACCTCCCTTACTCAGAAGGATAAAAAGTACGAATGGGGAGATAAACAAGAGGAAGCTTTTCAATTGCTGAAGAACAAGCTTTGCGATGCACCAATTTTATCCCTACCCGAAGGCACCGACGACTTCGTGGTATATTGTGACGCCTCACGTCAGGGATTAGGATGTGTACTGATGCAGCAACAGAAGGTTATAGCTTATGTTTCTCGCCAATTGAAGGTTCATGAGAAGAACTACACTACACATGATTTGGAATTAGGCGCAGTGGTGTTTGCATTAAAGATTTAGCGACATTATTTGTATGGCACACGATGCACGATCTTTACTAATCACAAGAGCCTACAACATATATTCAATCAGAAGGAGGTTAATATGAGACAGCGGCGATGGGTTGAGTTGCTAAATGATTATGATTGCGAAATCAAGTACCACCCAGGAAAGGCGAATGTAGTAGCAGACGCCTTGAGTCGGAAGGAAAGAATCAAGCCCATAAGGGTTAGGGCTTTGGAAATGATTATACAGAAAGACCTCTCGTTGTGCATTCGTGCTGCACAGATAGAAGCTCTTAAGAAGGAGAATCTTGAGGATGAATATCTCCGTGGGATGGAGAAACAGTTAGTACCCAATGAGGAAGGAACGTTGTGTTTCATGAAATGAATTTGGGTTCCCCTCTTTGGTGGTCTTAGAGAAGTAATTTTAGATGAAGCTCATAAGTCAAGGTACTCGATCCACCCAGGATCGGATAAGATGTACCAAGATTTAAAGGATTTTTACTGGTGGCCAAGACTAAAAGGCGATGTTGCAACTTATGTTGGGAAATGTTTGACTTGTGCCAAGGTGAAGGCCGAATATCAGAAGCCTTCAGGTCTTCTTCAGCAACCTGAAATATCCATGTGGAAATAGGAGCAGATTTCAATGGATTTTATAACGAAGTTACCAAAGACACCGAGAGGTCATGACACGATTTGGGTAATCGTAGACCGTCTGACAAAACCTGCACACTTTCTGCCGATCAGGGAAAAGGATAACACTAGTAAGCTTGCTGAGTTGTACCTCAAGGAGATAGTTGCACGACATGGAGTGCCTATCTCGATTATATCTGATAGAGACGGAAGATTTGTGTCAAGGATTTGGCAATCCTTCCAAGAAGCCTTTGGTTCTTAGTTGAATCTGAGTACTTCATTTCATCCACAGACAGATGGCCAGAGCGAACGAACGATTCAAACGCTAGAAGACATGCTGCGAGCTTGCGTAATGGACTTGGGTGGCAGTTGGGACACCCATCTACCTTTGGTTGAGTTCTCGTATAACAACAGCTACAATGCGAGCATTCAAGCTGCACCATTTGAAGCTCTCTACGGACGCAAGTGTCGATCACCGTTATGCTGGGCTGACGCGGGTGATAGACAGCTTGTTGGTCCTGAATTGGTTCAAGAGACGACATATAAGATTATACAGATCCAAGAGCGCATTAAGGCGGCTTGTGATCGACAAAAGAGCTATGCGGACCAAAGAAGGAAACCTTTGGAGTTTGAAGTGGGAGATATGGTTTTACTAAAAGTCTCACCTTAGAAAGGGGTAGCACGCTTTGGGAAGCGTGGGAAGTTAAACCCACAATATATTGGACCGTTCAAAGTCCTGAAGAGGATTGGTCTTGTAGCTTACAAGTTGGATCTACCCGCAGAACTGAATGGAGTTCATGATACATTTCATGTATCTAATCTGAAAAAGAGTCCAACTCAAGATACAGTTGTCATACCTGCTGATGAAGTTCACATTGACGACACACTCCACTTTACCGAAGAACCTGTTGAGGTTACTGATTGGAAGGTTAACAAGACACGTAGGAGTAGTGTTAAACTCGTCAAGGTTTGATGGAACGCGCGTCACGGCCCAGAGTTTACCTGGGAGCGTGAGGACCGCATGAAAGCAAAATACCAGCATTTGTTCCCCAACTCCACTACAGCTAGTAGCAGAACTAAAATTTCGGGACGATATTTTCTTAACAGGGGGAGAATGTGACAACTGTCAAAAATCCAGGTATCCGTACAATTAATTAATCTTGACTAATGCTTAATGACTGTGCTGAATTATACTTAACTGCTTTCTGATTATTGCATCATACATACATGTGCATCACATAATGTATAATGTCACATTAGTATTACATGCAAACCGTATTGACATAAATGATGCACAACGCACAGTTAGCGGATGACTCAGAAAAATGCTGACGAAGTTCAGTATATAGACAGACAGTGTTTTGAGACCCAGTATGGGCCAGAGACTAAGTATTAGACTAGTATGGTATGTAGGGAAGTAAGGACCACAAAACTGCATTCCTAAGTGATAGTTTAAGCGCCGGAAAGTGCCTAAAACCCACCCAAAGTGCTGAATTCAGCATAATTCAGCAACAATCAACATTTTAACAAGCTAGTAACATGAAAAAATAGGACTAAATAGTCCTGGATGCTTTCCTAAGTGTCGGGAATTAAAAGTGTCACAAAATGGTACATAAAGAACACTAAACGATATATTTTAGCACTTTAACGAACCAGTATCTAACCGAACAACCGGACACTACCCGAAACATCAAAATTACACTAGAAGCATTGTTTTAATGTGTCTGAGCTAGTTATGATCCCCGAACATCATAACACCCACTAAAAATACCTAGTAACTGAAACATCTAATTATGCACTTGAAATCTAACCATTTAACTTAACTTACCATCACCACTCAACTAGTACCCCCTTGTTGTGGACGGTTACAAGGTGGCCCCACACCTTGATTATCTTTGATTTTACTTGATTTGCTAATAGATCTTGTTATGTACTTAGAGAACACATTATCCATGGGTTAAACATCTAAAATGGTTATAAGTAATGTATGGAAGTATTAGAGCTTATTCTCATCCAACACACACATCAACACCATCACTCTCTCTCCATCCTCCCTTGGTCTCGGCCGTGAGCCACCACCCACACCACCATCATCTTCATCTCCATCTCACTTTCATACATTCCATCCTCATCACAAGGTGTTAGAAGCAAGATTAAGGAGCTTGGTGGTCTTGGAGATTGAAGGACCTCTTTCATTTGCTTTTATCCATCACATTCATCTTCTTTGGTTCTTCCCTAGCCCTTGTGCTAGTAGTAAGCCTCTTGTCACTTGAATTTACTTCTTATTTTGTTGGTTAAAAGATGATGTATGTTGTTGATCATGAAGAACACTAATGAACAAGATGATAATCTCTAACATAAAGCTCAAAACCATAAGAATACATGTTGTTTAGTGTTGTTTTGCTTCTTGATGATTGATTATTTATGTTTCTGATGTTAGACATCATATGAAACTTACTAGATTGTGATTAAACACATGATCTAGCAAGTTGAGGTGATGATCTTGTGAAAGACCAAGATGATCATACTTTATGTTTCTCATAAACTTGAAAATGAAAATGATTTTGTGAATGATGAAGTATGTAACATGTTACTAGTCATAAACTTGGGTGATTTCAAAACTAGTTTTCTTAAGAAACTAAGTTAAATCACAAGATTTACATAATCATGGATTTTAAAGAAACTAACCATGTTTTTAGTGGTGAATCAAGTATAGAAATACATTGTTAACAAGAAAAATACAAGATGATTGATTTTTGAAAAATCATTATACAAGTTGTAAAAGACTAAGTTTTACAAGAATAAGATTTACAAACAAATAACCATATTTTTAAGGGTAACAAGGCTTACTTAACAACATAGTAAGTTACTACAAGTTTTTATAAAGGTTCAAGTTCATGTTGTTGTATAAATTGCATGATTTTGGCACTTGGTTAGTGTTGATTGAATTGTTGATTGCTTGGGATGATTTTAAAAGAAAATGATATGCTTTGAAAGCATGGGAACCTCATTTTTAGGGGAAACTATGGCAAAATTTTCTAAAAATGTAAACACTTAGAAAAATATTTTCAAACAAATATTTACAAGTATATTTTAACCATGAGTTTCCATATAAACTTTGCCATAATTTTTGTTACAAAAATACAAATATTGGAGGTTGGATTTTTATAAATAAAAATGGCTAGATATATATTTAGAATATATATACAATAAAGACACATGTGTGTGATTATTTGTATACTTTGTGTATTAGTTATATTATTTAGGACTTGAATTAATATAACTTAACAAAATAGCATGAAATTACAATCCAAAATAATACCAAAAATCTCAATGAATAAATATATAAGTTACACACATAATATTGGGAAACCGAACGAAAAAATGTAACTTACAAAATATTCCGGAAAATACATTTATAAATATATTTTTGGTAAATAATATTTTGGACACAAGAAATGAAAATATGATTTTTATGACTATCACAAAGTTAAATCGTATTTTGACAAGAAGGAAATGCATAATTTTTGACGATTAAAAATATATATGTTTTCTTGGGAATTACTAGGAAATATAATATTTTTGCGAAAAATGTATATTTTCTTGGATAAACTTGAAATACATTATTTTTGGATAAAAATAAGTTTATATATATTTTCTAAAGTTAGACTTGAAAATATATTATTTTGGAACTACAAATATTTTTGCCAAAAGGAAAAATTATAAATAATTTTTCTAAGTAATAATTCTTAAATATATATATATTGGGAATATATATATTAGTGGACTTTTCTTAAAAAATAATATTCCGGAAAGTTTAACACAAAATTAAGTATAAAAATACTTAACAATTACAAGAAAATACGTATTCTCGTACGTATAAATACACGCCGGAATACGAATACACATGTATGAGATATCCCCATCATTGGAAAGGAAATGCGAGTATAAATACTTGAGAAGTATTATTACAAAAATATTGTTTAACAATTATTCCAAAATTTATAAATATAATTTAAGTTGAAATATTAACTATTTTGACAATAATATAAACTGGAATAATATCAGAAACGTAACTCAAAAACATTAATACTAAGACAAGGCACGACCCGTTCGTCTAATAGACATTAGTACATTATAGGTAGTCGTGTTTGCTGAAGGAACGAGAGTTACGATTATTGAAGACGCAAGACAGTGAGTTCATGTCCCCCTTTTCTTTAAACTGTTTTGTTTATTAACTTCGGGGGTGAAATACATGTTACAAAATGATTACATACAATTACAATTGGTATGGTTAGCCTAGGAAAGTACAGTAGATCATGTGAATGGGCAGGCGCACACTTGAGACCATTAATCCTCGTATAAGGACCGAGGGGCATGAGTGGTAGATCTATTTGGGTGTAGCGAGCCCACACCCATGAGGACCAGGGTGGCCCATGAGGTGACTATGTCTTACAGCCGGAAGCCCGGTACAAATTTGCTAGGTTTGAGCCTTCTTACGCCGTTACACATACCAGTGGCCTTGCAAACCGGTGGTGATCTGTTTCCTTGATTGCTTTCATACCGGGATTTACAAACATACATACATACACTGTTTACAAAGGTTTTATACATACATATACACAAACACATGAACTCGCTCAACTTTTGTTGATGTTTTCAAATTACATGTATTTCAGGGAATTAAGTGGATATGGCGGGTGTTTGCATGTTCCAAGCTGCGTCATGAATAAAAAGATGTCATCCGAAGTTATTAAGGGTTTAGGAGATGTATCTTAATTCTGAACGAGATACATGGTTCTAAACTCGGTTTTATTTAAGTCTTTTGTTGAGTCTTCGTGAACTCTTTCAAACATGTTGTGGTTTGTAATTTAAATTTGAAGTCTACGTTCCAAACAATTATGTTGTGGTGTTTTCAAACTTAATTTATGGATGAACATCGAATGGTTTTATCATATAGTTGTTGTTATGATTGAATGCTATGGTATTAAGAAAGTCACACCATAATCATGCTTCCGCAAAAGTTAGGGTGTGACAGTTATACCTGCCTTCGTTATACTATTTTATGCTTTTACCACTTCTTTTGTTGGGCAGCTTTCTATTACTTTTAAGTGCTGGTTGTTATAAAGCTGGAGCTCTTTCTGAAAGTAGTCTTTCTATCCTCATGGATAGAGGTAAAGTTTGCCTATATCCAGTGTTGTAGAAATCAGATTAGGCGGCCGATTAATGGGCGCCTAGGAGCTGATCGGAGGTCCACCGCCCGGATTATCCCGAATCGGTCAACTTAGGCGGTAAAAGTCAAAATCGGTCAAAAACCGGATTAGTCGGTAAAAAAAAAGGTCAAAATTGGATCATAATGGGTCAAAATCGGACCAAATCTATCGAGTGGAATGAGTTCTCTTACCTCGATTCGAACGAAAATCAGACTAGCATCCGTATCCATTGTTCAAAATCGAACACCATTGAAGAAATAATTGTTTAGATGAAGGGAATTTGGGGATTAGGGTTTGTGCTTTGTTTTTGTATATGATGAACGATGAAGATTTGCAAAAGAGCGGCGTGATGAACGTGGGTAAGGGATTAAGTTTTATTATGTTTGGGTTTTTTAACATTTAACACCCCTCTATCTTTTACTAATTTACATATCTTTCTCAAACTTGTATATTTATATATAAAATTAACTCTATATTTTTATAAATTGCAAAATTATATATAAAAAGTCCAATCCGATTAATCCCTAGGCGGTACCACACCGCCCGACTAGCGCCTAGCGATTTCTACAACATTGTCTATATTTCACCTTATCATTAGCTTTGCTATTTGTGATATTTACTAGGCATGATTATCGTTGTTGACGTTATTGTTAAATTTTGAAGGTTTTTCATTTTAGGTTTTTCAAAAGATAATGTTTTTATCTTTGAAATGACTCCTAGGTTTCTTAAGACTGGGAAATGAAATACTTACACCACCTCCCATCAGAAAACTCCTAATCTTAGGTTTTATATATAAACTTATAGGCCGTACTTGTCGGCAAAAACAACATCATTCTAAGGTACATATTTATTTGATATTAAATTTGGACCCCTACATCATATCTTATCTATATCTACTAATCAGAAAGTTGTATTGTATATTTACATGTTTTTTTAGTAATTTTTCCTGAAGATAAGTTCACCACATCACTAGTAAGATAAGTAGTCATCCCTCATTTATGAGTTTTTAATTTCCATATGTGTTAAACTATTCATATGCTTTTATATACGACCAATTGATGTTTAGGATACACTGTTTTCTATGACAATGATGCTTATGTTCAAATTTTCCTTAAATCCTTTACAACTCTAGGACACTTCACTATGAAGCTGGATCCATGACTGAACTAAGGGGGAGGTATGATTAAGGGGCAGTGCACCTTTGATTTGACAGAAAGATGGAGAAAAAGGCAACTTATGAACATGCTAACATAATTAACTTAGTTGACATATAATCTACATCATTGAAAAATGGGAGATTAATTGCTAGTGCATGCAAGAACTAATAACTATGTGCCTATTTTGATAACGATAACAATTATATATATCATATTGCTTAAACACCACCTAAAGGTGATAATTATATATTGTGTTTTGCTCTTAGCATTTGAATAAAAACGAAAGTTATTAAAATATAACATTATAAAAATGGACAAAAGCCATGTGGTTGATGAGTCCATCAACCATGCATGGATCGTAGTAGTTTTGCCTCAAATTTGCTTTAGCTTTGCACAAAAGCTGCACAAGTAGAACCGTGAATAATGCTACGATTAAGCCGTTGATCGATCGTCCAATTGACTGTTACGGGACTTGGATCAACCCAAGTAACCGTAGAACGACTGTACAAATTAATTGAGTTTAATATAATCAACCACACAAGTTCATTACGACAACAACAAATGTAACAAATGCAGAATTGTTGAAGCACTACCAAGAGCTTAAAGTGACGACACATGAATAATTTTATAACGAGAATTTACTCAACTTTTTATAAACAACTAATATTTTTTAAAACCAAACTATTGTACGATTGAGTTTAAAATGTGGAAGGAATCTTCTATAAAAAGGGAACTTTATAAAACTAAAATATAAGTCGAAGAAGTGGAGTTTGGACAAATAGGGGAAGTGCCCATCAAACTTAAAAAAGGAATCAACCATCTAAGGAAATTTGGCTTACCACTTTTTTTTTTTTCTTTTAATCTCTCATCTATAGGACTTGAACTCAAGACCTCACCCTCCTAAACCTAAATATTTAAAGGTTTTGCATTTGCCAATGGATCACTACCCGATTGGTTACATGGCTTACCTCTTGACAACCTAAAATAAAGAAGAGTAAATTACAAGTTTTGTCCTTTAGCGCAAAAGTTGACAAGTTTTGTACTTAATGTTCCAAAATCTTGCACGTTATATCCTTTAGGCCAAACCTAGTTAGATTTTTTGGTTAAATTTGGTCATGTGCCTTGCGCATGAGGGCATCATTGTCATTTCATCTCTTTAGAGACTATAGTGTAAAACAACTTATTTTTAGGGACTAGTTTGAAATAAACTGAAAAATAAAAGACATATAATCTCTCTCTCTCTAAACTGAACATCTCTCTCTCGCTTCTCTCTAACAGAATCTGAACGGAAGACAACAGTGAAGGGTGGTTATGGTGGTGGATCAGGGGCGACGGTGGGTGAAGGTGAGGGGGTGGTTGTGGTTGTGGTGGTGGGTTAGGTGAGGTGGCGGCAAGTGATTTGGTTTCGATGGCGCTAGTGGTGGGTAAAGGTGAAGGGGTGGATGTGGTGGTAGGTTAGTGCGGCGGCGGTGAGTGATTTGGTTGCAGCGGCGTTGGGTGGTGTGTGGAGGTGAAGGGGTGGTTGTTGAACAAAGAGCTCCGATTAAGAATGAGACGGTGAGTGAGTTTGTGCCGGAAACCGAATGCCTTTCGATTATCGTTCTTGGGGCTTTCGGTGATCTTGCGAAGAAGAAGACTTTCCCTGCACTGTTTCATCTATATCGTTAGGGGTTTATTAAGTCACATGATGTCATATATTTGGTTATGCCAGGACCAAGATTTCAGATAACGATTTAAGAGATCGCATTCGCGGGTGAGATTCTCATTCATTCGTTCATTGTTTTACGGGATTTAGAAAACCAGGTCTTCACTACAATCAGATGTACGATGGTCCCCAATTGTTTGTACTTACTGGTCTTTTTAATTTGTTATTACAGATATCTTACACCGTGCAAAGGTTTTGAACAGACACATGAGGAAGATGTAACCCAATTTCTACAATTGGTAAGTATCAGTTTATTTGGTTTGGGTTCCTTTAATAATTTTATGCCACATTCTCACTCGTTTCTGTTGTTGCTCTGGTGAGTTTTGTAGTTACTTTGTTGGGTTTGATCTGAATTGATCTTGTTTTGTTTCTAGGGTTTTTGTTTGAAAGTGACCGATTTGGTTTGAGATTTTGGCCATAGGTTCTTGTTAGTTGTGTTGATGATTGGTGATTCGTTCGAAGCTGGATTTTGAATTCTATTGAACGGATTCTTGTTAGAGGGCTGCTCATAAGAAAACCAACATTTAATTTGGTGGTGGTCGGTAGGTGGGGGTGGAGGCGGTAAAGGCTGAGGTGGGTGGTGGCGGTGAAGGTTGTGGGGTGGTGGGTTCAGATTATAGAGAAAGATATAAAAGAGAGAGATAGAAAGAGTTTATAAATTAAAGAGTATTTTTTTTAGTTTTGTACAAATAGCCCTTGAATAATAATTCTTTACAAAATAGCCCTTGAGAAGGTGAAATGACAAGAATACCCTCATGTGCAAGGCACATGACCATATTTAACCAAAAAATCTGACTGAGTTAGGGCCAAAGGACATAACGTGCAGGATTTTGAAACGTTAAGGACAAAACTCGTTAACTTTTGCGCTAAAGGACAGCGCCTGCAATTTGGTGTAAACGTAAAGGACAAAACTTGTAATTTACTCAATAAAGAATACATTCTTATATCACATTCTTACATTCAAGAGTGATTATACAAGAGAAGAGAATAGCAAGAACAAACATTCAACCTATCATTTATAATCTATGTATTTAGGTGATCCTTTCCAATACATGGTAGAAGTAAAGGGCGATTTCGACCTTAATAGAGATAAGAAGATAGTGTAATAATGTTGGATCGTTGTATGACCCGAATGAGTCGATCAGAAGAGTTTTACATCAATATCAAAGGCGGAATCAATGATATAGACGTGATTGCAGCTTGATTCTCCCTAATTATCTTCTTTTTATTGATTTCAAAGCTTTACAGATCAATTGACAAATTGACAGCACCTCGACTCTGAAATCCTGAACGTTACAAATGAATAACCAGCACCCCTATTTATAGATGAGGTATTTCGTACGAAATAGCCACTGCTCATTTCGTGCAAAATAAGCTTTTCTCATTTCGTACGAAATAGCTTTAGCTATTAGCTATTTCGTGCGAAATCACCTATGAACATATAAAACCTGATTTCTAACCTACTAAGCACTAGTTTATCCTATCTAGACACAAGATTCGATAAAGACAAAGTTAACAGACATTTATGCACCAACAGACTCCCCCTTGGATGTTGACGAAGTCTTTGGCATCGAGTCTTCAGTCTTTTCTTTCTTTCTGCTCTATCCAAATTGTCTGACACTGTAAGCATCCTTCAATCTCTATCAGCATCAGCAGCTAGCTCTTGAACTTGACTTTAACAATCCTCAAACTCCCCCTTAAATGTTGATCCAGAATCTACATCTGACTCTCACGTCTTTAGAATCCCCCTTTCAATAAGCTGGGATAGAATTCTGGTTCAAGCTTTGTTCAAACTTAGCCACGGGATCTCGCTTTGCTGCTTTTACAGGATCTAACCTGTTCCCTGCTTCTCAGAAATTTGACATTACAATCTATTCTCCGTTTTTTACTTCATTTGTTGTTTTTATCAGTTTTTTAGTAATCCACTTAAGTATCTAGGTCCAAAATAATGACCCTAGGCACTTAATTTGTCTACCAAGTCCAACTTAATGACCTTGGTTGACTCGAGACAAAACAAAAACTGACTTTTGTTCAACATAGTTCAAAGCATTTTGAAAATTACAAGTTTCAACTTAATGAACTTGTTTTGACTTTTCATTTTCACAAGATTAACATGAAAAGCTCCCAACTCTTCTGTCCAGCTCAGAAACTTCCTGCATTTTCTTCAAACTGTGAGTCTGAAGATCAGCTTTGTTTGTCAAAAAAATAAAGCAGAAATGTAAAATCTTTTTGGATTTTGAATAAAGTTTCTATACTAGAATGCTAAACAGAAATGAAATGCAGTAAATGTAAACTATTTACAAACATATTTTTGGTGAGCGTGTTAGGGAATCATATCAGCTGTCGACAAGTCACAAGTACCGTTAAGCTTTGATTTCATTCTCAGAATTAAACAATTCGCTTAGATTGTCGATATACTGATCCACTTAAATTCTCACACAAATTTCAATATGTCCAGGATACGAATTAGATGTATTAAGAACTTAAACTCATTCATGTGTCCCACCTCTTGAATATACTCCCGTATCCAGATCCCAATATTCAGTCTTACAGGTGAGTATACCACAGATGATATCTGTAAGGGGTTAAATGCGAGACCGTGAGAGCTCAGGCTATTACTTCCGCAAAATCAGAGAGATGACGGTTCGACTTTAGGTGGGTCCCCTTTAGAGGATCTTTTTTACAACAGCACATGATTAGCATTTTGCAATGTTTCATCATTTTTATGCTGAGGGCAGGCTTTTATTTCAAGCTCAGTAAAGTATTATACGGGGACTAGGCCATTGCTTCCGCATTATCAGAAGTCCCGGGATAATACCCCATATATCACTGAGTATAAAGACCTAGTATTTCAGAAAGAGGGGTCCTTCAAACGAGATTTCAGGGGTTACCTATATATCCAAGTAGTGTTCCCCACGAAATAAGCAAGTAATGATTTAGGTTTATATCCCGAACAAACCTACTAAATGTATAAAAACCTACCAGCATATCATCAGCGAGACTGTTTAACACTTTAAAACTTTACATTTCTTTAGCATACCGTAACTGTCAAGCTGATGTACTATCATTTTCCCTTTTTACACAAGCACTTTTTTCAGTTTTCTATTGTTATTGAATTTTGAATTTTTTTTATTGTTTTTGTATTTTCTGAAAATATAACCTACCTCCCCCTAAATACCAAAACAAGTAAAAAATCGACAAACCATTGCAGATTGCTTTTCAACATCATCTACAGTGGTACCTTCATCTACGCCAAGAATCTCCTCCAACACCGATAAAAGCTTCATACCGTTCAGTTTTAAAAGATATTGAAAACGAGTTTTATCAAACGCTTTGGTATGTAAATCAGCTTTCTGTTCGTCAGTGTGGATTTTCTCAATTCGTATCAACTTCTTCTCGAAACAGTCTCAGATGAAGTGATGACGAATTTCAATGTGTTTCGTTTTAGCGTGATGAACAAGATTTTTTGTTATGTTTATAGCTGCCTCATTATCAACAAAGATAGGGGTGTTAAGAAATTGCAAATCGTAGTCTCTCATCTGTTGCTGGATCCACAAGATTTGAGAGCAGCAGCTGCTAACAGATACATACTCGGCTTCACATGTGGATAAAGCTACAGAGGTCTGCTTCTTGCATTGCCAGGTGACCAATCGTGATCCGAAAAACTGGCACCCTGTTGTTGTTGACTTGGCGTTAACTTTGCAGCATCCGAAATCAGAATCAGAATACCCTTCGAGCGTGAAATCGTCTTCTCTTGGATACCACAACCCCAGTGATGGAGTTCCTTTCAGGTAGCGTAATATTCGTTTCACAATCACCATATGCTAAGCTCCGGGGCTTGACTGAAACCGCGCAGCGAGGCAGGTTGGATACATGATATCGGGTCTTGAAGCTGTCAAATACATCAGCGATCCGATCATGGAACGATATAACGTTTCATCTACCTTCTCTCCGGTGAGATCAGGGTTTATCTCATGGTTCGTCGCTAATGGGGTGGAAGCTGGAGTAGTCCCGGACATCCCAAATTTCTCTAAGATATCATGAACATACTTCGTCTGATGTATGAAAATTCCCTTAGGCAGTTGATCAACCTGAAGTCCCAAGAAGAATTCCATCTCACCCATCGATGACATTTCAAATTTTTGCTTCATAACTCTTTCAAAATCTTTGCACGGATTTTCATTTGTTGGCCCAAATATTATATCGTCCACGTATATTTGAACTATCAGAAGATGTCTGTCGACTTCTTTGGTGAAGAGAGTGGCATCTACTTTTCCACGGATGAAGCTGTTGGCAAGCAGATGTTGAGACAATGTCTCGTACCAAGCTCTCGGGGCCTGGTGTAAACCATACAACGCTTTATCCAGTAAATAGACCTTGTCTTTGTGGATTGGGTCGGTGAAGCCCGGTGGCTGTCCGACATATACCTCCTCTTTTACCTTCCCATAGAGAAACGCCGATTTAACATCTAGCTGATAAACTTTAAATCCTTTCCAAGATGCAAATGCTAGGAAGATTTTGATCGCTTCAAGTCTAGCAACCGGAGCATACACTTCAGTGAAATCTATACCCTCCTGCTGACTAAAGCCCTGGACTACGAGTCGAGCTTTGTTACGAATAATAACCCCTCGATTATCCCTCTTGCACTTAAACACCCACTTGGTGTTTATCTTCCTGTGACCATCAGGCAAGTCTACCAATTTCCACACTCCTAACTTCTCAAACTGACTCAGATCCTCTTGCATCGCGTTGACCCAAGAATCTTCAGTTAGTGCTTCCTTATATGTTCGCGGATCAATCTGCGAAATAAAACAACTATGTGAAAACTCTGTTTGTAAAGAAGCAACTGTAGAATAAAAACACGTAAGGCCTTGGTCAATTTGACGTCTAGTGCGGACGCCTGATTGCAATTCTCCAATAATCAGCTCTTCTGGATGGTACGAAAGAGTTCTCGGCATCACCTCGCCTGGAACATCTACCTCGCCTTCCAAATTTGTGACATTCTGATTTGCACCTTGTTCACTGACTGGAATTGTTTGACTTGAAATCTGGATCTGCTCCCCCTCAGAATCTGAATCACCACGATCGAATATAGGCCTGTCATCAGATTCTAGATTATCGTTAATTACCGTTTGATTGTCAAGAGATTGCTGAATATCATCATGTTCTCCAGCATTACTAGGACCGGCTTCATCGTCATTGGAAGCTCGATATTGACGTCTAGAAGACTCAGCTGGGAATCTTTCTTGTGATGCTTCATATTCTCTCAGAATATCCAACTCGTCAAAGAAATCTGGTTCTTCTTCTATGTCGAATGAATCCCACAAAATATCATAATTGAAACGCCATGAATCGCCGGGATTCTGAGGTGGCATGGTATAACTTTGACACTCAACATTATGTGCTTCGATGATTCGCTTCAGGCTTGGAACAAAGACTCTTTTCAATGGACTTGCATAACCAACGAAAATTCCTTCAATGCTCTTTGCACCAAATTTGCCATAAGGTTCTAGAACTGTACAGGGAGACCCAAATGGTTCCAGATACTTCAAATTAGGTTTGCGGTTGTTGATCAGCTCGAAACATGTTTTGTTGAATTTCTTCACTGTAAGAACCCGGTTGAGTGTATAGCAAGCGGCTGATACTGCTTCTGCCCAAAAGTTGACTGGTAATTTCGAATCAGCAAGCATCGTCCTAGCCGTTTCAATTAGCGCCCTGTTCTTTCTTTCAGCTACTCCATTTTGTTGTGGAGTGTAAGGAGCACTAAATTCTTGCAATATACCTCTCTCATCACAATATTCTTCCATCTTGTTGTTCTTAAACTCAGTACCGTTGTCACTCCTGATTCTTCTGATTCGGGTTTGGTACATGTTTTCAATTTTTCTGAACAACGTCATCAAACATTCAAATGTCTCATCCTTTGACTTCAGAAATGATACCCATGAAAATCTCGAGTAGTCGTCTGTTACTACTAGACAGTAGAGATCACCAGTTATGCTTTTGACGTTCACTAGACCAAAAAGATCCATATGAAGTCTCTCTAACGGTCTCGAGATCGAGTTTTCCTTCTTCCCAGGGTGAGATTTCTTCTTTTGCTTGCCTTTGATACAACTAATGCACTCCCCCTCAAGATGAAAACCTTTCACATGAACACCAATTACTAAGTCGTTATGCACCAGGTGATTCATTTTTCACAGGTGAATATGGCCCATCTTTCGATGCCATAATTGTGATTCTTTTTCCGTTGCTCTTGACATAAAACAGTGAGCCTGACCCGTGGTAGTAGTTGCTACACTCATGTCCAACACGTACAGATCATTGACTCTAGGTGCTCTCATGATAACCCACTCTTCGGGAACAACAAATCCTGGTTTCAATATCAAACATTCCTTATCTGTAAAGTGCGTTGTATACATACGATCATAGATCTAAGAAATGCTCAGAAGATTGTTTTCAAGCTCGGCGATGTAGTTTACTCTTTCAAATGTTACAATACCATTCGATAAAGTTCCTTCACCAACTATTCGACCACCTTGATTGCCTGCAAATCCCACATATCCTCCATTAAACCCTCGAACATCGTACAGTTGGGTCTTCTTCCCCGTCATGTGCCGAGAAGCTCCACTATCCATAATCCAACGTGAAACGGATCTTGGAAGCTCCTGCACATATCACAAATGCTTAGTTAGATTTTGATGCCACCCAAGCCTCTTTTGACTCAGGTAGCTTGACATTGAGGTGAGTTTTTGCAGTGTATAGTGGTGGAAAATTTTTGTCATTCATCTTTAAGCTCTCTTCAGACCCAATCTCAACCTCTTTGTAAATAAAGAAATCATTTTTAGGAGGTTGATCAGATGATTGGTCTTTCTTTGGTACATACTTCTTCTCAGAAGCAGTAGACTTTTGTTTCTCAAGTTTCTCATAGCAATCCAAAGGAACATTTATCTTTACTGAAGTGGTAGAGGATGATTGTTTTTCCGTCTCAGAAACCTTTGGTTTTGGTGAACTTGATTTCTTTTCAACTGATTTTGGCTTCCATGCTTGTTGAGGCAAAGCAACCCGTTTGTAAAATTTGTCAGTTTTAGTTACCACATTCTTTACAGGTTCAGTTTTGATTTTGATGTTATCATTTTTCAAAACTTTCTTCTCAACAACCATTGGAGCTTTGCCTTTTGTATCAACTTTCCTTTTTTGACTCTCAACAACTTCAGACTTAGGCTTTAAGTTGGTGCATTTCGTGCAATGTGTCCAACTTGATTGCATTTAAAGCATGTTCGGGTGTCAACTACCTGACTTTTGCCTTCGGTCTGAAGCTGTGAGGCCTTCTTTTCAAAAAACTCTTCATTTGATTTTGAAAAAATCTCAGATTCTTGCTCGGAATGAGAACTCAAGCTTTTCACAAACACCTTTTTCTCGACAAATTTCTTGTTTTGAAAGTTCTTTCTTTGATAATTCTTACCACCCTTATAACCACCCGACCATTTGTTTTGATTGTTGTTAGAAAAACGTGGCTGTACAACGGGTTTTTTATAGTAAGCTTTATCTTTTTCAAAATTTAATTGCCTTTTGGAACATTTCAAACCTTCGATCTCAGACACATCAATCTCAACCAACTTGAAAATATTTTTCAATTTGTCGACATTCATATTTTCCAAAGGAAATTCAAGATCCGAATACAACTTATCCGATCCTGACATCTTGTACATCACAAGATTAGGTTCTTCACTTAAGTTGTTTTTGGATGTTGATTTCGGTATATATTTGTCCAAGAAACATTCTTCATCCTCAGTTGAGTCACTTTCAGATTTCAAAACACTTTCAACCATGCTTTTAACAACTTCTGACTGAACACTGTCTTCATCGGATGATGAAGTGAATGTAACGTCGATTGATTCTGGAAGTTTAACCTCATTTATTTCATTATCATTAACCAACCCGGACTTTTTCTTTGAAAAATTATTCAATACTGGTGGTGGAACCTGATGATACCCAACCCCAGTTCCGTCCGAATAAACATCTTCGCCAGCTTTGTTTTTCCTGATTGGTTTAGGAACAATATATTGAAGAACAAAACTTGCAGAGTTGTAATTGTTGAGTTTCAGATTGATGCGTTCATTTTCAATCTTAGCTTCTTGAACTTGAAGCTTTAGATTAGCAATCTCATCCAACTGTTGGTTGATTTGCCTCTCTTTCGACTGAAGTACTCCTGTCAGTTGAAGGTTTTCTTTAAATGTTTTATTATTTCTTTCATCAGAATCTTTTACCGTTCTTTTTAACTTCTCGTAATTTTCAAAAAGTTGACGGTTTTCAAGAATTAACATTTCATTTTCTTTCCTGATTTGTTCTACGTCAATTTTATCTTTTTCAAGTTTATCAGTTAATTCTTTTATTCTGTCATTTGAAGCCTTTACCAACTTATCACGATTTAAAATCTGATTTTCAACTTCTCTGACTCTTTCTGTCAGCTCTTCAGTCTTTTTACCACTGAGGTAAGCAAGTGTGCTACAAACCTTGCAGTCTTTCATGCAATTTTTGCAGTCACTTTCAATTTTGGCTTTCTTACCTGACTCGTTGGTTGAATCATTAGAACTGACCTTGCTTTTAGACTCAGTTCCAGACTCAGAAACTACCTCTAACTCTTTCGCTGCAAGCCCTTTGTCAGCCATTTTCTTCAGGTTATCTGCAGTGAACTCTTTGGTCGTGTCAATAATTCCATCATCGACCTTCTTTGACTCTGTAGCTCTTTTTCTTTCTCTTCATCACTTCCCCACCACAATCTTTGATTTGCTTCTTCCTCTTCTGTAATTTGCTCAATCAGAGTCTCGACAAGAAGTGTTGATGGTTCCACAAGTATATTTCCCTTAGGATCCAAATAGCATTCTCTGTCAGCGTCCCATCTCTTCGCGCTTTTTGACACTTTCCATGCACGAAAATGCCTGTCTTTCATTGTTAGAGCTAAACTCTTTCTGTTTACATATTTTACTTCCTTTGATCATGTATCTTTCCAAGGAACAATTTTTTCCATGAAGGCATATCCCACTGCATCTTCTTCTGGTAACACATCACTCCAATCATAGCCTTCATCGTCATGGATAACAGCTAATGCTCTTGACTTTTCTTTGGGAGCATCTTCTATCTGCTTCATTCTTGGAGATTCTGCTTTGTTTTGATGATAGATGGCTCTTTTGTAATAATCTTCACGGAAAGGGTTGGCTGTTTCATCAGCGGCCGCATTTCGACATTCTCGTTTAAAGTGCCCTTTTTTCTTGCACTTGAAACAGGTAACCTTCGATTTATCTAAACCAAGCTTCTGACCGCACTTGCCATACACCATCTTATATCAATTAACTCCATCTCCTCAGGGTCTATTTGATCATAATCTTTCTTGGTGAGGTTTGTGTTTCCGATCTTTCCAGCAACAAGGCTTTCATATGATTCTAAGACAGATGCTAAAAACACCATTTGCTGCTTGGCGGATTCTTCACTGAAGCTTTGTGCATTTTTGAGATCAACAGTAATATTGCACTAGAACAAATTTTTCAGAACTGATTGACTTGGAGAAGTTGAAGATGATCCTCCATGATAACCACTGCTTGGACTTTCTTGATTTGTCTTGTTTGAATTTTCTGCTGAGAAAGCAGTTTTCGGAGACACAGTTTTAGGAATCATACTTCCTCGATAATATAAGTCAACATTTTGCTGATACGAGGAATTATTGACTTTGTTCATTTTTCTGATCTCCAATTCATGACTCTCCAACCTTTCGATTAGTAAATCAACTGTCAGATCAGCCGACTTCACTGTGTTCTTCAGCATTAAAGCAAAGTACTGCCAGTCTTTCTCATCAGGCAATGAGTCAAACAGCTTATCAACCAATTCTTCCTGAGAATACACAATATCATATCTTGCAAGTTCAAGTTTTCAGTAACCAAATCCTTCTATCATCTTTGACACACTCTCATTTTTCAAACATCCAAACAGATCGAATTCTTTTCTTAACAACTTTTTCTTGTTTTTAACAATTTCGGCACCACCCACACATTTCATCTTTAATTTTTCCCAAAGATCTCTGGAATCTTTGTATTCAATCAATGATATAATATCATCTCTCACTGATTGGTGAAGTAAAGCGATGCATTTCTGTTCCGCAATGAAATTCTCCTGTGGAATTTCCGTTAAGTTCTCATAATCAGTTCTTCCGATGTCAAAACCAGTTTTCATGCTTTTCCAACTTAGATATGCAAATGCCTGTAGCCATTCCTCAAATCTGCTAGCCCATCGGTTGTAGTCCTCTATGGCCATTAGCTTGGGCGGTTTGTTGTAGGTGCCGTAGGCATTATCAACACTCAAAGAATCAACAATAGTTTTCTTCGGACTCGGGTTTATTGGAGCATTTTCATTTGTGTTGTTTGTTGTATCATCTCCTGTGCTTCCAGTGTAAGCAAAAACGTCACTGAACGGATTCAGAAAATCATCCATCTTCAAGTACCTGAAACAATCAACAAACACTTAGAAAATTTTTTGTGAATTTGAGAAGCAGTTTCAAACGAAATGAATTCAAGCGAAATAGATCAATCTTCAAGCGAAATGAATCTCAAGCGAAATGAACTTCACGCGAAATGACTTTCAAACGAAATGCCAATTTGGTGCGAAATGGTAATCTTTCAAGCGAAATGACTATTTCGTGCGGAATAGTCAAACGAAATCACACTCTTCAAGCGAAATAGTCCTCTGGTACGAAATGGAAGTCTATTTCGTACGAAATGAAATCCACAAGGTTGATTCCGTGCGAAATGAAGATCCTGATGTTGATTTCGTGCGAAATGAGATTTCACCAAATTGATTTCGTGCGAAATGACGATCAGACTGTTGATTCCGTGCGAAATAAGATGTTGATTTCGTACGGAATGATGATGACGTCACACTGTCGGCCAAGATTTTGTCAAATTGACCCGGTTTTACGTCGAATTAAGGTCCAATTCTTTCAAGGATTGATTAATACTGTATTTCGCGTGTAATGTGTGAAAATTAGTTCATTTTAACCATAAAAACTCCGTTAATTTTGAAAAGAATGAGTAGAAGTGAGAAAATCTGGTGAAAACAAGCTGGATCGGTATGAACTCTTCCTCCTGAGCTCTGATACCACTTGTTGGATCGTTGTATGACCCGAATGAGTCGATCAGAAGAGTTTAACATCAATATCAAAGGCGGAATCAATGATATAGTCGTGATTGCAGCTTGATTCTCCCTAATTATCTTCTTTTTATTGATTTCAAAGCTTTACAGATCAATTGACAAATTGGCAGCACCTCGGCTCTGAAATCCTGAACGTTACAAATGATTAACCAGCACCCCTATTTATAGATGAGGTATTTCGTACGAAATAGCCACTGCTCATTTCGTGCGAAATAAGCTTTTCTCATTTCGTACGAAATAGCTTTAGCTATTTCGCTATTTCGTGCGAAATCACCTATGAATATATAAAACCTGATTTCTAACCTACTGAGCACTGGTTTATCCTATCTAGACACAAGACTCGATAAAGACAAAGTTAACAGACATTTATGCACCAACAAATATTATACCTCATTAGAGAGGGAAAAGGTGATCACTATATATCTTATTGAGACTTTGTAATAATTATCTCTAACGGGCTTAGAGAGAAGGTGATAGTAAGAAAACATTCTTGATCAAGGAGTGGGACGTACACTACACTTGTTAACCTTTCAGCAATCACTAACATTGTCGCATTTGGGTGGTAATACCATTCTCATCCCGTATCTTTAAGATTGTCGTATTTATTCAATCATTTATAATATATGTATTTAGGTTATCCTTTCCAATTAGTTATACGGCAGAAGTAAAAGGCGATTTCGACCTTAACAGAGATAAGAAGATAATGTAATATACCTCATTAGAGAGGGAAAAGGTGATCACTGTTGATCAGTTCTGTATAAACTTAATGGAAAATATATATGAAATACCTGTAACCGCAGACAGGCCAGCAGGGAATCCAGTTAAAGACACAGTCATTGAGTTTGACATAGTTGTCAGCCTGACCTGGTTCCTCCTTAGTTGATCCGTGCGGATCAACTCTTCACACATGAACATTACACTTTACTTTCAAACCTTTTCTTGTATCATCTGTCCAGCTACAATACATGATTGACGGAAGCGATATACATATGCACTCACAGTTTCCTGCAGTCACTTTGTAGATGTGCATACTCCCAACAGTTGAAGCATCTATTCTTTCGACAGTTTTTCCATCCATGATTCTCATGCAGACATTTTAAACATTTTGATTCTTGGGACCTTCTCCCTGTGTCATTCTTAACATATTTACCTTGCCCATCGACAAAGTTTACTCTATTCCTTGAAAACTTTTTCTCTCTTTGTATCGACTGATTTTCTTCCTCATTTCATTTCCTTTTATTGTCAGCCGTTATTTGGCCATCTTCTTCGTATGCAATTGCACTTAACGCAATTGCTGATTCGTATGTCTTTGGGGCAGAAATTCGAACCAATTCTCGAATACGAGGAGGTAACCCTTGCACATACCTTTTTACCCGCTTGGCTTTAGGTGTTACATGCTCAGGAAGTAACCTAGCCATTTCATCAAATTTAGTTGTGTACTGACGATGCGTCATTGGCCCAGCTTGTAGTTGTATAAACTCTCTTTCGATTTTGTATTTTTCAATTTCCTGACAAAATTTCTCCATAATAAGCTCCTTCAATTCGTTCCAGGTTAAAGCAGAAGTAACTCCAGGTCCTTTGGCTTGTTTGACATTATCCCACCAGAATAATGCCTCAGACCTGAATGAGTGAGTGGCATACATGACTGCTTGTGTGGGTGTTCATCGACTGATGTTAATAATAGCTTCCATCTCATGGATCCACTGAAAAGTGGCCACGACGTCCTTTTTACCGTCAAATATTAGGGGATCACAACCCTTGAAGACTTTGTAGGAACATCCCTCCTTAGGTTCAGTTTCTATGACGATGTTTTTGTTTCCATTAGTGTTATTAAGAAGCCCGTTCTGTTAGTGGCCATCATTGTTGTTGTTTGCATGACCTCTAGCGGTGTTTATAACTTCAGCTATAATTGCAGGCAAAGCATCTCTAATGATGCCAGCCACAACTGGTTGAAATTGTGGTCCAGTAAACTGTTGTGCCTCGGGTCCAGTATCATGATCGTTGTTAATAGGTGACCTAGTTTGTCTACGCGGTCTACACAACCCCTGCCCTGAGTATTTCCTCCACTTGCCATAGTTAAAGCCTACATAAGGGAACAAGGAATTACTATTCAGATGATGGATTATGATCCAGAAAAAATAGTACAGATAAACAAGAAACAACAGTGGCCAGGTGTTACTGCTTGTCTATCGTACTTGCAATGTTCTTGTCATTCTCCCCATATGATACTAACACCTATTACCCTAAACCTATGCCGGCAAATCACTTATCTCGATGCTTTTCTTTAAATTGTTTCTCCTAGTTTAAGTCTTGATACTATCCTCATACCTGGTTCACTTAAACTACAGCTATGATACCAACTTGTAACACCCACATCCCAGGATAAGCTCTGGGGAGTGTTACGCATCGGATATACAGAACACATAGTAATCAGAGCATTCACAATGAAATTTTCAAATTTTATTTAAACATTAAAGTGTATTATGCATCTCTCATATTACACAATAATATTATATTAGTTTAACTATACTAGCGATCTAAATCTTCAGCAGCCCTCTAGACCTTCATATGCTAGTTTCAATGTCTGCAATTCCTGCAATCACATGGCACCTAGCATGTGTGCCCGAAAAATATTTGGGACTCAGTATAAACTGGTGAGTTCATGAACATAAAGATTTTATTCAAAACATGCATTTATCGACTATAACATCAATCAGATATAATCATGGCAAACAGATAAGAACAGAGTAAGCACAATATGTTCACATAACCAGGCCATGTATACAAACTCTACTGGCTAAATCAGATACATACAATCAGCCTCAATCATCCTATCAATCATTGCCAAATATCATAGATGCTATAGATAGTTGATTCCATAGTTATTACCAATCAGATAGAACAACACATCCTGTTTTAGAAACGGTTAAGAGGAACTCACCTTGCTAGCTAGTAGTTCTTGAGCCTTCAGATAATTATGCTTCTTGTAAGCCTATAGTCCTGGTTCTAAGCCTTCTATCTAATTTAACAGAGTATAATACGCATAAGTGTAAAAACCGAATCAAACTTTAACGACCATCACGAGATCAAAACCACAACGTAGTTAACAAAGTATAGCCTTATTCAGGCAGCACTATGGCATCCATTGATTGGTTTCAGATCAACCGCACAGGGTATCATTTCAGTGATCAGGGTTTAGTACACTTTATACAGAGCAGATTTTCAAGGTTTAGGGGTTCGATAATTGAAACAGCAGAACGAGGGAGCGTTTGATCAGAGAAATCGATAGAACAGGTGCGAATGATCAAGTCCCAGACCGGCCTTTATATAGCCTAGGCTTAGCCCTCCTGTGTGTCGCGGGAGGAGACATGGTGTCTTCCGCGTGTCGCTTGGGCGGTCGGCCTGGCATAGGTCTGCCATGTGTCCTAGGTAGGTTGGACACCCTTCGGTCGGCCGCGTTTTTCGCCCAATCACGTGTTTTTCTCGATTTTCATGCCGGTTCTTATCGCCTATGCTCGGGCCTTGATCGTAAATGGTTCGGTTTTTAATTGTGAGTCTAATTATGGTACTTTTGTGCGGGTTGGTTCACTGATCGCAAGTTTTCTTAACCGCTAAGTTTTCTGCGCACTTGGGGTTTTGATTACGGGTTTATTCGGAACATTTTGGATTTTATTAACCAGAAGACTCGGGTTGTTACAACAATACACTACATAATTACAAAGTTACATCATTTGGTCCAAGACATAGACCTAGCTTTAAATTTACTCATAATCCAAAGGAAACCGATCGATTTAATTTCACCTATCATCTCTTCCACTCGGGCTCGGTTGTTAGAAAACTTGATTATTTTCCTTGCATGCCAAATACTCCAACATCCTATCATCACAATACTATGAAAAAACTCCTTTGCCAAGCCATTCAACCCAACATTATTATGGAGCTCCAATATCTCTGAAAGAAAAAGAGATAATCGAAGCCACCTTACACCACGCGGAGACGTGCTGCCAAACAATCGAAGCTACGATACATAATGCAAAAATGTGATCAGTTATCTCGTCCCCCGACTCGTAAAAAGGACACGTGGCATTATCAATATCGATGTTCTGATTTCTAAGAGCCACGCGTGTTGGAGTTTTCCCAATCTCGGCCCTCCACATGAACACATTGCACTTTAATGAATCAACTTGCACCAGCTCATCATGTAATTGCTGTTGTGATCTATTCCTTTATTTAGAAGCCCCCTTACCACCCCACCGAATAATCCCTCAAAGCCTCTATGATCCAGGTCCATTTATCATTTTAATTACTTAATGAAATTGCATCCAAATCTCTTGCAAGCCAGTTGAGTTCGAATATTTCCAAGAAATTTGGAGGACCTTTATTCCAATTCCAAGACATAAAACAAGCACCATTTGTGTTGCTGGAAATTCTTCTCTCCACTGAGCACTTTTTACTAGCTTCCAATTTGAGGATAACAGGATAAATGTCTTTTAATGGTTCATTTAAAAGCCATGGATCCAACCAAAAAGAAATTTGTTTTCCATTTCCTATAATTCCTTTGAAAGATCTTCTTAACAGGGTTCCATCAATAGTTATTCTTGCAAACATTTTAACTATATTCTTCTAAAACCCGTTTAGACTTTTTTCGCCGGAATAAAATCCCAATTACCTTTACTAGTGTTAAGCGCTTCAACTACTTTTTCCATAATTGATTCCTTTCCGTTCTGAACCGTCATCCCCGTTTTGTAAGTAATGCAGTGTTAGATTGCTTCAATTTACTCAACCCAAGCCCCCCATCTTCTTTCGGAATAGAGACCCAATCCCAGGCGACCCAATACATCTTCCTAGATTCACCCGAGCCTCCCCATAGGAACCTTCTCATAAGAGACTCTAAATATTTAATCATCTTTGCCGACACCTTGTATAGCGAAAAGTAATAGTTTGGAAGGCTCTCTAACACAGACTTAATCAAAGTGATATTCCCACCTATAGAAAGAAGATTAGCTTTCCATAAAGAAACCCTAAGTTCAAAAATATCATATATCGGCTTCCAGTTGTTACTTCAGTTCATATTAGCCCTCACCATCAATCCAAGATACTTGAACGGGAGACTATCGGCCCTGCACCCGACCACCCTAGCTTTATCTTTTAGTTCCACTAACTCAACTACAATACCATAAATATTGGACTTGGATAGGTTATTTTTCAGCCCCGAACACATGTGAAAAACCCGAAGAATCCTCACCACATTAACAATGACCAATCCCCAAGAATGATACCATCATCTGTATACAAAAGATGAGAAATCTTTGGACCGTGGTTTGGAGTTTGAATGCCTTAAACCGCTCCCGCTTCACTAGCTTTCTCAAACATATAAGACAAAGCTTCTAAAAAATAAGAAATAATAAAGTATAAAGGGTCACCTTGTCTCATAACTTTGATGTATTAGAACTCAAAGGTTGGAGCACCATTCACTAAAACCAAGGATCTTGCTAAAGATTACACCCCTTTTATCCAAGAGCACCATAACGAAGGGAACCTCATTATCACAAAATTCCAATTAACATTGTTATAAGCTTTCTCGAAATCAAAACTGAGGATGAATGCTTGCTTTTTATTTTTCTTAATCCAAGTAAATATCTCATTCACCATCAACAACCCGTCTAATATGAATTTCCCTTTAAGAAAAGCCGATTGAGACTCCGAAATAACCACCCCCAACACCTTTTTGAGACGATTAGCAAGAATATTTAAGATTGTATAACTAATAATCCCAACAAGGTTGATAGGCAAATAGTTATTGAGGTCAACTGGATCTTTAACCATTGATTTAAACTAAGAGTATTACTTTAAGAAGGGTAGGAGATTTAACTAGTTAAATATTTTATTAATGGTTATGTAATTTTAAATGTTTAGTTTACACATACTGATGCATTTTTGTTATATAAATAAATACCAAATAAATTAATATTTTTCACATGTTTTTCTTAACGTTTAAACCTTTCTCTACGCGTATGTTGTGTAGGTAACAGATGGAATGTGCACATGTGTAAGTTGTCTAAATAAAAATATTTTTCACTTTTCTTGAATGTCAAGATGTTTTTCAACTATTTTTTTATATTTCTAAACTTTTTAACATTTATAAAATAAATTATTGTTGGTGCATTTTATGTGACAACAACTTTGAATTGGTCTTTGGATATTAAACAGAAGATTGGACTATAAAGACTTCAAGGATTTCGAATTAGTTAAAGCCCAATCAAGTCCAAGTTTGTATTACGTCTGTTAGGCTCGAATTCATATGTAATCTAGTCCAAGTTTGTCTTAAGTCTGTTAGGCTCGAATTCATATGTAATGTATGTGGGCCATAGCCCAACTCGAATAGTAAAGCTGTAACTATATAAACAACATTATGCTATAGGTTTAGGGTTAGACATCTTGGGCATTGAGAGAGAATTAGAAATTGAGAGTTAAGGAATACACAGAAATCGGCTGTGAGGTTCTAGGGAGATCTTGAGTGATTGTAAAACGTTTCAGGGGTTTGATAATCACAGAAGATCAGTTTGTGAAGTGTTTCGTATTCTTGTTTCTGTTTAACGGATTTATCAAGGGGATTCTGCACCCTTGGTAGGGGACCTACAATTGGTATCAGAGCTTTTGCTCTTGTGTATGGTTCAAAACTGATAAACAGGATTCAAGATTTTATCTTGGTTGAAGAATTTTTGGTGTCACATTCATAACTTTCGAAGAACAGCAAGAACATTGAAGAACATGTTCAAAATCAGTGTTTTGGTCCGTTTTGGTGGTGATAGTTGACTGTTTGCTTGTTTCTAGGAGACTTTGATTGGAAAGATTTCAAAAGAAATAAATTTTCGAACTGTTTCCTTAGTGGAAAAGATTTGAAAATTTTGATTTGCTGATTTTTCGGGATTATATTTGTGTTTGGAATCATTAGATAAGAGGTTGCTACTCAGGTCTCGACTGGAGATTGCTACTCAGGTCTCGACTCAAGGTTGCTACTCAGAGGTTTCGACTAGTGAAGTTTTGACTCGAAATCATAGGTTGCGACTCGAAATCAGTGGTCTCGACTTCGATTTCGACTTCTTCATTTTGACTCGAAATCAGAGGTCTCGATTCGAAATCAAAGGTCTCGACTGGGGTCTCGACTTGTGAAACTTTGACTCGAAATCAGAGATCTCGAATCAAAATCAGAGGTTGCGACTAGAAACCAGAGGTCTCGACTTGGCTCTCGACTTGTGCAGTTTTGACTCAAAATCACATGATCTCGACTGAGATTGCGACTCGTAAACAAGTGTTCTCGACTGGAAGTAGGTTGCGAGTCGAAATCAAGTGATTTCGACTGGGAGGTTGCGACTTAGGCTGTGGTGGAATTTTCTTTGGAAAGTGTAACAAAAAATTCATGTTTTTGCGAATAGAAAATTATCCGTAGCTCATCTCAGTAAACCGTTTGCACCGTTGGACTTCTTGGATTTTTAGGACAAAAAAAAGACTATGGAAAATCCCGAAAAAGGTCTTAGACAATATATATCATTGGACTCGTAATTTCGAGACGAATCTAATGGTATAATTTGGTAAAAATAGTGTTCGGAAAAATTTTATACGGTTTTACCAGTCTGTTACGTTAAAATGTTGAACATGTCTAATTTGAACAAACTTTTGAGAATGGAGCACGAGGTTGGCACCACCAACAAACCACCTAAGATGATGAAGGTGGAGAATTATCTGACATGGAAGGACAGGTTTCAATCTTTCATTGAATATCAGGACACACGCATGTGGATCTGTATTGTAGATGGGTACACAAACCCAACACACGATTTTGAGGGAAGACAACGTGTCACAGCCTACGTTAACATGCAAGATGCTGATAAAAAGATGTATGAGGCTGAAAAGAGAGCCTTGGCTGCAATCAAAATGTCCTTACCAGATGGCATCAAGCATACCTTTAAGAAGTACACTACTTCAAAGGAAATGTGGGATGCATTAGAGAAAAGATATGAGGGAAATGCAGATGTCAAAAATAACAAAGTTGATCTACTGAAGAAGCAGTGCGCTGTATTCAAGTATATGAGAAATGAGTCACTTGAGGATATCATCACTCGATACTACCATCTGATGTCAAAAATGGACAATTATGATATAGATAGTTATTCTGACGTAGAGAAAAATGACAAGCTGCTTGATGCTTTACCTGCTAAATGGGATATCTACACTCTCATGATCAAGGGAGAAGCAGATTATGAGACAAAGGAACTTGAAGAAGTGGTTGGTAAGCTGAGAGCTTATGAGTTCATTATGAAGAAGAAGGAAACTGGATATGACTAGGTTCAAGATCCAGGGATTTACAATGGACTTTCACCTTCTTCGTCTCACAACGCTGCTAGTGACTCTGCTACTTCATTTCTGTCATGTGAGAATGAGCAGGTTACTGTGAATGAAGATGGTGATGTGTGTTTCGTAGCTGCTTCAGGAGGATCTACAGGAGCTAAGAGAACATCAACTACTAATCAGAGCAGCAATATAAAATCGATGCCTATGAGTGTTAAGTCTGCAGAAGAACATCTTGCTCTACTTGCTTCATTCGTTGCTTCGTATGAAAACTACATTCAGGGAAAGATATCCGATCCTGCCACTTTGGAGGAAGATTATGATCAGATTGACCCTGATGATCTAGAAGAGATGGATTTACAATGGCAAATGGCCATGATTTCCAGAAGAGTCAAGAGGTTCATGAATAAAACAGGAAAGAAGTTTGTAGGGAAAAGCGTTGGTTTTGACAAGACCAAAGTGAGGTGCTTTAACTGTCAAAGTTATGGACACTTTGCTAGGGAATGACAAAAACAAAAACAAGAGGCTTCGGGTCAGAGTTCAAACAATAGGAATGCATCAAACAACTCTAACTCAAGGGCCTTGATCTCTACTGCAAGAGAGGGTTCGTATGACTGGAGTGTTCATCTGGAAGATGATGAGAATGTCACTCAGGCATTCATGGCAGAGATAGTGCCAGTTGATGATGCTGTAGTGAAAGTAGATGATGCTGAAGCAAAAGTTGATACTGAAGTTGGAAAGGAAAGTGAAGCTGAAGAAGATAGGGTCGATCAGACAACTGAAGCTGAAGAAGAAAAGCTAAAGTCTGACTATGAAAAGGAAGCTGAAGAGAAAGATGCTAAATATAAAAGATTGGAAGCTCAACTTGCTGCTCCTATGGCCAACTTAGACAAACCAACAGGAGAGGTAAGTAATTTTGCTAGTTCTGTTTGCTTAAGATGTCGTGAATTACAGGGTGAAGTTGATAGATTATCAACCCTAAATCAAAGTCTGATTAACGAAAGTTCGAGTATGAAAGAGTCAAACTTTTTCGTTAAAAGAAATGAGTCTATGTATTTGAAGAAAATTAAAGAAGTTTTAACTTGCAAATTAAACGAAAAACTTCAAATTATAGACTTAGCTCATGACATTATGAGTGAGAAAACAAAAGAGGTTTCTAAAAAGTGCAAAGAGTCATCTGAAGCACAATTAAAAATTGTTGTACTTGAAAAGAAATTGAGTCAATTTAGAGATTCCACGTTTGTTATGAAGCACATGATGGGTGGGTTAAAGAAAAGTAATGACAAGACCGGTGTGTGCTTCAAGGGCTTTAATGAAGTACCACCTCCTCTTAGTTATGACTATTCTTTCTTGCCTGATGAAGATGAGCTCACAGACTTTGTGTCAACATCACCAAGTAGTTCCACATCAAGTCAAGGTGATGTTTCTGAGAATGATGATGTTAAGAAGGAAAATAACAGAGAACCCGTTTTGAAAAGGAAAAATTTACATCCTAAGAATAAAAACCAAACTTTTGTTAAAAAGGTTACTGTTGTTCAAGGAAGTGACATGAAAAATGAAACAACTGTTATTGAGAACGAATCAAATGTAGAGTTTGCTAAAAACAAAAACATAGAAAAATCTGAATCCAAGAAAACTGAACAAAATCCTCCTAAGGCATCATCATCAAATGAAGGATCTAGTTCAAAGACTTCTACAAAGAAGTCTTCGACAAAAAGTTCGTGCTTCAAGTGTCACACCAAGGGGCATGTAGCTAGCTGCTGTCCTAACAAAAGGATTGAAGCACAAGTTAGTGAGAAACAGAGAGGGAAGTCACCAGAGAAGAGTGGTGATATAGTGGAGAGAGAGTCTAACTCTCCAAAGAAATCTGCTCCTAAGCAACAAGAGGGTGTTGTTGTTGGTGTAGATAAGGCTGAAAAAGGAACTCAACAAGTTCCTTGTTTTCAAAGAAATCAACAAAGATTTCAGCCTGAATCTACATCAGGCAGATATAAGAGACCTAGGAGTACTTCACCAAGAATGAACAATTATAATTCAAATAATTTCATAAGTCAAGGTCAATATCAAAATCGATACCAAAATAATGGTGGTCGAACTTTTATAATAATGGCTTTAGAAATTACCACAATCAAGCTTCTTGGAATCAAAACTCAAGATATCAAAATCAAAATTTCCAAAGGTCACATAGTCCAAACACATATAGGAACCCTCAGGACCAAAGACCTCGTGGAAATCAAACTCCATTTCCATCAACAGGTCCTAGAGTCAAGACTCCAGTTAGGGGTGATGGATAGTGGATGGATGTTCCTATAGTTGGTGAATCTAGACAACCCAAGACCATTAAGGCTTGGGTCCCCCAATCTAACTAATCTTTTGGTTGGTGTGTGCGGGAGCTACTAAGGAGGATTATCAACTTATGGTATGTTGATAGTGGCTGCTCTAGGCACATGACGGGGGATGCAAGATTATTTTCTGAATTTGAAGAGTATGATGGAGGACATGTGAATTTTGCTGGTGCTAAAGGTGGTAGGATTACCGGACGAGGAACAGTGACGAATGGGAAGATCACACTGGACAAAGTGAACTATGTTGAGCAACTTAAACATAATTTGATGAGCGTGTCACAAGTCTACGACAAGGTTCACTCAGTCCACTTTACCAAGTCTGAAGCATTGGTGTTGAAACCGGGTTTCGTGATTCCGGATGACTGGATAGTGATGCGTGCACCAAGGAGAAATGATACTTATGTCTTGGACATGGGTGCCAAGGATCCGTCTGCAGTGGTGGCGTGTTTGCTATCAAAAGCATCTGAAGCTGAATCAATGTTGTGGAACAGACGCATGGTCCATATTCACTATCGCAAAATGAACTATATTATTAAAAATGAGTTAGTGAAAGGGGTGCCAATGTAGAGGTTTCACGTGGAAGACAAATGTCTTCCTTGTCAAAAGGGAAAACAACACAAAAAACCTCATAAGTCTAAAATAGTAAATTCCATTAATGCCCCGTATGAATTACTTCACATGAATTTATTTGGTCCAGTGAACGTGAGGAGCATAGGTGGAAAGTACTACTGTCTTGTTGTAACTGATGATTACTCATGCTATTCATGGGTTTTCTTTTTAGGTACAAAAGATGAGACAACGGAGATGCTGATAGATCTTTTTACACAATTAGAGAACGTCCGTGATGCAAGGATCAAGAGGATAAGAAGTGATAATGGCACGGAGTTCAAGAATCTGATTCTGGATCTCTACTGTCTTCGAAAGGGAATAGAACATCAATATTCTGCTCCTTATACGCCTCAACAAAATGGAGTCGCTGAGAGGAAAAAGAGGACGTTGATTGAAGTTGCTAGGACTATGCTTTCAGATTCTAAGCTTCCAGTTCTTTTCTAGGGAGAAGCTCTGAATACAGCTTGCTACATCCTAAACAGAGTTTTAACCGTTAAACGTTTTAACAAAACATGTCATGAATTGATATTTAATTAAAAACCAAACTTGAAAGGCTTTGAACCATTTGGATTACCCTGCACCATTGTGCGAAACAAAGATAAGCAAAAATTCGGTGAGGTGGCTGACGAAGGCTACTTTCTAGGTTATGTACCTGGCACAACGAATAAAAGGGTTTTCAATCTAAAAACTGGTAAAATTGAGGTTGTTTTTATCATAGAAATTACTACCTACAAATGTGACAACCCTCGTAATTTCATGTATCCGTACGATTAATTAATGTTAAATAAAAGTGCTTGATGACTGTGCTGAATTACTTAACTGCTTTCTGAATACTGCGTC
Source organism: Helianthus tuberosus (assembly GCA_030545235.1). NCBI lineage: Eukaryota > Viridiplantae > Streptophyta > Magnoliopsida > Asterales > Asteraceae > Helianthus > Helianthus tuberosus. Next base: position 126,074,284 of record CM060389.1, read on the forward strand.
ATACTTACATGTGCTTGTTAACATACTAGTCTTGTATAGAAAATTGACAAAATGGTCCTGTACGCATTCCTAAGTATTGAGAATTAAAAGTGTTACAAAAAGATATGTAAAAGACACTATACGGAATAACTTAGTACTTTAATGAAACGGTATCTAACCGAACAACCGGACATTTCCCGGAACACCGAAATATTGCAAGAAACATTGTTTAATTATTTCTTGGCAAGTTATGATCCCCGTACACCATAACACCCACTAGATACCTACTAACTAGAACATGTAACCGTATACTTAAACTTGAGCTATTATTTACTTACTACCATCAAAAATGTTACAATTACCCCCCCCCCCACATACCCAATTTAGGTCACCAAGGGACCCACCCAAATCACCAACATATCTCAATAGATTTTCTTCAATATTATAATGGATCTTTACTTGTTTGAGTAGCCAAGATATTGTTATGAAAGATTACAAGTATGGTGGCCTTAGATCACAAATCGTTTCATATCTTCACTCATCTTCACACTCCACTCCCTCACATCTCTCTCTCCCTCTCGGCTCCATCAAGAACCGCCACCACCACCACCTTACAACCCTCATCCTTCCATTCCAAGCTTGTTTCAAGGTGCACAAAGGTGAATTAGAAGGCGTGGAACACTCGGATCTTGAAGGACCTCTCTAGTGTGCTTTTATTCATCACATTTTCATCTTGTTTCTTCCCTAGCTTGAAGCTAGTAGTAAGATTCTTGTAATTCTTGTCTACTTCACGTTTTAGTGGTTAAATATTATACTATGCTGAAATCATATGAACACTAAAAGATCTTACACATAAATCTTGAACATAAAGATGTAATATGATGAAATAATGCTAATATGATGTTGTTATGTTGATGATGGTACTTGACATGATAAATCTGAGTTAAATAAATGATAACCTACTGCAAGTGATGTTAAATGTCGTTGTTGGTCACTAAACATGTTAACGGAACAAATAGAACTAGCGTTAGAGCGCTATAAGCTGAAAACAGCTTCTGTCCAAACATTTACAGCCAACTCCAGTTGGCTGTAACCAGGTCGTAACTTAACGAAAAACTGATTTCCTTGAGTCTATAACGTGTTATTTCGAAATACGGTTCTAATGGCACTGGAATCATAATTTTTGGACTTCGTTTGCTATTTTTAAAGGGTCGTTTTTCACAGCAGCAAAAGCTGCGTTTTTACTGCTGAAAATATGTGTTATGTTTTTCGTCATAACTTGAAATCTGTGTAGAATTAGGTAACGAAATTTGTACTGTAGATGGAAACTGATGTCTTAGTAATTTTCCCACTGGAATTTCATAAATCGGACTTACGATAAATTTTAAATAAATTATTCCGTGGACTGCAGTCAGAAAGTGATGAATCTGATTGCAGTCCGGTAAATGAATTTTTGTAAAATATTGGTAATGAATTGTATCCCAATATTTTTACACAATAATATTTTGATCGTTTAAGACCTTCTGTAAAAAGTTGGGAATTTTTGGAAAAAGTTAACTATTTTATTAAAATTCCCGAAAACAGCCCAGTTTTGAATGAAAAAGCTAAAACGACATAAGTAGTAATTTGTGTGCCTAAATGTCGGGTAGGTTATCTGAGAATGATCTAACTTGTTATATGTCAATGAAAGTGTTATGTGCAATGTCGTATGTTTGCTTATGAATGGGAATAGATGGGAAGTTTATATGGGCATGAACCGTTAAAGTGAATGCATGTTATGTGGTAGATGCGTGTAGGAACTTCGTGCTTATTTGAAGTCACTAATAAACTAAGTGGTAATCATACTAGGATGTGATTGACTGACCTTGACTGTTAGCTATTTTTGAGAGTCAAGCCGAGCAACCAAAGGTGAGTTCACACTCTTAAGGCATGGGATTCCCGGTGGGTTGGGAATGGAATTAAATAGCTAAGACGGAACTTGTACTTTCACCACTACTAGACTACTTACCTCTGTCCTCGGATTGGGAAGGACGCCAGCGCTAAACCTACGTATTCACTACGTACCTCCGTCCTCGGATTGGGAAGGGCGCCAGCGCTAAACCTACGTATTCACTACGTACCTCCGTCCTCGGATTGGGAAGGACGCCAGCGCTAAACCTACGTATTCACTACGTACCTCCGTCCTCGGATTGGGAAGGGCACCTACGCTAAACCTACGTATTCAATACGTACCTCTGTCCTCGGATTGGGAAGGACACCTATATATATACATCTAGTCTAGTGGTTTTACAACATAGAGTAGCCCACACCGTTCATGTTTTGGAAAACAAGGAAAGCTGATTTAACTTGTAGTTGCAAACAAACTCATAGTTCTTGAAAAACTACTTTGTAACGAACACCTACTGTGAACTCGCTCAACTTTGTTGTTGACTTGTTGTTACATGCCTTACAGGTCGTTAGGTATCTCTGGAGCTTGCACAAGGAGGCGTGGTCGTTGTGGGATATGGACTGTTATGTCCCGTTTTAACTTTATGAACTTTTCTCACTTATGTTGCTTCGTTGTGAAGATCATGAGTGGACGTTTGAACTTGACTCAAGCCCAGCTGACGGCTCTAATCAACGAACGAGTGGCTGAGGCACTCGCAGCTGTCCCTGCAGGAGGTATAACATGCCATTTTAACCTATCCTAGGATGTTTAGATCCTACACTCGCGAACCAACTCTTGTGCTTAACCTTGTCTTTTATTCTCGCACAATAGGTCAACATGCTCAGCCTCCCATATGTACGTTCAAAACATTCATGGATTGCCGACCTAGTACTTTCAGCGGCACAGAAGGAGCTGTTGGTCTTCTTCACTGGTTCGAGAAGATTGAGTCTGTGTTTGAGATGTGTGAATGCCCTGAAGCTCGTAGGGTGAAATTTGCTACTGGAACACTCGAAGGTGATGCGTTAACCTGGTGGAAAGCACAGGTTCAACTGCTAGGGTTGGCAGTTGCTAATGCCACCCCATGGAATGACGTCAAAGATTTGATCAAGGAAGAGTACTGTAGTCGTGACGACATCCACAAGCTAGAGGTGGAATTTTTCAATCTGAAAATGACGGGGTCTGAAATTGAGGCGTATACGAAGAGGTTCAACGAGCTGGCCATCTTGTGTCCTACTATGGTGGACCCTCCCATCAAACGTATTGAGCTGTACCTCAAGGGTCTTGTACCAGAGATTCAGAGTCACGTAACTTCAGCTAACCTGGGTACCATTCAGCAAATCATCCGGTTGGCTCATCGTCTCACTGATCAGACAGTTGAGCAGAACAAGTTGCCCAAGCGTATTAGCGCTACTACTACTTCTGATGCTCCTAGTGATAACAAGCGCAAGTGGGATGGAAATTCGGGCAAGGGTTCTACTTCTGTTCAGTCTCAGTCCCAGCAGCGAAAGACAGATGAGTACAGGAGCCCCAGTCAGCATTCTTCTGGGAATCAAGGTCAGGGTGGATACAGGGGAAATCACCCTAAGTGCAATCGATGTAATTTGCACCATAGCGGGGCGTGCAGCAAGGGTCGTTGTCAGAGATGTAACAAGCCTGTACATGAAGCCAAAGATTGCAGGAGCTCACGTCCTGCGAATCAGAATCGACAACAGCAGCCACAAGCTCCACAGAACCAACAGCAACACCAGCAGGGTAATAAGGGATGCTTTCAGTGTGGCGCTGAAGGCCACTTTAAGAGGAACTGTCCTCAGCTGAACCAGAATCAGAACAACAACAACCAAGGAAATGGGAACAACAATTGAGGCAACAACTTCTGTCCAAACATTTACAGCCAACTTCAGTTGGCTGTAACCAGGTCGTAACTTAACGAAAAACTGATTTTCTTGAGTCTATAATGTGTTATTTCGAAATACGGTTCTAATGGCACTGGAATCATAATTTTTGGACTTCGTTTGCTATTTTTAAAAGGTCGTTTTTTCACAGCAGCAAAAGCTGCGTTTTTACTGCTGAAAACATGTGTTATGTTTTTCGTTATAACTTGAAATCTGTGTAGAATTAGGTCACGAAATTTGTACTGTAGATGGAAACTGATGTCTTAGTAATTCTCCCACTGGAATTTCATAAATCAGACTTACGATAAATTTTAAATAAATTATTCCGTGGACTGCAGTCAGAAAGTGATGAATCTGATTGCAGTCCGGTAAATGAATTTTTATAAAATATTGGTAATAAATTGGATCCCGAGATTTTGAAAAAATAATATTTGGATCGTTTAACACCTTCTGTAAAAAGTTAGGAATTTTTGGAATAGGTTAACTATTTTATTAAAATTCCCGAAAACAGCCTAGTTTTGAATGAAAAAGCTGAAACGACATAAGTAGTAATTTGCGTGCCTAAATGTCGGGTAGGTTATCTGAGAATGATCTAACATGTTATATGTCAATGAAAGTGTTATGTGCAATGTCGTATGTTTGCTTATGAATGGGAATAGATGATGAAGGTGACTTTATGCGTAGATCGAGTGTTGATATGACAGATGCTCTGGAAACTTCCTCAAGTGGTGCTGTTTATGATTGAAGCAATAGTGAGTCTGAACCTATTCAGGGGGAGGATTTCACTAATCCGTTTGTGAATCAGAATATTCAGGGGGGAGGTTGGATCAAACCTGGGTGACAATCTAGAAGTGGATGCCATTGCTACTACACGAGTAAATAGAGATCATCCAGTTGACATGATACTTGGAGATCCTACTGTAGGTGTTCAGACGAGGAGAAGCATAGCAGAGCATTTAGGTCTGTTTGTTTCGATTGAGAAGACTGGGATTGTGAATGCGTGCTTGTATAGTTGCTTTATTTCCCAAGAGGAGCAGAAGAACATTCATATGGCTCTAAAAGACAATTCATGGGTTGAAGCTATACAAGAGGAATTGGCCCAGTTTGCAAAGTTAAAGGTTTGGGAGTTAGTTGACCTTACTAAAGGTGAAAAGGAAATAGGCACTAAGTGGGTGTTTAGGTGCAAGAAGGATGAAAGAGGAATTATGACGCGTAACAAGGCTCGATTGGTGGTCAAAGGTTTCAATCAGCAAGAAGGGATTGATTACAATGAGGTGTTTGCACCAGTGGCAAGGTTGGAGGCAATTCGTTTGTTCCTGGCCTTCGCTTCTTTCAAGGGCTTCAAAGTTTACCAACTAGACATGAAGAGTGCATTTCTTTACGGGAAAGTCCAAGAGGTGGTGTATGTTTCACAACTAGATGGGTTCGTTGATCCAGACTATCCAGATCGGGTTTACAAACTAGATAAGGCTTTGTATGGATTACATCAAGCACCCAGGGCTTGGTATGAGACACTGTCAACACATTTGATAAAGAATGGTTTTGAAAGAGGTCAGATTGACAGTACGCTGTTTATCAAGAGAAAGAAGGAAGATTTTCTGCTGGTACAGGTATACGTGGATGACATCATCTTTGGGTCATCAGATGAGAGCATGTGTCAAGAGTTCGAGAAGGTGATGAAGGGCAAGTTTGAAATGAGTTCTATGGGTGAGCTGTCCTACTTTCTGGGATTACAAGTTGATCAGAAGAAGGATAGGATGTTTATACATCAGAAAAAGTATGTGTATGAAATTTTGTCTCGTTTCAAAATGAATGATTGCGCAAATTTCAACACCCCTATTTGTGAAAATCACAATCTTGGCCCAGATCATGAAAGTACTGAAGATGTTGATCCGACTCAGTTGTCACACCCCCAAAATCCACAAGCGGAGTATCACCGCATGGAGGCATGACTGACCAGGATCAAGCCACCAATCATATTGAATGACGTAATTAAGTAAATAAAACCAACCACAATATAATTGGTGTCCAAAAGAAAGTAACCAACTTTAAGTTAACAGCGGAAGCATAAATTGTAAAACCCAAACATAAGTAATAAGTTCATAAAGTTTAAAGGTTTAACATGGAACTCAACAGTCCATGTCCCACAACGGCCACTCCTCCCTGTGCAAGCTCCCTAAGCACCTAACGACCTGCAAGGCATGTAACAACGAGTCAACAACAAAGTTAAGCGAGTTTACAGTTGGTTGTTTAGTTTTACCAGTTTGTTTAGAAAACCATAAGTTGTTTCGTAAACCACGAGTTATCCAGTATCTTTGTCTCCCCAAACCATATCCATAATCAGTGGGGGCTTCCCCATGTGAACCACTAGATCGTTACCATATCAACCACCGACGAACAATAGTTGTGCCCTACATCAATGTCTATCATCATTGACAGTTTGCCATGATCCATTTGTACACGCCCGTCCGAACGGCACAGTGTGAGGTTTGTCAAACCTAATAGCGCTATTAACTAATGACCCGCTCGCCATCGGCCTCGGCGATTAACTCGATATAAAATGAGGGACTTCATGATAGAGTTTTGTCTAGTAAGTTTAAGGTTATTGTCCTACCCAAGGAGGACGAACGTACGTATTCTACCCAAGGAGAATACGCAGGATTAATATTCGCATCCTACCCAAGGAGGATGGCCGTACATATCCTACCCAAGGAGGATATGTAGGTTCCGTTTTAATTCCTTAACCCATTCCCAACCACCGGGAATCCCATGCCTTAGAAAGTGTGTGAACTCACCTTGGTTTGCTCGGCAGATAAACAAAATGGTCACTTGAGCTATATGTGGTCAACCACGTCCTAACATGGTTACCATACAAGTCAGGTCTAGGTTCAAGTAGTGCACATAAGTTTTACACATAATCTAACAGGTTACAACACGTAATAATCATCTCATACACATTGAACATGTTAAGCAAATCAGTTAAACACATAAAGCCCAAACTTGTGCGACCAGGATGTATTGGGCCGAAGTAATAGTGTAAGCCCAATAGCATCTTGTGCGATTGGGTAGTTGAAACCCAAACAACTACCCGGCCCAACATGTTGTGCGATCGGTACAACCTTGTGCGATCCACAGCATGTTGTGCGATCCAATCAAACACCCGGCCCAAACTAATAAGCAGTCCAACAGCTTGTGCGACCCAATAATTAAACAGGTTGTTAACTTGTGCGATAGAGTTGGGCCACACGGCCCAATAACGTGTCAACCCAAATAATTGTGTGTGGCCCAAGGCTTGTGCGATCGGCACTGTCTTGTGCGATCCACAAGTCTTGTGCGATCATGCATATCCTAGTTATACCCTGTGCTTTATGTGCTTGTACCCAGCTTGTGCGACCAGAGCTTGTACGACTAGCTCTTGTGCAACTGGCGGACTTGTGCGATCAGTTACAAGACTCCTAAAATTATGCGATCAATTACCTTGTTTCCATTTATTTTGCAAGACCAATTCTAACAGTTTCCAACCATTACATTGATCGATCAAATCAAAGTTTTTAATTAATTTCTTTGAACACTAACAATCCTTTAACCATGCATACCCCAGATCAAACGATTGAACTTTCTTAGATTCATATGAGCATCTATAATGATTAATTCATGTATAACCACTAATCATACATCAACCGATTTGCAAACAATCCAAACAACCTATCATGCGGCTCCATTTAATTAAGTATCATCACAACACCAAGATCATGTCAAACATCAAATTAATCTTGCACATATTCATAAATTGAAACCCTATTTCCAAATCAATTATCAGAACTTCAATCGATATCATGACTAGCATTTAACCCTAGCTTTCTTATGAGATCATAGCAACCCTAACATGATTAACCTACAATCAAACAATGATGAAATACTAACCGAAGGAAGGGTAGGGCATGATTGTTTCGAACAAGGAGATCTTCAAGTGGGGGGGGGGGGCAGCCGTCGGGTTCCAAAAGAATGAGAAGAGCTTAGGGTTAATAAACTTTGTATGTTAGATAGTTATGAGGTTTATATATTGACATACGAAAACAATAGGGGCCGACCCATCATGGGCTGCCCTTTGGGTCTTGGATTCGGATCACAAGTTGGGCCGAGAAGAAAGAATGTGAAATCGAGATTGAGCATGTTGTGCGATTTCATTATATACACATTATAACATAAACATAATATTTCATTTAAAACCATGTATCAAATAATCACATAACGTTCAGACATGTTACATCAAAGCACACAAAAGAGTTCTAAAACACGAGTTGTCACATCAATATAGGGCGATGATTGGTTCTCTAATGCACTTGACTGCTTCACGACCAGACATCATGTTTGCCGTATGTCTGTGTGCCAGATATCATGCTAATCCAAAAGAGTCACACATGAAGGCGGTGAAGCAAATTCTTCGTTACTTGAAGGGGAAACCTAAACTTGGGTTGTGGTATCCAGCTGATAGTGATCTGAAATTTGTTGCTTACACTGACTCAGACTTTGGAGGATGCAAGTCTAACAGGAAGTCTACAACAGGTGGTTGTCAGTTCTTAGGAGGCAGGATTGTGTCTTTGCAATGCAAGAAGCAATTTTGTGTGTCTACATCTACGTGTGAAGTTGAATATATTGTTGTTGGTAGCTGCTGCTCTCAGGTTCTCTGGATACAACAGCAGATGCGCGATTACGGTTTGGATTTCACTCGTACTCCTATTATGATAGACAATAATGCCACCATATCAATCACAAACATTCTCATAAAGCACAGTAGAACTAAACATATTGACATTCGTCATCATTTTATATGAGATTGTGCTGAAAAGAAACTAATTGAACTTCATAGAGTCGACACACTAGATAACCTTGCTGATATTTACACAAAAGCTTTTGATAGAGCTCGCTTTGAACATTTAGTCGAACTCAAGGGGATGAAGGAATCCTGAATAACTGGTTTTTCATAAGAATTTTGTAAATAGTTTACTGCTTTCTTAAAAATCATAAAAATACAAAAACATTGAAAAATCAAAAACATAAAAAATAGAATAAAAAATGAGTTATCACTGTGTGAAAAAAGAAGAAATGATAGTACATCAGCAAGTTAGACTGTCACACTCAAACTGAATTAAATTGCTTAAGTGTGATAGCAGCTTCATCATATGATGTACCAGTAGGCAAAAGCATGAAATAATCAACTTACCAATGTGATATAAACCTAAATGCACTGAGTATGAGTGTGTAACACATCAGTGGCGTATGGTTTAATGACCTTAAATCTTGCATTGATAGATTGCCAAAATCTGAAGTTTTGGGTCTTTATATTGTTATTTCATCCGGGGGTATCAGGGTTGTCCTTCTGCTGCATCTAGATACATGCTGACCTAGACACAACCAGGATATCTTAAAAGAGCTAAATATGTCAAAACCCATAAATGAAGAAGCTCTCCTAGAGAGTTATTCAAATGTGCAAAATGCATAATTCGTACCAAAAATGGTATTTGTCTTAGCCCTCGTTAGATATTTTGGTCTCTTTGCTGTACGGAAGTACTGACCTGATCGCCAATTATCTATCGTTGAAAAACAAAACGGATGAATTCAGTATACTCACCTACTACGATGAATCTTTGTGCATACCTTGATCGCGGGGGTATATCCTGAAGTGGGACACGCTAGTATATCAGTAATAAAATTACCTTAACGTATCATACGGTAATGGTACTTGAAATGTTCATGCATTTTGTTTAAGTGGACCAACATACTAGTAATCGTCTTGGACTGCTTTTCACGAAAAATTATATAAAGAATTATCTAATAGTGTGAACATAGTTTGATGTTGCTGATATGATCTTCTTACCAGTGATTCTCACAAAAATAGAGTGTTTATTGCTTTTGTTATTTATTTGCTTTCAGAAAAATATAAAAATCCAAAAATAGTGCCTTTTTCTGTTAAAATTCTTAATGTACGGAAAACTGTTATTCTTGGAGGAGTTGTTACCGATAGGGAGAGACGGTGTTAGAAAGTGGGTTCAAAATTTTAAATCATGCAGGTTATAGGGTGTTTGATTAAAAATTTGTTGTGTGTTGGTGCTGAATGGAAAATGCTTAATCTGTGATACAGTTTAACTATCTCTTGAATAATAATAATTTGTGTAACTTTGTTGAAAAATTCTTATGGTTTCTCGAGATGTTTGTTTTATAGTATACAGATTGAAGCAGTATGTTGATGATAAGTTGCTGTAAAGTGATGAGGAGTTTGTTACTGCTTGGTAGAATCCTCCTTCTACAATGCAGAATGGTTGTTATGAAGACTTACTTGGATTGCTAACTCAAAACTTGGAAGATTTGGTGATTGGATACATCAGCTTAGGGGGAGTCTGTTGCTGACAAAATGCATGTTGAAGCTGACACTATCCAAAGACCAAAGACTGTGAGATTCTGAAGACTAAAGTTACCTTTGCGAGCTATTGTCAAGGGGGAGTTTGTTGGTGCATTTTATGTGACAACAACTTTGGATTGGTCTTTGAATATTAAACAGAAGATTGGACTATAAAGACTTCAAGGATTTTGAATTAGTTAAAGCCCAATCAAGTCCAAGTTTGTATTAAGTCTGTTAGGCTCGAATTCATATGTAAGCAAGTCCAAGTTTGTATTAAGTCTGTTAGGCTCGAATTCATATGTAATGTATGTGGGCCATAGCCCAACTCGAATAGCAAAGCTGTAACTATATAAACAACATTATGCTATAGGTTTAGGGTTAGACATCTTGGGCATTGAGAGAGAATTCGAAATTGAGAGTTAAGGAATACATAGAAATCGGATTTGAGGTTCTAGGGAGATCTTGAGTAATTGTAAAACGTTTCAGGGGTTTGATAATCACAGAAGATCAGTTTGTGAAGTGTTTCGTATTCTTGTTTCTGTTTAACGGATTTATCAAGGGGATTCCGCACCCTTGGTAGATTATCAGTTTTGTTACGACCCATACGAGATAGGGGACCTACAATTGGTATCACTTTCTTTTGAATCTCAAGATGTTTTTCAACTATTTTTTTTATATTTCTAAACTTTTTAACATTTATAAAATAAATTATTTATCGTTTTCTCACTATTCTCTAATTAATTTGTCTTCTAAATTGAACATTCCCCTATTTAGACATATAATATAAGAGCGAAATTGGGTACAAATAAGAGTTTACACGAGAATGGTACAAATGACTAGAGCAATTATTATTGTGTCAAGGTTATGAAATAACATAATAATAATTATTACTTTAGTTTAAGTAATTACTTTGCTAATTTGTAATATTCGTGCATTAAAAGCTATTTCTATATGCTCCCAACTACATATTTGTATCAAATTAAATTGTTAACCTTATAGTTTGTTGAAATGTGCTTACCAATCGTTACTTAAAATTAGGTTATTGGTTTTGACAAACAAACATCTATTTCATTCTTTTTAGAATATATAATAAGAATGAATTTGTTATTATGTTATATAGCTAATTATAAGATATAGTTTTTAAGATCGTATATAATGTCTGTTGTTACAACGAGAATGAGACCTAGAGTAGTGATCAGACTGGTTAGTCAAAAGGATTCAAGGGTTGAGGTTTGCCTAACGCAGGTCGTGGGGTCCCCCCACGTTTGCAAGACGTGGAGAGAGGTTCACTAGTTATGTTTGTTATTTGCTTAAGATCCTCAGCTGAAGGATATTCAACCTTGGATGTAAGAGCGAGTAAATTGTATGTGTTGAAGTGAAGAAGAGAGACTAGTTCTCGAGAGACAAGAAGAAAGATCAGAGATCCGAGAAGATCTGAGCTGATCTGGAATGTTTGAAATGTATTCAATGAAGTGTCATTTATAGGGAAAGAGGTTTCTCAAAGGAGAAACCTTTGACTAGTGGATCCTGCTTGCAGTGGAGGACTTACCCTTTTAGGGGTTGAAGCGTTTGCACCTGCGGATAAAGAGGACACCCTGTGCACATGCTTTGTTTTTGCGGCTGTGGGAGAGTTGTCTAAGTAACCAGTGAAGTGACTAATTACTGTACACGTGTTGTTCACCTTAGTTCCCGGGCTTTAAACGTTTGAACCTTTTAACCCTTCAAGCTATTATGTATTCTTAGTTATTTTATTGAGGCTTAGGCTACCTCCGTCATCAGCCCCCCAAGTCAGAGGTTTTTGGGTGTAAGCACAAATGCTTCTGACTTTTTTGTACATTTGTTTTGTTTTACTTGAAGGCTTGAAAGCTTGAAAGATTCACAGCAGTTGAGATTTTTGGTTTTTGAATTTTGAAGAGACAGTTGATGTGACTAGTGGCAGTTTTTTGTCAGGCGGCGGTTTAATAATCTACCGTGTAATGATAACGTCTCCTTTTCATTTATTTTTCATTTATCTCTTAGAAGGAAAACAGTTTTTACACATTTCCTCCCAAGTTCATTCCTTTTTCTCTCCAGGTTAGTTTCGATTTTACTTCTTCTTCTTATTTTCTTTTAGTATGGGTGCTCGTAAGGATTTAGAAAATCATTCTCGCGTTTAACCCAAGATACTTTTTTCTTAGAATGGGGTATTGGGTTGAGGTTTAAACCGGTTGCACCCGGTTGTGATGTTCAATCGATCAATGTCCTCCCGGTTCTGTTGCCCTGTATTGTTGCCAATTTGAATTTTCGAATCTTCGTCATCCTTTTTTGAACTTTGTGTTGAATATTCTAGAATATTATCGTTTTTCGTTTGGCCAGATCCACCCTCAGGGTCTGGCTAGGGTTCTGCATTTTGAGGTTTTATGTCGGGCTTCCGGATATGATCCAACCCTTCTATCATTCCGTCGCTTTTTTCGATTAGCCAAGAATGGTGACTGGTTCACATTCGAAACATCCCAAGTTTACACCTGTTTAGTTTCATCTATGGTCTCTAGTCTTGGAGTTTGGAAAGACCGTTTTTTCTGGGTTTCAGATGAGATTGTTCCTTTTAAACTGGTTTGGGGACATCCGGATGCCGCTCTCAACGAACCTGAACCCTCTGCTCTTGAGATAAATACTCGTTTTCTTGAAACCCTCAAGGAGTGCCCTTAGAGGGTTCGTCCCTTTCTTGAGCCCTTACTAGTGTTGTTGGGCATTAGTAAGTTGTGGGACAAACCTGATCGAGATCCAGTGCTTATGAGAGATGGGCAGGGTATGCATTTGTTCTGTTGTCCTATTATGTTCCTATTTCCTGTTTGTTTATACCCTTTATTTGTGTTTGTTTTGTAGTTATGTCTGCACTTGACTTTGTGAAGAACGATGACACTTCTGATGTCTTGTTTGGGGATGTTGCGGCTATACCTGGTGAAGATGCAGTTGCTAGGGGTTCTGAGCATAGGTTCGAAGGTTCCGGTTATGTGAGTGTTCCAAACGTTAAGGGTTTCACGAAAGTTCCGGCTTCCAAGGTTTCTGTCCGTCGGTCAAACCGTCGTTTAAAAAGTGCTGATCAACCCTCTGGTTCAGAGGCCATTGATATTAATGATGACATTGACGTGTCCGCGGAGCAGGCTTCTGAAGGTGGTGTGGAGAAGGGCAAGGAAAAGGAGTTGGTGGTTTCTGGGAAAAAGAAAAAGTTGGTTAAGAAGGGTGTTGCACCTGCTATCCAGGGTTCATCGGGTAAAAGCGTTGAAGGCTTGGAGGAGCCTGAAGCCGAAGAGGTTTATGTTCCCAACTGGGGTGTGAAAGTTGGGGATAGCTTCAAGGATCCTGCTGTTTGTGCAGATGTCTTGGCCCATTTTGCTCCCCCTGGTGTCCGAGATGCTATATCGGAGATGGAAGGTGATCATTTTATCTCAAGGTTGATGCTGAGCTCTTGCAACCTCTCTGCCCTCTTGGCTGAGGGTGTTACCCGTTTTACGAAAGAGATGCAAGAGTATGAAGAAGTTACGAAGAAGAAGGATAAAATGAAGGATTCTATGGCTGCGATGAAAAAAGAGGTTGATGGGTTTTCGAAAAAAGAGAAAGCTTAGGTGAAGAAGGTTGGTGAGTTGACCAGGAGGCATGAGATTGAGATGAATGACTTGAAGAAGAGCTCTGAAGCAGATAAGTTGAAGTTCAAGGCTGATAGGGAGGCTTTAGATGTTCAAAAGAAAGCCTTTGATGAGGAGAAGGAAGGTTTGAAGGCTTCAGTTACTCAAGCTACTGGTGATAACCAGTGGCTCATTGAGCAAGGCTTTCAACAGGTTGTCACTTATCTCCTTCATTCTAAAGAATTTAACTCTTCTCTTGGAGAGGTCTACACGAAGCTGCTGAACTATTGGAAGCATTTGGGCCTTGTTGCTGGTTTTAAACTTCATGAGTCTGGTCAGGCCTTAGAACAGGCTCCTATGTTTCGTCCTGATGCTTCCAGAGTTTTTAAGGAGTCTGTTCAGCAGATGGAGAGGCTGACTTACCCATATGTAAGTCAAGTTTCAACTTGTTTTGGTAAACCTCTTTCCGTCTTACAGGAGTTGAAACCGGCTGGGCTAAATGAGAAGGTTTGTGCTGAAGTGCTTGATTCCCTGTCCAAGAAACGTTCTCGTTCAGGAGATAGTGAGGAAACCTTTTCAGAAGATGCTGATGTTTCCAAGGAAGCAAGCCTCGAAGGTTCAGCGGTTGGAGGTGATGGTGGCTCGAAGGCCAAGAAAGCAAAGAAGGCCAAAAAAGGTAAGGGTGATGGTTCTGGGGCTTCTAAGCCTCTTGCTGATGTTTGAACAATACATTCATAGCTTTCTTAGCACCTTAAAACAATTTGATGGTTTGTATGTCTTTTAAAACAATTTAGGCTTTGTAGAAACCCTTAAGGTTTCTGTTGATGGTTGTTAGCCCTAGTGGCTGCTTGAACATTTTCTATGTTTACAAACCGTTAAGGTTTGGTTGTGACTGCTTGAACATTATGTAGGTTTTGGAGGCCTTTAAGTTATGCTATTAACTTTCTACTACTTGCCTTGTTGTGATTTTTTATGTTGCTGTATGTTTTTGTAAGGCAGCTTGGTTAGATACTTGTAGCTTGAAGCCTTCGAGGCTTCCGGTTGTTGCTTGTTGTTTGTGACTTGGTGCTTTGCTTTGTATTTTTGGTTCCAAGTTGCATACAACCTATTATTGTTGTGTTGTTGTTTTGCCCTTTCGATTGTCTTTATGTTTATGGAATTGTCTTTGTTGGTTTTGTGTTGTCTTTATGTTATTTATACCTTGAAGGGTTCAATGCTGCAGTCACTTAGCCTTGGTGTTTTTAACAAGAAGACATAGCAGTTATCCTATCTATCATTTTTCTTGGTTTGATCTTGGTTTGTAAGACTGTTGGTTATGATTTGTTTTTTAGAAAATTTTCTAAGGCTTAAGGAACATTTGGTGAAGGCTGCTCAGACCCGTCTATGAGACAAGTTTATTTTTGAAAATTTTATAAGTCTCATGGAGTTGTATTGATTTAGGAACTCACCCCTTATATAGGTTCATTCAACCCTTGAACCTATTGAGCGATGTGGCTTGCGAGCTCATCCCCTTACATGACCCTTGTCATGGAGTTTTTTGCTAGGTTCTTAACCTGAACAAAGGATAAAAAGACAAGTTTTAACAAGAACCTCGTTGTTCATTCATCAAAGTGTGCAAATTACAAAGGAACAAAAAACAACACTTTGCCAATTTTTCTAACACATGTTTTTCTAAACGTGGAACCTTTTAAGGTTTTTGCCATTCCAATGCCTGGGAAGCTTTTTGCCATTTGAATCAGCCAATTTGTAGGATCCTTCCTTGTGGGCTTCGAGGAAGGCATATGGTCCTTCCCATTTGGGACCAAGTTTTCCTTGGCTTTCCTTCTTGCTTGCCTCGTTGTTTCTGAGAACTAGGTCACCAGGCTTGAATCGTTCATGCTTCACTCTGGCATTGTAATAAGATTCCATCTTTTATTTATACCTTGCTTCTTGAATGGCTACTTGATCCCGTGCTTCTTCTAGGAGTTCCAAATTCAACATCGTCTCTTTTTTGTTTGTATGTTGAACGTTCTCTTTGTTGCAACTCCTATTTCTGCTGAGATTACAGCTTCAGATCCTAACACCAAGCTATAAGGTGTTTTCTTATGGCTTGTTTTTTCGGTGGTTCTTATTGCCTACAACACGTTTGGGAGCTCTTCAAGCCAATTGGTGTCATGTTTTCCCAATCGTGCTTTGATGCCCTCAACAATGCTTCGATTTGTTCTTTCAACTGGCCATTGGACTGAGGCTAGGCTACTGAGCTGAAGACTTGTGTTATTCGGAACTCTTTACACCATATGCTGAAAGGCTTCTCAGCAAACTGTTTACCATTGTCCGTGACTAATACCCCCGGTAACCCAAATCTGCAAATGATGCTTTCCCACACGAAATCAATGATTTGTTTTCCTGTTATCTTTGCCAATGGCTTCATTTCCGGCCATTTGGTGAAGTAGTCAACCGCTACTAGGAGGAATTTGACTCCTCCTTTGGCCGGGGGGAACGGTCCAATGATGTCTATTCCCCAAGAATGGAATGGCCAAGCAGATGAGATAGGAACCAAATCATGCTTTGGGCTTTTTGGCACTGGAGCATGTATTTGACAGGCTTCACACTTTTTCAATTGCTCGCTTGCGTCTCGATGCATGGTTGGCTAGAAGTATCCAAGGTTCATCAACTTTGAGACTACTGATCTTGGGCCAAAATGGGCTCCACAAATTCCTTCATGAACTTCCTTGATCAAGTATTGACTTTTTTCCGGGCCGACACAACGAAGCAATGGTGCAAGGTACCCTTTTTTGTATAGAATATTTTCTTGCAACACATATTGTCTTGATTTTATTCGAACCCTTTCGGCTTCCACTTGATCCTTTGGTAGTTCACCATTTGTGAGGAATTTGATCAACCGAGTCATCCAATTTGTGCCTTCCTCGATGATGACATCATGCACTTCTAGCTCTTGGAGAGATGATTGCTTCAACACTTCAACCAATACCTTTTTGTGAGATGGGCAAAGGTCAATGAAGCAAGTTTGCTTAGAGCATCAACCTTTTTGTTTTGTGATCTTGGGACTTGTTTGATTGTGCATGCTTCGAATGAATTCATTAGTTCTTTGGCTTTTTCACAGTATTTTTTCATGTTTGGTTCTTTCGCCATGTAGTTGTCACTTACTTGGTTTGAAACAAGTAATGGGTCTGTGTAGACTTGAAGCTTTTTGACACTCATTTTCCTTGCAAGCTTGAGCCCAGCAATCAATGCTTCATACTCAGCTTCGTTGTTTGTAGTCTGAAATTCAAGGCAAAGAGCATACGTGAACTCCAATTCATTTGGATCAATTAGAACTAGCCCTGCTCCTGACCCTTGAACGCTGGAAGCTCCATCGGTGAAGAGCTTCTAGATATGAGGGTTGGAGGGTTAAGCAGAGGCTGTATTGACTTCCGTTATTATTTCTTTGGGTATTTCCAAAATGAAGTCAGCCAAGATTTGAGCTTTTATAGCTTTTCTTGGGAAATAGGTGATATTGTGTTCACCTAGTTCCATAGCCCATTTGGCTAAACGTCCAGAAGTTTCGGGTTTTTCAAGCACATTTTTGATTGGTTGGTCCGTGACCACTTGTATGGGATGTGCTTGAAAGTATCTCCTAAGCCTTCTGGCTGTTTTGACTAGTGCAAAAGCAAGTTTTTCAATTGGGGGGTACTTGGTCTCTGCCAATTTTAATGTCTTACTGAAGAAGTAAACAGGTACCTGAGCCTTATTTCTTTTGATGGTCAGGACTGCACTGATTGCTTCTTCGGCGATTGATAGATAGACAGAGATCAACTCCCCTGTTTCCAGTGCTGCAATGTTTGGTAATGAAGCTAGGTGCTGCTTCATTTGGTTGAAGGCTTCCTCCGCTTCTTCCGTCCACTTGAAGTCCCTCTTGTTTGTGCACCCTTGAAGGGTTTTGAAAAAAAGGAAGGGACCTTTCTGCCAGCTTAGATATGAAATGCTTTAAGGCTGCCAACTTACTGTTCAAGCTTTCAACCTCTTTTTTGCTTTGAGGGGACTTTGTTTCCAAAATAGCTTTGACCTTGTTAGGGTTGGATTTTATGCTTTGTTTGCCAACAATGTGTCCCAGGAACTTGCCTTCTTCGAACCCAAACGAGCATTTTACCGGGTTTAGCTTCATGTTTATCTTTCTAAGGTTTCGGAATGTCTCTTGAATGTCATCAAGCATGTGACCCTCTGTCTTACTTTTAATCACCAGGTCATCCACATAAGCTTCCATGTTCCTTCCGATTTGCTCAACAAATGCTTTGTCAACCAATCGTTGATAAGTAGCACCTGCATTTTTCAAGCCAAAAGGCATCTTTTGGTAACAAAAGATACCTTTGTTGGTATGGAAGGCCGTTTTTTCCTCATCTTCTTACTTCATTTGGATTTGGTGACAACCTTTGTGTGCATCAAGGAAGCACTTGAATGGGAACCCTGTAAGCGAGTCTACCTTGAGATTGATTTCAGGCAGCGGATAACAATCCCTTGGGCAAGCCTTATTCAGGTCTTTGAAATCGATACACATTCTCCACGATCCATCGGGCTTCTTAACCATAACAGGGTTGGCTATCCAAGAGTGGTACCTTACCTCTCGGAGTATGCCAGCTTGTACCAACCCTTCAACCTCTTTGCATGCAGCTTCACTTCGATCAGGGGCAAGGCTCCTTTTTTTTGGGACAATGGGTTTCACATTTGGTGGGATTTTGAGTTCATGTTCGGTGACATCCCTAGGGATGCCGTTCATGTCACCAGGACACCATGCAAAGATGCCCATGTTATGGACTAGCAATTTCTTGAGGTATGAAAGAGTTTCTTGAGTGAGGTTGGTGTTAACCCTTATCCTTTGTTCAGGATACTTAGGCTTAATGGCCCAACCTTGCTCTTCACTTTCATTTTTTCCTGAGCTTTCTCCTTCAACCATGAAGGCTTCAGAGGTTGGTTGAAGGGTTGCTATTCCTTTTTTGGTGGGGAAGTTGACAATGCCTTGGCCAACAGAGACAACCATGCTAAATTCACTTTGACCTGGCCTTCCTATGATAACGCCATAGGAGGAAGGCATATTGATCACAATGAAGGTCAGTGGCTTAGTTCTTTCCATTTCACCCTCTTTGAAACAAATGTCAAGTGTCAGTTGGCCTAAAGGCTTGATGGGGATGTCAGCTATACCTTTGATGGATGAATCAGCTGGTTGAAGCCTTGATCGCTCCTGGTCACTGAGTTGGTTGAAGTATTTCTCAAACATGATCTCTGTCACTGCACCCGTGTCAATGTATGCCTTGTTCGTCTTTAGTGTTCCCACAATGGCCTCCACAACCAAAGGGTTTGAGTGAAGCCCATTCTGTGGTGGTAGGAAGCACAGGATTGAAGCTCCCAAGCTTGCAGGCGTTGCAGCTTGGTGGGAGTCCCTTCAGTGACATTCACCATGTTGACTTCTTTGTTTTTTCCATCACCCATTTTATCCTTCACCCCTTTAACAAGGTGAGCTAGTTCCCCAGATTTGACAGCTTCCTCAATCCTCTTTTTGAGTTGGAAGCAATCATTAGTGTGATGCCCCTTCTCTTCATGGAACTCACAGAACTGGGTGGAATTTTCGTTTCTCTTGCTTTTAGGCAGGGGTCTTGGCGGTCTGAAGCTGTGCTTGACTTCCTCGGTGGCAAGTATTTCTTGAGGGGTTTTGGTCAAGGCGGTGAAGTTCACGACCTTGTCCTTGCTAGAAGGGTTCCGACCTTCAGACATTCGAGGGTCTGAGCTTCGTGGGCGCCTATCATAAGAACCATAGTTGCCTCTTTTTCGACTGGGGATGTTGTGCCTCCAACTAGGACCCCTCTTTCTTTTCTCCTTAATGTCAACAGCCTCTTCACCCCTGATGTGAGCTTTAGCCCTTTCAAGGGCTTCTTCCAAAGTTTTGGGCAGGCACTTGTTAAAGTCCCTGGTAAGGTATTTGGAGGTGATTGCATTCATGAAGCCTGCAACCCTCATCTTCTCATCGGCTCCCACATACGTTAAACCCTCCTTTTTGTACCTCTCTATGAAATCCCTAAGGCTTTCATCATCTTTCTGTTTGATCTGGAAGATCACAGTGGAATCCTTCACATATCTCCTTTGTTGTGAGAAATTAGCTAAGAAGCCCTTGCTTAGATCATCGAAGGTTCGAATGCTTCGAGCTGGCAAGTCATTGAACCAGATCCTGGCAGACCCAACGAGGGTTTACATGAACATTAAGTAACACTCAGCGTTGGACCATTTCTCTATCCTTGCTGCCCGTGTGAAGATCTGAAGGTGATCTTCCAGATCCTCCGTTCCATCATAGGTTCGTATGTGGGAAGGCATTTTGATCCTGGTTTGGAAGTCATAATCAACAATTCGCTGAGAAAAGCATGAAAAATTGCTTGGCTTGTATGGTTTGGCCAAATCCTCTTCCATCCTTGCACCCGTGTTGTTGTTGGTGTTCCCTTGGGTGGCCAACACTTGATTAATGAAGTGTTGCCAAGGGAAGCTTGCCATCATCTGAGCCATCATCTGTGGCATGAGGTTGAATCCTTGAAGGCTTCCAGGTGCAGCTGCACAGCTTACTCCTAAGGGAGTACTCATGACGGCACTTCGTACCAAAGGGAGAACAGACAAAGCTTGCTCCCATGTAGTTGTTACTGGAGGTGGAAGGCTTGCAACAGGAGATTGTAACAGCTGATCTAAAGTTAGCTCGTGCCCCAATGGAGCACCAGTTGCAACTGGCTGAGAAGAGAATAGAGGAAAAGATGTTGGATCTGGCCTCGTGTAAGTATATGGACTGGGATTTGAAGGAAGATGGCTGGGACCAGCTTCATTCCTGGACACAGTTGGTTGTGAGCTTGTAAAAGGAAGAATAGGAGGTCCAAGAGATAACGATGGCTCTGGCTCGTCATAATCCAGCCGAATCCTCACCCCTTTGTCTCTTTCCCTGCTCACGTATTGGTTAAGGAGAGACCTCAACTCTAAGAAGTTATTAGCGTCCCCTTCAGGGGTGAGGTCAATATGTGAGGAGGTGTTAGAAGCACCGACATTAGGAGATGGAACTCCTGAACGAGACAGGGTCGGTGTTTGGAAAGTGAGAAACTCGGGGTATGTTGCTCCAGTTGGAGTGCTCCCCGGTGTTGAGAGGGAGGTCGGTATAGCCACATGAGTTTGGATAGTGCTAGGGGTAGAGGTACGTGGGACTTGTTTACCTCTCCCGGAGATTCTCCTTCAGACATGACGATTTCAGGAAGAATGGAGCTACACTACTGGTCTTCTTTTGAGAGAAATGACTGGCGTAGCCCCACGGTGGGCGCCAACTTGTTGTTACAACGATAATGAGACCTAGAGTAGTGATCAGACTGGTTAGGCAAAAGGCTTCAAGGGTTGAGGTTTGCCTAACGCAGGTCGTGGGGTCCCCCCACGTTTGCAAGACGTGGAGAGAGGTTCACTAGTTATGTTTGTTATTTGCTTAAGATCCTCAGCTGAAGGATATTCAGCCTTGGATGCAAGAGAGAGTAAATTGTGTGTGTTGAAGTGAAGAAGAGAGACTTGCATGAAACAAGTTCTCGAGAGACAAGAAGAAAGATCAGAGATCCGAGGAGATCTAAGCTGATCTGGAATGTTTGAAATGTATTCAATGAATTGTCATTTATAGGGAAAGAGGTTTCTCAAAGGAGAAACCTTTGACTAGTGAATCCTGCTTGCAGTGGAGGACTTACCCTTTTAGCGGTTGAAGCGTTTGGACCTGCGGATAAAAGAGGACACCCTGTGCACATGCTTTGCTTTTTGCGGCTGTGGGAGAGTTGTCTAAGTAACCAGTGAAGTGACTGGTTACTGTACACGTGCTGTTCACCTTAGTTCCCGGGCTTTAAACCTTTGAACCTTTTAACCCTTCAAGCTATTATGTATTCTTAGTTATTTTATTGAGGCTTGGGCTACTCCTGTCATCAATGTCTTATATAGAGGTTGAATTTTGTATAAGATAACAATTTCATACGTGAGAATTAGATGAGGATAAGTGTCCTTAGCTTAAAGGGTAATTTAGTCCTTTCTCACTTAAACAACTTCCCTCCTTAATTTGCAAACGGATATAACTTTTTCGTACGGTAATGTTTTTTAAAAAAATACACCGTATTAACGAGCATTTCATTCTTTTTAATTCGATCAGTCTATTGCTATAGTTTTCTTAAAAAAAATTTACATGATTTCAAATACCCATTAGTTCATTACGTAGTTATTTGATTTTGAATACCCAACACATGATTACGTGATTTTGAATACTCATTACGTGATTACACATTCAACATAAACCTTTACGTGAATACTCACTCAATATAAATCGATTACGGAATCACTTAGAGTGCTTTCACATAGTCGATTACGTGATTACACATTCAATATGATTTGTTATAACTAAGTTATTATAATTATGCTTATAACGTAATCACTCAGTGTGGTTTCATATAAAATACACTACAATGGAATCATGTAATCAGGAAATGGGTATTCAAAATCACGTAGTCACGTAATAAATACATAGTGAACTATTGTTACGTAATTACGTTATCACTTACTGTTGTTTCACATACTATAATGAAATCACGTAATCACGTAATGGTATTCGAAATCACGTAGTCATGTATTGGGTATTCAAAATCACGTAATTATGTAATGGGAATTCAAAATCATGTAATTTTTTTAACAAAAACTATAGCAATAAGTTTCTCAAATTAAAGAGAACTAAATGCTCGTTGATATGGTGTAATTTAAAAAAAATTATAAAAATATGAAAAAATTATACACGTTTGAAAATCAAGCGGGAAGAGTTCAAGTGAGAAAGAACCAAAATACTCTTTCTCCATTTGTTTCTAATTGAACCTGAGATTTAAAAAAAGTGCCCCTTCAATGGTTGACTTTATCTCCTACACTTTGTGCAATTCTCTTATACATGATGTCTTATCCTGTTTATAATACCCTCTAACAAATGGCATTGATCTTTTTATCTTTTTATTTTAATTTCTAATATCGGCATTGATCTTTTTATCTTTTTATTTTAATTTCTAATATCATCAAGACTAGAGAAATACAATACGAATATAGCTGTTGCCGTGTCTAAACAAAAAAGAAAATATGAGGTCAAGTCATGACTAACCTTAATTTTCTTGGTCAATTTTATTTTATTAAAATTTTGTTTTATGAAAACAGAATTCTATTAAAAATGCATGGAAGTTTCTAAAAGACCAAAGACTTGTAATTGGGACTTTAATGGGTTGATTAAATAAAGAGTTAATGTGGTTTATATATTAAGAACACTAGAAGATGGGGCATTATGTAACACGTGGACAACGTGTCATAACGTGGTGCTAAAACGAACGGTGTGGTCTGTGGCGTGGAGACGTGGCGTTTTTTCAACACATGGCATACACCTTTTAAATTTAAATAAAAACCAATTAATACTAATTAAACAAATAACGTGACATAACTATAAAAAAGGGATTACATAACTTAAAATAAAACCTTAACCTAAACATTAACAACAAAAAAAAAAAAAAACGTATTATTTGTCACACAACGTAGTGCTTGAAGTCACCACCGTACCTGTTATGGTACTCAATGCAAGCGACTTGGATGGTGTCATCTTCGTTTAGCTCACCATCGTCATTGTCCACACCATTGACACTTGCCTCGAATCTCGCACTATTCATATGAATCATCCGAAAACGTGAACAAAGTATGTGCACTCTTCGGATGGCCTCACCCCTACGTATACAAAGTTCATGGTGAATTCGATCCCAAACCGAAGACGTGGGTAACGGAGCCTCGTGGTTGGTCACCCCCACGACCCACGATTTGCATAACGCAATGTCCTCTTCTACGCTCCATGGAATAACCAGCATTTTAAAGTGATTTTTGAGAGGGTGTATGTGGGTTGAGAGATTATGGTTTTAAAATAATAGAAGTGGTGTATTATATATAAGAGGAGTAGATTTTTAATCTTTTTACTAGTCGTTGGGGCAACGACTACTTACCACAACCAATAAAAGCACGCAACGTTGCACCCACTTGCCCTCCCACGCCGATGGAAATCCTCCCGCCTTCTAAACAGCGCCGGTAACAACGCCGTGTGCGGCGTGGTGTGTGCAGCATGGAGTGGCTAAACGCCACAAATCCACGCCCACACCGTGTGGTCTAAGGGTGAAAGGGGTGCTCCCCACATGGGGAGTGGTAAACTCTCCACCTAACCAATCACCTCATGTCATGTCAACTCCTCTTTCCATTCACCATTTTGCACTTAAACACTCGAGGTGTTCCACCCAAACAATTTTTTCTTAAATAATGTTAAATGTGTGATTGGTTAGAAGAAGGTGGAGGCCACCATTAACCATTTCTTTCTCCTCTTCCTCACATCGATGACTACTCCCCGAAATTGGCCATTCACCATACACCGATGGGGGCCGACAACGTTTTGTCAGCTCAGTGAACCCCATCCCCGCACATCTTCACCGCACCCACCCCGTGCTCCTGAGTTACACGTTAATCTTAGACAACGTAAATATTGGAAAAGCTAGTTAAAAGGATAACTTTGATATATTTGTATAAATTAGTGAAAGTAACTTAAACAATTGTTTTGTAAATGGAAGTTTGTTTGTTTCTCTTTACCTTTACGAAACAGTTTTATATAAAAAAATAACTTAACATTTTAAAATTTTAAAATGTATATTTATCTTTCATCCTTGCATCCTATTCTAAAAACACCCTACTATTTCTTTAAACTTAATACTATTTCTTCTATGTCCTTTCACAATATTTTTAGTATTACTTTACTAAATTTTGATGAAAAAACTTCATGAAATCTATCTATATTGTGGACAATCTTTAACAATCATGAAAACTATTAGGAATGGCTATCATGGAGAACTAGATTTGTTTTGAAAAAACCCATACAAAAAGCCAAAGAAAGTAGCAAGAACGATCTTAAATTAAAAGAAATAAAAATGATTATTTAACATAACTTTTTTAATTAAAATATTTACTTTTTAAATATCTTACATTAAAAGATATCAACAAATGTCATAAAGGAAAAAAGAGAATAACAAGATAAGAAAAATATTCTAAGATAAGAAAAATATTCTGGGTATGGGTGGAATATAAGCATATGTTTCATGGTCTGAAGCCGTGGATAAAAATTTTAATAAATCAGCAATATTTTTTTGAATGGCAAATTTGGATCACTGACGGACCACTGAAATATCATTGTGTCATCAACTGAACCACCCGATCATATCCATCTCCACTAGGCAATTATGCCTATAGTCCCTATACACAAATTCAGGTGAAAACTCAATAAATATGGGAAAACTCCATGTGAGAATCGAACTGAGGAAGCAATATTAATGAAAGGTAAGAATCAAATTTAGAACTTTTATCTTCTACTATCTACAAAGTTGAACAATTAGTGCGCTATTGACGTGGTGCAAACGTGGTAATAACTTTTAGTATATTTTTAGCACTTTAACTCGTTTATGAAGCTTTAGATTTATAAAACACGATATAACACAATTACTCTCAACAACACGCTAGGGCAAGTGCACCCATCGTTGGCGTAGTATAGTGATAGTAAGATACTGAGGTCGTTCAAGGACACAAGAGCTTTTAATATCGGAATATCGTCAATGTCTAATCGAACCAATTTTTTTTGAAGAAAGAGTTGGTAAATAAAAATGAAGAGAAAATAGAATATTAAAAAGAAACAATAAACTAGATAGAATCACTTGTTCTAACTCCTCTTTACGTATCCTTTGATGATTTCCATACTTTGGGCTTTTTAATAGATTATCTTAGTTATTATGGCATATGCCTCTTTTGGAGGCAACACTACCCTCAGTCATATTGGTCCGAGTTAGCAGAGATACAGTCACGTAAGGCCATATTATTTAAGATAATTAAGTAAGTTATTAATGCTAAATATGGCATGTCCCTCTTTTGGAGGCAATGCTACCCTCTGCCATACTTGTCTGAGTTAGCAGGGATATAGTCCCGCAAGGCCGGTTTAAAGTTTTAATAGTAGTTTATTTATAAAGTATTCAAGCCATTCTTACTTCCCCCGATTTGATGCTATCTATCTCAAGAGAAGTCCTAATAAGCTTGAACCAAGTCCTCGCAGGATCATACACTGAACGAGGCAGAAATTTTACCCAAACCACCCTTCTAACCCCCTTCCAGGTAGTTAACGTGCTTTATATAGACAGTAAAGACACGAATGAGTGAACTTTATTCTATCATATCTTAAAGTCATTAATACATACCCAAATAAAAAGTAGCCAGAGTTTGGAAATCAAAAGTAATATATAAAAGACTTGTCTTCACCAAGTGATGTAAGAGATTTAGCCAAGTATGGCATTTGTTTGAAAAGAACTCTTACGATCAATCTTGGATCCCGAGACTACTAGACACACTCTAAAGGTGGATGATGGAGGAATGTGGTGGATGATGGTGTTGTTGTGGTGGTAGAATGGTGGCCAGTGAGAGGGAAGTGGTTTGCCAAGGGATCAGTTGGTAATGAGCCAAGCACCTCTATTTATAGCTGCAAACAGACCCTTCACATGGCCCCGTGTCCTTTCCTCTGTGTCTTCATTAATTGCCCAGTGTCAGTCCGTATGCACACACGGCCTCGTGTGTTAGAGGGCATGGCCCCGTGGTCAGTACTTGTTGTACTTTGAGAGATTCTGCACATCTGGGAGTTAACCACGGCCCCGTGTCTCTTGCTGCTCTGTTTGTCTTGATCTGCATGGACTCTGGAGTGGGGCACGACCCCATGCCTTGGTGGCATGACTCGGTGTTTGTCTTCTGGTTTGTTGTTTTGGTCTTGGGATGAAGCTTGGAAGGTCAGTATAGTTGTCAACTCTTGTTTTTTGTATTTATGTTGGTTTATGCTGTTAATTTGTTCCTTTTGTACGTTTAAGCTCATTTATTCCTGAAAATCAAAAGTATACAAAGAAACACGTACACTTTTTCCAACATTAGGTCATAAAAGGGGTTGATTTTATACCTTGTTTGATATAATTTATATGTTACTTTTTGTGCATATCAAATACCCCCACACTTGAATCTTTGCTTGTCCTCAAGCAAAACTCTTTAATATTGCTTACACACCCAAATGGAAGAGGTAGAGAAGAAGTTCTTGGGTCTTGCTTTAGAGTGTCGGGAATCCAAGTTCTTTTTGTTTTTATTTTATTTAAAATCCTATTTGACATGATTATATAGGACACTTTTAAAGAAAAATATATTTTTAGGCATAACATGCGTCTTACAATTTCATTAAAGTCTATACAATTTCACACATGTCACAAGTGATCACCCAACACTCGGCCGAAGATGTATAAGTGAAACACTCGGTCTCGGTTGAAACTTACTCCTACCATAGGCTTGCCAAGTAATCAAACCTCCTCCTTTTTGACATAACCTTTGTAAATATCAAGAGGACTTTTAAAGGGTCAGTTTTGGTTAGAGGTAGGGATTTTTGTTTGAAAAGTGGGTAAAGGCGTAAAGATGCCGGTTTTCTTTTGAAAAATTTATTTGTGACTTTGATACAAACTATACAAACTATAAACTTTTAAGCAAGAGTTTTGGGACTTGCTTAATTATTTCAAGCAACTAGAGAGATTTTTTTATAGAGTAGTCACACGATAGCTAGGTCACATTTTTCATTTTTCAAAAGAACCGAATTTTTACTAAAATAAAGGGTGTAAAAGTAAAAAGGTTTTTGTGGGTTTTGAAATGAAAGGTTTAGGCTCAAAGGGGTTAACTAGGGGATTTTTTGGTTTTGGTGAGGATATAAAAAGGAAAAGTAAGGTTTAAATAGAAAAAGATTATAGTCCTAATGCGTCAATCATTTACTTACTTGCATTAGTCGGTAAGGACCAAAAATGCATTGTTTTGGCAAGTTATAGATTTGTAAGAACCATACGGGCTATCACACAAGAAATGAAAAGTGAGAATTTAGTAAAGATATGTATTGTATGTTCGGTAATGGCTCAAAAATCACTATTTGTGGGAGAAGGGTTAAAAGTGTGAAAATGTATATACAATCAAATTTTAAAAATATTGTCATGCCCTTTTGTAAATTTTTCTTATTTGGTTCTTTTTATCACGACGCTATCGGTTGTAAATTAGTAAAAAAAAATTAGAACTTGTTTTTCTAACTTAAACTAAGACAAGACAAAGAAAATAAAGACAAATTTTGAAAAAGATTTGGGGTGTTTAGCGGTTCCAAGTTGAGTTTTGTGTAAGGCTTGTTTTAGGACAAAAGATTCAAGTTCCCCCCACACTTAAATTACACATTGTCCTCAATGTGTTTAAAATGGGTTAAATTTGATTAAAGGTCTAAACGTGGGCTAAAACAAAAAATTATTCATAAACTGAGCACTGGACACGGGGGCGTGTTAGGGAGGCACGACCCCATGTAAAAAGTGCCAGTAACGTGAATCTTGAAAAACTTACAGAAGGCAGACATGGCAGCGTGTCTTAGAGACATGGCCCCGTGTGATAGGTCCATTAGCAAAATTGTTTCAGCAGTGCAGAGGCACATGGGCGTGCTTACCTCAGACGACCCCGTGCTGAACTTACTGTAATGAAGATTTCGAGTCGGGGGACTTCTGTTTACGTGCATGGGGCTTTGGATTACCGTTATTTCATCTTTCCACACCATTCCACAAGTTTAAACACCAAATTCTTCAATGCCATTCCATTAAATCCTTCCGTCATCCGATTACAAACTAGAAAAATAAAAATTACAAACTAATTTTAAGTCCTAATAGATAGCTTCTAGTAGATACCCCAAAAGATTTAAACCAAATAGCTCTTCCCTAAATAAAACAACGAAAGAACAACAAAAAACCTGAAACTAGTTTTCGGGTGATAAGCGCTTCAAGCTATTTCCGGGTGTGTTTCCTCATAGATCGTTGAGCATTTCTTCGATCTTCCTCGGTAGGAAGATGAAGTGTCACACCCCAAAAACGTCGCATCGGAAATACAAACGTGGTGGTGACGGAGGTTGGTACCTATATAATGT
This sequence comes from Helianthus tuberosus, assembly GCA_030545235.1. Taxonomy (NCBI): domain Eukaryota; kingdom Viridiplantae; phylum Streptophyta; class Magnoliopsida; order Asterales; family Asteraceae; genus Helianthus; species Helianthus tuberosus. Next base: position 126,103,160 of record CM060389.1, read on the forward strand.
CTTAGTGGTCGATGATATAGTTAATTTGGACATTTTAATGTTTTTAAAACATTGTTTTTAAGATTACCGCATCCATCATGATCAAGTCGTAGTTAGTCTGACCCTTAGAGGTCTTATTACACACATGGTCCCATAGTTTAAAAAGTGTCCAACATTATTTTAATACACAAGCATCACACAACCACATGACAACGCAAACCAAAATTCTCCGAAGCCGGATTCGTATACCTGAAGAACACGTAAAAATCAAGTGTCAACACAAAGGAAGGTGAGTTCACATATAATTTTCGGTACAATTTTCTTAAGGAAAACTTCCTTATTTGACCCTTCAATAGTCTGAAAACATTTACATATGTTTAAAAATAAGACATTCATTTTCTTTAAAAAAAATAATGTCAGAGTAATATTATTGAAATCGGCACTTTACCATATTTCGCATGGTAAGGAAAATCTTTCTTGATAAAAACATCTTTATGTTTTAAAACGTTCACGTATATTTAAGAAAGATCATTTTATTTCCTTTGTAAAATGTCATGGAAGAATTCATTCGAAATGGCCCCGCAGGTATGTTTCTGATGAAAACTTATACTCGTGATTTTTAATGATGTTATTGGAATCGGCACTGTACCGCATTCCGTATGGAAATTATATTCCATGGTTCAATTTAATATTATTTTTTTCGTTATAACTTCGGCTTCGTAAGTTTGCAAGACATTACGAGCTATATAAGACGATTGAGGTTTCAATCCATACTAGACTATTAAAGAATTCAAATTCGCCGCTATTTAGATCGGAGAGACCGATCATGACGGGGAAGCCAACCCGATAGATTTATCAACGATTCCAAGCGTGCATAACTTAAGAGATTAAATCGGCTATGATGCATCTTATGCCTATCCTCAATTCAATATTACATATAACCCACTTAATAACAATTTAATATTGGGCGTTGTACAAATCCCCGCAATCCCCCACGCAATGCAAGCCTATACCGTTACTTAAAACTCTTAGATTTTGGCGAATTTGTCCCAACTTAGATTTAAAGAAAATGTTTTTAAATCTTTATGATAGTTATACCCATAACATCGTCATTTACCCAGTTTCTCCCCGTAACCCATATGATACTTTAAAACATGTTCTTCTTGAAAACAGTTTAAGTTATACATCTTTTTGAGTTCATAAAATATATTATGATACTCTAAAAATCGTATTCTTGATGAAAATATATTTTTATATAATTTAAAAGCATATTTTTACATGAAAACATATACTTTTATTTTATCAACATGTTTTTCTCTGAAAACATTATGTAAGATAGTAAAAATGACGTTTAGTGAATACTTACTAAAATACATTTAATTGAAATCTTGTTTTATATGAAAACATACATTCATTCTTTTTAAAGACGTGTTCTTCACCCCGAAAACAGTATTTAAAACAGTAAAACGTGGGGTTTCTGTTACACTCACCTTTGGGTGCGTTTTTAAATATCGCAATCGCTCGGATCAAATCCATATATCCTAATGTAGATAGGAATAATTTGTTAACTAATTGTTCTACAAACAATCAAGTTTCTCCTTTACTTAGGATTTTCACATATCTTTGAGGTTTTTAAGAAAAGTCTTTGTTTTTAATTATGTTGGCATTTATATATATATATATATATATATATGTATTTCCATATACATATACATATTAAGATTTTCGAGATTTTGTTGGTGACTCTTTATCATGTCTACTTATTCGCTATATATATCTACGAGTTGCGCTTCATAATATATATGCATAAGTATAAACATATTCAGTATATATATATATAGAGGCCGGTTATCATACAAATCCCCTAATCGTACATTATGTACGCTATAACCACAACCGTCAGATCATCTCATTTAAACCGCGAGTTTAACTATTAAATTAATCAAACTAAAATAAATAAATGAAACCGCCAAGGTTAAAATCGTCCATTGCGAAATCAAAACCCCTGATAATCAGCAAACAATAACTCACAATCATACTGTAAACCCAAAATCAACATTGCATTCTCCTTCCCCCAAGTTCCCTACTACTTACCGTTGCGATTCAACGAAGATTCATGAGTTTTGAGAAACGGAGCAAAGCCAACAACGACAGACCACAGGCGAAGAAGATGAATCCAGGTATCGATTGACATTTGCGATTTTATAATGGGATATACAGGGACTTAATGACATATGCGATTTTGTTTGTTTATTAAGGTTTTTGACTGAAACCTATAGTTTTATAAGATTACGTATTGTTCATAACTACGATTTGGTTAGGGTTTATGTCTGGTATGGTTTTTTATTAGGTTTTGTATGATTATGCAAGTTTGTTAACAGTTAGCTGATATATGTGCGATATTATAGAGATTTTTGTATGACAAATGCGATTTTACATGTTAAGTTTTGTTTGTTGAAGGTTTTTGTCTTAGGTTAGCTTGAGCATGCGAATTTATAAAAGACTCCATGCGATTTTATATGATTAGTTAGTTTTGGTATATGAATAAATTATACATTTGATTTTATAAATTTCTATTGTCTAAAGCATGCGAATTATAAGATTGGCTAGTTTTGGTAATGCTTAACTAAGACATGTGAATTGATAACTCATTCATGCGATTTTATCAACTTAATGAGTTTGGGTACATGATTAACTGATACATGCGATTTTATAAAGGTTTTTGACTGATAGCATGCGATTTTGTAGAAATAGATTCTGATGATGACTTTGAGGACCCAATATCAACATTGAAAAAAGTGAACAAAAATAGAAAAAGAAGGATTGTTGAAGAAAGTTCTCATAAGGATGACTTTGTTAAGCCACTGCCGAAAAAGAAGAAAGATGACAGGAAATCTAAGATACAAACAAAAAAACCTTCAAAAAAGGTGGAACCACCTAGAACAGAACATAGGGATTTCTTCGAATACAGCAATGAAGCAATACTGTTGAGATGCCAACCTAACTCGTATATGGATACTGTGAAATTTTTTTCAAAAAAACAGGTTGATGAGGTGAAGAATATGGGATTTGGAGCTATTCTAGATATGAATATCAACCATATTTCAACACGTTTGGCATATTGGCTAGCAAGAAACTTTGACGAGATGTTCGATACACTAAACGTAGGTAGACACCAAATAAAAATTACATTGGACATAGTTTATGAGGTATTTGGAATACCAAAGGGGCCAAAGCCAGTTGAAATAATAGTCGATAAGAGAAAAGTTAAAAAGGTGGAGAAAATTGAAAAGAGTAAAGAACCAGGAAATACTGTCATGGATACATTCACCAGTCAATGGGGGCAAAATGCGAGAATTACCCATGGCTTGATTGCAACTGCAATAGATAATCAAAGAGATAGGGGGAGCCTGTTTAGATTAAATTTCCTGGTGTACTGGATGACGTTTTTTGCGGAGATTACAAAGGCAACAACTGCAAATGATATATGTTTGCTTGGTGTAGAGACAATTGAGGGCATATCGCATCTAGATTGGTGCTCATATCTACTTGACACTTTGCGTCGTACACGAGCGGGCTGGAAGAACTATAAATACAGTTCGTGGGACCTGTTGCCTTTCTTACGGTATGCCTTACTACATTTGATAACATATTTACAAGACTAGTTTGTTTTGTTATATAACTAAAAGATACATGCGATATTAAAAATAATTTTGTTTGATCTTGCGATTTATGAGATTAGATAGTTTTAGTGATGGTTAACTGATACATGCGAAATCATAACTAATTCATGCGATTTTATCAGATTAGTGGTTTTGGTAAATACATGCGATTTCATACGGTTTTTGTCTTCATAGCATGCGATTTTGTAGAGATAGAGTATGATGATGACTTTGAATATTAAATAAATACACATTTTAAGTAAAATATCAACTCCTTTGTATATTTATACAGCTTCTATACATGCATTAGTACAACAAGAGGCTTAAACTGTTTGAGAAAGTCGTGGAGATACCAGTTATTCGTTATATCACATATACGGAGATTGATAAAGTCGAAGAGCATATTTCGGATAACGGACCTGTGTGGACAGCAAATGAGAGTGAAAATGAAAAAGAAAAGGGTCGTTCAACGGAGGAGTATACACTACCACCACCCGTTGACACCACAATAAGCTACAAAAGAAGGACTTCACGTGCAGTAGAAAACGTAGAAACCGAGGAAGACCCTAACGATAACGAGAACATTGATGATATGATGGATTTCAGTTTTGAGCTCCATGAAATGTCTCAGTTGAACCTTGTGATGGGAGTTGGAACACAGACACATAAAATGATGGACTATTGTAACACTCCTGTTCCACTTTCACCATCGGTAGTCTACGTTTCAGCCCATCAACGAGATCGAGAGGCTTCGAAAATCAACAAAAAGGTAAGCCCAAAAAATATTAATTTCACTTAATCCATTTATTTTTAACATCTGGATTGATAGTATCTTAACTCGAAAAATATTACAGAACCTGTTGAAAAAAATGAAAGCCAATGTCAAAAAATACATTAAAATGGTTCAAGATGTTCAAGGGATGAACAACTTAGTTTCAGAAGCAAGAACCAAGTGTTTTTGGGATCCGGAAATTATGGAGGCCTGTAAGCAGTGGGATGAGACACTTAGGAATAATCCCATTTGTGTGCCGCCTGATTCGGTTCAAGAGCCTGAAACTGCACCCTCTGATGTTCATCAACAGCCTGAAAATGCAGCTTCTGAAGTTCAGCATGAAGATACTACAAACGAAGAAAGTGGATAGAATGAAGAAGCTCAACAAGTAATATCCAATGTTTTGGAACAAATGGCATCAGAAGGTAAAACATGCAATTTCAAATTAACACATGCGATTTTATGTAAAAATCACCATTTCCTATACACATGCGATACCTTAAAAATACACATGCGATTTCATGCATACACTTCACATTTGATTTCGCATCCAATGTCATGTATGCCATGCGATTTTGATTCTGATGTATTAAAATTCAAAAATTTCTATCTATAGGGGTACTGCAGCCAGATGATGAAGGATTGACAAGTAAAGATGATGGAGGAGTGACAGACACCCTTATTGCAAACATTCAAACTGTCGAAATGGGTGTATACGCTTACAAACCACCTGTCAAAGGTAAAAAACTCTTTATATTAGGAAAAAAATAAAAAGAACAAAATATATTATTTTTTAACTTACTCTAGCCTGCAGAAAGTGGTGAAAACGAAACTGTTATCGAAGAAACAGTGAACTTGGCAGAATTTACACAAAACATTCAAGAAAAAGAGCCAGAAGTGGAAGCAGTTTCTTTAGGAGAAACTACACAAAAGGACCCTCAACAAACCAATTCTGGTATCGAAGTTGAGAAGGAACCAAAAGTTGAATGCCCTTAGGTGGCGGCTGAGGAATTGCAATCAGTTGAGTCGCTTTTGAGCCTCGAACCCAGCCTGGAAGAAAATAAGGGAAAAAACCAGCTAGGGGGAGAAAAAACTCAAAGCCAAAACAAGTTATACCAAAGGGGTTAAATGAACTGCTTTATAAGACAATAGAAGCCACCAAAATTCGAAATGAGAAAAGATGTGCAGAGCTTGGAAAAGCATTTTGTTCCCCTTTCTACAACAGAGTGGTAAACATGCATGAAGCACTCTTGAATCAAGAATTGAGTGTAATCCGATACACATTTTCTACATTTGCAAACATAGAGTAAGTAAAACAACTATATCAACTAACAAACATCTAAAATATATACACTCAAAATATTTAATTTTTGCCTGACAGGGATGTATTTTACCGATAAAAAACTGGGGTTTCCACATACAAAGGTATCTTTGAAAGCTTCTACAGGGGTCAGTACGTAACATCAAACGGAATAGATGCATTTGTGGATGTTCTCAACCTTGAAGAGAAGAAGAGGGATAGAAAATCATCACCATACAGACTCTTCTTATTTAGCACAACGATGGTATGTTTTTCTAAACATTTTGGCATTTGAAATTAAAACAGAAAATACATATTCAATGATTTCGCATGCTAATTATAGTTAAATCACATGTAGAATAGTGGATAGTTTTCCTGTAAAAACAAAAACAACATTTCGCATACTATTGTAATTTCGCATATACAAATCGCATGTGAAAAAATTTCACACATTATTTGCATGTACTAAATTTGCATGTACAAATCATATGTAATACATTACTTAACCTTGATTCTAATTACATAACATACAGCCGGATATCATGTACAACGAAGAGAAATACACAGACAACCAACGTCTAAACGTATTTGCCTCAAATTTAGAAGACATAATACTGAAATATGAGGTAAAAAAACTTGATTCGGTTGACTTGGTGTTTATTCCGGTACTTCAAGGTGACCACTTCTATGTCTTGTGCTTCCACTTGAAAACCGGCAAAATTGAGCTGATTGACAATTCAGCAGCTGAACAAGAGTTTAAGGATAGATACAAGGGGCTTCCAGACACACTGGTAATACAAAAACTTATTCATATACATGTTATATTTTATGTAAAATATACTAACACAATGTTGCTATGTTATAGAGAAGGGTATTGGTTTTATACCTACAAAAGGCCTTAAAACCAACACCGGCTATAAAAGAACTTGAAACATCAGTGATAGAAAGAAAAGTGATGGAATGGAGGACGGAGAATAACGATGTAGACTGTGGAGTGTTTACAATGCGTTACATGGAAACATACAAGGGAGATAAAACACCATGGGTGACTGATTTTGTGAAAGAAAATGAAGTAAACAACAGACAGAATTCACAACTTCATCTCCTGAGGCACAGATATCTAAGTAAAATCATTCTATCCGAACACAATGTTAATGCATACGTCTGTCAACTTCGTCTTGTATCGAGTCTTGTTTTAAGAATGTTAGATCAGGGCACGTAGTTCGAGAAAATAGGGCTTAAGGGTAATTTCGCATGAAAGTGTCACTTAGGTAATTCCATGCGAAATTAGATTTTGCTTGGAATTAATTTCGTTTGAAGCTGTTTCAAGCGAAATTAGGAACACTATAAATACTCCTCATGCGAAATCATTTGTAACTTTTGTAATTCCGGTACCGAAGTGCTGCCGACATGTCTACTGATCTGGAAACTTGTTATATCAATAAAACAAGACAATTAAGTGTGAAACAAGTTGTTTTCAAAGTCAATTCATCTGTTTCCGCCTTTTGAATTGATAAGAACTCTTCTGATTGACTCGTTTAGGTTACAAATCGATCCTACAAGTGGTATCAGAGCTCAGGAGGAAGAGTTCTTGCCAAAACAGCCATAATTTTTGTATTCTACACCTTCTTTTACAAAATTCACAAGTTTTTACGGTCAAAATGACTTGAATTTCACATATTGTGTGCGAAACTGTGTTTTAATGAATCCTTGAAAGAATTGGACATTAATTCGATCTAAAAGTGATAAAATTACATAATTTCGCTTGAAAATGGATTCGGATTAGGTGACGTCAGCGTTATTTCGTACGGAATTACTGATTGATTTCAAACGAAATTACATAATTTCGCTTGAAATTCATAATTTCGCTTGAAATTCATAATTTCGCTTCAGGGTGTTATTTCGTTTGAACCACTCCACACGAAATTAGATAATTTCGTTCCAAATTGGTATTCCGTTTGAAGATTTCGCTCGAAATTACATATTCCGTTTGAAAGTGTGTTATTTCACACGAAATCAGTTATTTCGTGTGAAAAGTGATTCCGCTTGAAAGAAGTTATTTCATATCAAAAGTGTTATTTCGCATCAAAGGGGTATTCCGTTTCAAAAGGGATTTCGCTCGAGAGTTGATTTCGTTTGAACTTGTTTTTCGTGTGAAACTTGAGTTTTTGTGAAACAATTTTCCGAAACATGGAAGAGGAATTCTACAATGCGTTTGCTACACCAGTTGCACCAATTACAGCTGCTGAAACATTGTACAGTGAGAATGAGACGGGAACTCATCAAAAACCGCCGAAGCTTATGTATATTGAAGATTTTAAAGGATGGCAAAATTGTTTTGAAAACTGGGTGCAAGCTTATAAGTTTGACGCATGGTGTTCATTAGAGAAAGATTACGAGAAACCGAAAAATGAACGTAGGCTTGAAAAAGCTTTTTGTGACTTTTCAGAGAATGATAAATTGAAATATACAAGTGAAAAAATGATGATCAGCATTCTTCAACAAGCGATTAAAGAAGATATCTTTGTTTTGCTTCAACATAAGGGTACTGCAAGATCAATTTGGACTGCATTGATTCAAAAGTTTAAAGGAAGTGCAGATATGATCAAGAACAAAAGGGCTTTACTAAAGAAATCATTTGATATGTTTGTAGCCTTGGAAGGTGAAACAACAAAAAAGACCATTGATAGATATTGTCATTTGGTTTTGGAAATGGGAAGATTGGATATAAAGAAAGATGATGAAGAATGGGTTGATAAGCTAGCCGATGCATTACCACAACAGAAATGGGGAACTTATTTGTTGATCCTAAAACACATGAGAAAATCTGAAAATATGAATCTGGCACAGTTTATTCAAAAGATTGAAGAGCATGAGTTGGATATCCAGAAAACTGCTATCATGTCTAATCCAAATGCTCAACAAGATGTGAGTTTATACTACAGAGAAAACAAATTTGAAGTTACTCCAAGTCCAAAGATTCAGACTGGTTTCAGTGCTGATAGTTCTTCTGGAACAAAAAGAAGTACTGTGACTCAAAGTGGTGGATCTTCATCTGCATATTCAAGTTTTGATCCAAATTTTACAACACCAAGTCCTCAACAAAAGAATTCTACAAATCTGCAGTGCAATGTTACCTTGAACATTAAAAATGGTCAAAATCTTTCTCTGGAAATAGCTAAGCAACACATGGCATCACTCGTTGCTATGTTGGAATCATATGAAAGTTTGATTGCTGGCAGAATTGGAAATCCGATGCTTACCAAAGAGGATTATGACCAAATTAATGCGGAGGAACTTAAGTTGATGGACATCAAGTGGTGTCTAGCCAGTGCAGTTAGAAGAGCAGAAAAATTTACACAAGTCACCGGAAGAGATGATTCTCGAGAAATGAGTGCATCTCCGATAGGGTTTGACAAATCAAAGGTCACATGTTTTCGTTGCAAAGAAAAAGGTCATTTTAAGCGTGAGTGCAAAAACAAAGAAGCAAATGGAAAACAAGATCAGTCTGGAAAAAAACAATTATTATCAAAAATCAATTTTTCATCAGATTACTCAACAACCACAAACTGCTCATGCACGTACCATTGAAGAGAAAAGAGCTTGTTATGGTATAATTGACCAAGATGATGAAAAGGTTGCAGAGGGATTTAGCTGGGATAAATACATTCCACCTGGTTCAGGTCTTGTTGCTAGAATCTTGGAAGAACAAGAAGTCGAAAGAACGAAGATCTTTAGATCATCAGAAAGTGATGATGATACTGATGACGAGGAAGAGTACATTAATAATGCAAGAAAAAGTTTAGACTCATTCAGTTTTAATTTATTTTTTGCAGATAAAATTGAAAAACTGAATAAGAAGAAAGCTGCCAGATTGAAGAGAGATTTAGAAGCAAGAAGAATTGATGAAGAAAATGCAAAATTGGAAGCTGAAACAGCAGAAGTTGAAGAAAATTCAACAATGAAGGTCGTAGTTGAAGAGTACGAAGCAGAAAGAGAATCTAATGATGAATCAATGATTAAGAAGATGATAGATAAAATTATTGAAGTTGAAAAAATAGTCGAAGTTGAAAAGGTTGTCGAGGTTGAAAAGACAGTTGAGATCATTAAACCTTGTCAGAAATGTTTGGAGTCTTGCAAAGATTGTGAGGAGAAAGACAAGAAGATTGGTGAACTGGAAGAAATGAAAGAGAATTTGTTGTCAGATGTGAAGTATGTGAAAGAGTTATACGATGTTTTGAACAGAATAGTTGATGGTCTGAACAAGACGAACCGAGAAGTTGATGCTGCTATGACAATGATAAGTTCCACTTTAATGACAAAGCAGAAAGTCATCAATGAGTATATTGAAGACTGTGCAAAGCTAAAGCAGGATTTGGAACTTGAGAGAATTGAGAGTGAAAGAATCAAACGTTTGTTATTGAGTTATACAACATGTGATTATTTGATTGATCGAGTTTATCCTACTGTTGCAGGTCTTGAAGCGTTTCAAGATAAAAAGACAGAAGATACGGATACTGGTAAGAAACAGAGTGTCAAATATAACAAGTGACCGCCCCCGATTTGGAATAGTTATTCTCCTAGAAAGCTAAATGAGGAACGTTTAAATAAGGCTCTCAACATCAAGTTAAAGTCTGAAATCATTGATGAGTTACCAGATAATATTGATGTCACATTCACAGCGCCTAACACTGATCATGAGTCTGAGTTGTTAAAGAAAGTGGTTGATCAGGTGTTGGATATGGATGAAGAGTCAAAGTCGGAGTCAAAATCTGAAAGTTCGAGTTTGTCAGAAAAGAGTCCGAGTTCACCGGTTAAACGTGTTTACAATAAAGAATTCTTGTTATCAAAATCTAATTTGAATGATGGACCAATCAAAGTAGCATATACTTTGAATGATTCAGACAAATTATATTCTGATGAGGAATTTCCAATAAGAAGTGTCAAATCTGAAATGATCAAACAGGTTTTCAAATTAACAGAAATTAATATTTCTGAAATAAAAGATTTAAATCTTCATGAAAACCCTAAAAAGTACACTTCAAGAGTTCAACAGAGATTGAACAAGAAAAAGGGTTACAGTTCTGGTTCAGGTTATCGAAAGAAACTAAACCATAACGGTAATTTCAAAAAGAAAGGTCTTGGTTTTAGTTCTTCAGAAAATTATAAAAATGAAAAAAATTATAAACCAAAAACAAAATTTGTTGCAGGAGGAAGTTCTGAAGAAGAGCAGAAGAAACCATTCTGGAGACAATCAAATCAAGAGTTTCTTGCTGAAAGGAAGAATAATATGAAGAAATTTGTTTCAAGAGTTGATCGAAGAACCTGTTTTAAATGCCAAAAAGTTGGACACATTGCTTGGAACTACCACGAGTCCAATTACACAAAACAAGAAGTTTCTTCTAACTCTGAATTGAGAAAGAAGTTTGTTGGTAAAACATAACAATTTGCAGAAAAAGTTAAACAGTTCAATGAATCAATTTTCGAAACTGGTGAAACTTCAAAACGTTTTTACAAAAGAAAAGTTGATTTAAACAAACAAAGATGGGTTATTAAATTTGAGAGTAGTTCTGACAATGAATCTGATTCCATAAAATCAGAGGAGTCATCTGTTGAGAAAAAGAATGAGATTTCCGTTCCTGGGTTGAACGATGAAAATTTTCCGCCTTTGTCAAAGGAAAATCTAAAATCAAAAGGTAGGTTTGAAATTTCAGATCAATTCTTCACTGGTAAAGAAGAATTCGATGCTGAAAAGGCTTTCAACGGGAAAGTTAAACATATATTTGAGAAGATGGTAGATGGGAAGGTTAAAGGTGCCAAAGAATTTTATTAATCGAAAAGATGGTGGGATAGATGTGTACCAAAATCACCCAAGGCTGGTCAGGCTTGGGTGACAGCATTTTCTACTTAAAACCCTGACTTGCCGGAGCTCCCAGGTTGGTAAAAGTGGAGCAGGTATCGGCATCTTTCTTGAGAAATTCACTTCTGTGATATTTCAACCTACAGGTTTGATCTACAAGTGGTAATCTTTGAAATTGTTATATTCTTGCAAGAGGTTTTGGTTATTAAGTGAACCTACAAGTGGTTGAAGAAGGTTTTTACTTACAAGTAGTTGATCAAGGTCATTAAGTTGAACTTGATTTAACTTTCATTCAAAATATTTGGGAAACAAAGTGATGATTATAACCCCGATCTTACAAGTGGTAAAATCAACAAAACTTATTTTCCGGAAAAACCATTTTTGATTAAAACAAACTTAAGTGTTTTGAAATCATAATGGAAAAATAGTTTGTTGTCAGGGGGAGTTCTGATTGTTTATGCCAAGTGGATGGCGAATTGAAGTGATTCGATATCAGTTGTCACTTTACCTTGTACAGTTTGTTTTCAAATTTCCTTTAAATGATTTTGAATTTTAGGGGGAGTAAGAATTTTTCTGAAAATCCAAAAACATTTTGAAAATTTTAAAAAAGCCAAAAACATGATAAAATCAAAAACGAGTTTTGTTGAGAAAAAGAGGAAATGATAGTACATCGGTAAGCAGTTATAGTATGCTAAAGAATTGTATTGTTTAAATAGCTTTAAACAGTCTCACTGATGATATGCCGATAGGTTTTTACACATTTAGTAAACTTTTTCGGGATATAAACTTAAATTCAAACTTGCTTATTTCGTGGGGAACATTACTTGGATATATAGGTAACCCCTGAAATCTTTTTTGAAAGGTCCCTCTTTCTGAAATACTAGGTCTTTATGCTCAGTGATATCTGGGGTATTATCCCGGGACTTCTGATTTTGCGGAAGCAATGGCCTAGTCCCCGGAGAATACTTTACGCTTGCTTGAAATAAAAGCCTGCCCTCAGCATAAAAAATGATGAAACATTGCAAAATGCTAATCATGTGCTGTTGAAGAAAAGATCCTCTAAAGGGGACACACCAAAAGTCGAAGCCGTCATCTCTCTGATTTTGCGAAAGCAATAGCCTGAGCTCTCACGGCCCTCGCATTTAAACCCCGTACAGATATCATCTGTGGTATACTCACCTGTAAGACTGAATATTGGGATCTGGATACGGGAGTATATTCAAGAGGTGGGACACATGAATAAGTTTATGTTCTTAATTCACCTAATTCATATCCTGAATCAGTTGAAATTTGTGTGAGAATTTAAGTGGATCAGTATATCGACAATCTAAGTGAATTGTTTAATTCTTAATGTGTAACTAAGCTCAATGGTACTTGTGACTTGTCAAAAACTGATATAATCCTCTTACACAAAATCACAAAAATAGTGTTTGTAAATATTTCTTTACTGCATTTCTTTTATTTCAAAATCCAAAAAGATTTTCGGAGTGTTTTAGCATAAATTTTGAAAAATTCAAAAAGATTTTCGACAACTGATGATTGGAGAGCTGATCTTCAAAATTCCATGTGCTGAATATGACGAACTGGTTTGGGAGATTGTTGTGAGAAAAATGTTTTGTTTACAAGTGGTCATCAGAAATTAAAATTGTTATATCAATAATCGTTGTTTTGAAATGAATTCAATAGGTGATTAGCAGAGTTTATAAATTTGTTATATTTTATCTTTTATGAAATTTATGTTTTGGGTAGAGATTGTGCAGGTGAGCCAGGAATCGATCCTGAACCTGTGAATCTATAAAAGCCAGACTACGATCCCAGCACAATTCAAGGGGGAGTCTGCTAGTAGATTAACATCCGAGGAGGAGAAGAGTTGCTGATACTGACATGCTTGCAGAATCAAGAGATCTGATCAAGAGAATATAGAGTCAGTTTGAGATTCTAGGCAAGAGAGCTAAAGATTGAGGATGCTTACACTGTCAGATACTTTGAAAGAGCCCAAAGATTGATCAAGGCTGAAGACTGTGAAGACTCAACACTTAAGACTCGTCAACATTCGAGGGGGAGTCTGTTAGTGCATACGTCTGTCAACTTCGTCTTGTATCGAGTCTTGTTTTAAGAATGTTAGATCAGGGCACGTAGTTCGAGAAAATAGGGCTTAAGGGTAATTTCGCATGAAAGTGTCACTTAGGTAATTCCATGCGAAATTAGATTTCGCTTGGAATTAATTTCGTTTGAAGCTGTTTCATGCGAAATTAGGAACACTATAAATACTCCTCTTGCGAAATCATTTGTAACTTTTGTAATTCCGGTACCGAAGTGCTGCCGACGTGTCTACTGATCTGGAAACTTGTTATATCAATAAAACAAGACAATTAAGTGTGAAACAAGCTGTTTTCAAAGTCAATTCATCTGTTTCCGCCTTTTGAATTGATAAGAACTCTTCTGATTGACTCGTTTAGGTCACAAATCGATCCTACACACAACGTGGAGCGTCAAAAAATAATGAAACTTTCAAATGCTTTTGATAAAAGGCCGGACAAAGAAAAGTATATCAAAGACTTGGACAAAATAATCCCAGATAGGTTGAAAGCATTTATTGGAAAGGACTAGTAGACTTGTTTGATGTTGAATTTTTGTTGTATATTTAGACTTGTTAGATTACATTAATATTTTTAATTTCGCATATATTATGTATAAAATCGCATGTTTGACATTGAATTACTTAAAATATGCAAAATGGGGAATATAAACATGCGAAATCAATCCCATCCAATAACACAACATGCGAATTATTAAATAAAGCACTAAAATAAACAAGTTCATTCAAAAGATGAAAGGAACTTCATTTTCATCTCCATCGAGCATCTTAAGATAGTTATTGCATCTGCCAACTCTTTCAACTGCTTCTCATCCCTCTCACCCAGATCAACCATGAACATTACAACAATTTCTTGAAGACTACTCACTTGCATCTGAGAAAGCAAGTTCAGAATTTCTTGTCTTCTCTTCATGTTTTCTGTTACACGAGAAATATTGGTTTCCAGCATCTCTTGACATGATCGATCCTCTTGAATTTGTTCCTGAATCCTTTTTCTCAAAGGTTGTTTGATACTTGATTCAGAAGAGGATGTTGGGAGGTCTGCCATTTTTTAATAAGATAAGATATAAGTGGTTTGAAATGGTGATAAAAAGATAAACTTTATAGTAAAAGAAAAATGCACTGTAAAATTATTGATATGAATTATTGATATCAATTATTGAACTGAATTATTTGATTTGAATTATTGAACTGAATTATAAAACACACTGTGCGAAATTACATATAATTACCTTTAAAGCATGCGAAATATTCAGCTAAATATGTTAAATACTTTTTATTCTGCGAAATGACCAACTTAACCATGCGAAATTACATGTTAAAACTTTATTGTGTGCGAAATGACCAAAGTTAAACATGCGAAATTATTCATATGATCAAATCTTTAATAACTGGGATATGTTAAAAACAACACATGCGATATATAAAAACATCACATGCGATATGTTAAACTCACCAAATAAACCCAGAACCATCTTATCCTCAACCTCTTTACAATCTAATAGCATGAAAACACCTTCAAATCAAATAAAACCCATACCTCAACAGTAACCCTATGATGAAAAACCCAAAATAAACATCCTAAATGATGAATCCAGCATTTTCGGTATCGCCAATGTGTGTTTGGTTACAAATCGAATTGATACGAACAATAATTAGATAGACTGTTTTGAAACGAACTCGTAATCTGCTTCCTTGTTGACGGAATTCCCTAATTAGCCTTCAGATAATTGAACAGAATGTATGATATACCCTTATCTAATTAAATTCAATCAGGACACGTGTATGGCTGTGGGGATCGCGTACGTAATGTACGATTAAGGGATCTGTATCCTACACTTTGCCTATATATATATATATATATATATATCGTAATTCACGTATCACATTATTTCACACATATATATCATACTCAAATACTTAATATATATCAAATAACTCATCAAGTTACTTCAAAGATATTTCTCATGTTTAACACAAATTTTCACACATAATGCGATTTCTGATCTAGTTTACCGTTTCTACCGCACAAACGTTTAAATAAAGCATCATTTCATATCATCATGAAATCACTTAGCAAATCACATTACAAATACTCATATTCACATATAAAACTATAACACACAAAGTTCACTCTTGAACATCCCGTTTTTGCGTACGTTGTAATATGCGCATTTTACAGTTTAGGGTTCGTTTTTGGGCGTCGGAAGTCACGTATGACCAACCAAACACCAAAAATATTTAATATAAGTTAAAATACTTATATTTATCATAAAACATAAGTTTATAATCAGATTTAAAACAGTTTTATAAAAATCACTTAAAAAGCCGATTTTTAACGTTTTTAACGCATAGTTTCGTACCGAACTTTACCGTAACCATCCCAAATCATCACGACTTGATATTTTAACATAACACATGTTATCTACTGATCAAAACAATAATTTTAATCATATATATGCAGGTCTCATGAATAGCACAAAAATCATGCAAACATCACCTGATTTACTACTTTTCAAGCCTTAAGTACAACATGCAAAGCTACCAAGTTATGACATAACTTTGATAACTTCAAAATACATCAAATATATTTATTTCACATGTTTATTTACTGATTTGAATGATTATTCATCTTATCATAACAATTCCATTTTATGATGATCATTAAATTATCCTACAAGTCTATATACAAGCACTTTATGCACATTTACTTCAAAATCATCACACAAGATTAATAAATCTTATTCTTTAATTTAATATGACATATGACACATTTATGTCTCATTCTTGTTCAATCATTAAATCATCATACACAAATCATTAAACACATGCATCTTAACTATCATTCAAGAACATGCAACAACTTAAAAACTCACAAACATGTCTAGTAATTTTCGGCCATATACATGTCCATATACTAACATTATTTCAAATCATAAATCAAGATTCATTCATTCCTTTATACCTCTAACATATTTGCACATAATCTTGTTCATTCAAGAAATCATCTTACAAGTATTATTGCAAACAAAATTAAAAATGCAAACACTATATACACACACATACTTTTGGCCAACAACACACACACATATCTTCACATTTTTATTTTTATAAAAATCATTTGTTTGGTTTGATTTCAAGAATAGTGAAAATCCAAGTATCCGAGAATCATGCTCATCATCATCATCATCAAGTATGTTCAAAAGAATATGATATGTTATACCTTATAAGAGTGAAAATATGTTTGATGATGAAAATCTTGATGAAAGACAAGCTTGTTCCTCCTTGAATCACCTTGAAATCAACTCTTGATCTTCGAAATAGCTTGAAACTAGCCTTGGAATGACCATGATTTTTATGAAACAAGTTTTAAAATGAAAGTGGGTGTTGTAATGGAGTGTTCGGCCGAAGGTATGTAATGGAGAAGAAAGATGAAGTTTTGAATGTTTAATCTTGAAAATGTGTATGTAAAAGTGTGTTAGAAAAGTTATATGATTAGTTTTCTTACCATTCTAACACTTGGCAAGAAGAGGTGTGTTGGTGGGCTCTAGTGCCGCCACCTCCCTCCTACACTCACACTTTCTCTCTCTAGAACATCATATATACATATATACATGCATAACACAGCTATTTAACTGGTTACCGGGCATTTTATTTCACGTTTTATCAGCGTTTTAAGGCGTTTAAAATTATTTTCAGTATTCTATAAAAAATCACATCAAAATATTACTAAATAATATTTCGTTCACCTAAACTGGCTGCGTCGTCCGCGTTTCGCAGTATACGCACTATATTGCACAGTACGCGCTTAAATTCGCAAAACAAGAACTTTAAGCGTTCTAACTAATTTTTCTTCATGAATATGATTAAAAATATGGTTTTAATCATAACGGAATATTTTTCCGATTTTAACGTTATCTGGACAGTCACCAACGTTTGTTTCGCATTTCGTTCGTTACGCGATAAGCGTTCAACTTATTATTGCCAACGTAATTTTTAACAAAGTTTGAGTTTATCAATTTTTTTAAATACCTCTAATTAATTTCCTATTTAATAATTTAGTGCCTATATATAATCATAACACGTGTCACACCAGTACAGTGCCAGCTCAGAATAGTCGGGTGTCACATGAAGGGCTCATCATCGATGTCCTCTTGTGGGAGAGGAGCGGCGACCACCGAAACCTCATAAAAGGCGTTAATGGGAGGTTCCGATGGTATCTCATCCCACCTGGTCGGGTTTATAACCTCATAATCGAGGTTCCAATTGTCTTGCGGGAGGATAGTATCCATAGGGGGAATCACTAGGATGTTCAACCTTTGGTGTAAAAGGTTGATTTCCCTAAAGCTACTCTTTAAGGCTAACGTGAGGTAGTTCACTCGGTCGATAAGGACCTCCTCCGCCGTTGTCATTTCCTCGATTGACTCCCGTAGTACGCACACATAGCAGACAAGGGTTGCCTCGAGTGAGAGCCTTCTTCCCCTTCTGTTGTTGCGAGAGCTTGTTGATGAAGTTCCACTCTGGTAGCTAGACATGCTAAGTAAACATGACAAATCATTAAAGTTTGGACTTACAGACAAGTCACACCGCCCCGTGCCTAGCAGGCACGACCCCATGTTGCTTCAACAGATCTGATTTGCATCCGATGAACTCTGATTTTAATTTAAAAACTTCTGGTTTTTTACATTTCTGGACGTAAATAACTTAAAATAGTGTTGTAAAACATTAGTTTTGCAAGAGTTTGGGTTGAAAATCATGTATTTACTCCAACAATTGAAGCTTTGAAGCTTGAAGCTTCAAGTTCTAATGGAGTTTGTTGGAGATGAAAGAAGAAGAACATGACTAAAAGTGGAAAAAACAAGAAGGTTTAAGGAAACCTTTTTAAGAACATACGTTTTTGGGTTTATGTGTGAAATCTGGAATGATCTTTGTCTTTGGAATGGGTCCAAACATTCTGCTCATGGCTGACTTTATAGAAAGTGACAGCCCGTTAACACGGCCCCGTGTCTGGGAGACACAACCCCGTGCGTTCTGTAACGAGCCAAAGAATGTTGTCTATTAGTGAGCATGGGCCATGCCAGGGAGGCATGACCCTGTGTCTAATTAGGATGGTAGGCACTGCCCCGTGTCTAGTCTGACACGCCTCATGGATCGAGAGTAGTAGAAGCACGACCCCGTGCTTAAGGAGCACGACCCCGTGTTCATTTAGGATTATGAAGTAACCTTTTGTTATCGGAAGGTTCCTTACTGGTTGTGATAACACCGAAGTACCGAAAGTACCTTAGGCTCTTGTCTGGGATACGAAAACACAAGAGGTTATCGGAAAGGAAGAAACCTAAGCTATAATTAGGTGGGTGGAACCAACCTTTATTTGCATTTTCCGGGATCTCGTTAAAGAAGGTATGGGTCGACTCGCTCGGGCCTATAAGGTCGTTGGTACAAGCCGCCTAGAAGTCCTTCATTGTGTGGCCGATACAGGGATGACTATCGCCTTCGTTTTCACAAGGGATTGAGGCAGACGTGATGGTCTTGGTGTTGTCTTTTTCGGAATGTGCTTCCATTGAATGGTTTTTCGATTCTTCCCTGTCTTTATTATCCTTTGATGAATATCGTGCCTTCATCAAGGATTCTATTTCCTTGAGTTTCTGGAGAATTCTCTTTTCTATTTGACATAGATCTTCCGAAGTTATGTCTTCTTGAAAAGAGGGTTAATGGCATTCAGGCAGATGGTAGTTATTATTTTTACTCCGCCCTTTTAAAGGTGATCGTCACAGGAAAACGATGGGTCTATTAGGTAGTGAGGATCAAAATTTAGAATGGGACATTCTAAATCTGGATGGAATTTACCACATAATTGGCACCATTCACTGTAAGAGTGGTGGGGGTAAAAATAATCATTAACATCCATATTTTCCAGACGAGGTTTTAACAGTTGGGATCAAATGGTCCTGTTCTCTAGAAATTAGAGATAGACACGACCCCGTGTTGGTGTTACACGGCCCCGTGCTGCAGATTCTGTCCGGCAAAAACAGAGTTTTATGTTACTTGAATGAGGCACAGCCATGTGTTTGATCAGGCAGGGCCCGTGCTAAACCTACAGAAAGTGAAGAAAATGCAGAAAAAGAAGAAAAGCCTAAAAATAAAATAAAGAAGATTAAAAATGATTAGGTCGTTAATTTTAAAATTTCTTAAAATTTTTGTATCCTTGGCAACGGCGCTAAAAACTTGATGTGGTGCGAGGGTGGTATAATTTTTAGTATATTTTTATCACTTTTACTCATTTATCAAGCTTTAAATTTATAAAACACGATATAACACAATCACTCTTTACAACACGTTAGGGCAAGTGCACCCATCGTTGGCGTAGTATAGTGATGGTTAGATACCGAGGTCGTCCAAGGACACAAGAGCTTTTAATACCGGAATATTGTCAACGTCTAATCTAACCATTTTTTTTTTTGAGAAAAGAGTTCGTAAATAGAAATGAAGAGAAAATAAAATATTATAAAGAAACAATAAACAAGATAGAATCACTTGGTTCCAACTCCTCTTTCACATATCTTTTGATGATTTCCGTACTTTAGGCTTTTTAAGAGATTATCTTAGTTATTGTTGCATGTCCCTCTTTTGGAGGCAACGCTACCTTCAGGCTTCAGCCATATTGGTCTAAGTCAGCAGGGATATAGTCCCGCAAGGCCGGATTATTCAAAGATAATTAAGTAAGTTATTAATGCAAAATGTGGCATGTCCCTCTTTCGGAGGCAATGCTACCCTCGGCCATTTGGTCTGAGTTAGTAGGGATACATTCTCGCAAGGCCGGTTTAAAGTTTTAATACTAGTTTATTTATAAGCGATTCAAGCCGTTCTTTCCCCGATTTGATGCTATCTATCTCAAGAGAAGTCCTAATAAGCTTGAATCAAGTCCTTGCAGAATCTATACACTAAATGAGGCAAGAGCGTTACCCAAACCACCCTTCTAACCTGCTTCGCGAGATTTATATAGATCGTAAAGACACGGATGAGTGAATCAACAAAACATGAAGAGATGATAGAATAAAGTTCACTTTCAATAAAAAAAAAACTATTTCTTAAAGTCATTAATACATATCCAAATAAAAACTAGCCAAAGTTCGGAAATTAAAAGTAATACATAAAAGACTTGTCTTCACTAAGTGATGTAAGAGATTAGCTTAGCATGGCCTTTGTTTGACATGAACCCTTACGATCAATCTTGGATCCCGAGACTACTACACACACTCTAAAAGTGAATAATGGAGGAATGTGGTGGACAATGGTGTTGTAATGGTGGTGGAATGGTGGCAAGTGAGAGATAAGTTGTTTGCCAAGGGGTCAGTTAGTAATGAGCCAAGGACCTCTATTTATAGCTGCAAACAAACCCTTCACACGGCCACGTACCCAGGGGGCACGTCCCCGTGTCCTTTCCTCTCTGTCCTCATTATCTAGAACCCCACGATATATATATATATATATGACCTCTATTTATAGCTGTAAACAAACCCTTCACACGGCCACGTCCCCGTGTCCTTTCCTCTCTGTCCTCATTATATAGAACCCCACCATATATATATATATATATAGAGGTCGGTTAACGTACAATAACTCTTATCGTACATTATGTACATGATAAGCCTAGCCGTCTGATCTTCTATCTATTGAACACTGCGAAATTAATTTATATAACTCAATTAATCAAATTAATATATATATATATATATATAACCAACCGCAAAGGATAAAATTGACAATTCCTCTATTAAAATCCTGGTAATTTCGTTCGGTACCTTCTTCTTCTCCAACCGACTCTTCTGTAATCGACGTCCGCCGGTGCGATTTCATCCAATCGATTATTCATCTGACGATTATGACAACTACAACAGCTTTGGGTGGTAATATATCTCCAATCGACAGCAAGGTTTACTAGATTAATAAAAATTTTGATGTGACTGTTCTTGTCAGTCGTGCGGGATCAACAGAGCAAGAAAAACAATGACCGACCACAATCGAACATGCGAATACTTGTAACTAACATGCGAATTTGGGTTTCTATAACAACATGCGAAATTGTATAACATGAAATTGTATAACATGCTAAATTGTATACCATGCTACATTGTATAACATGCTAAATTGTATAATATGCTACATTGTCTAACATGCTAAATTGTATAACATGCTACATTGTATAACATGCTAAATTGTATAACATGCTACATTGTATAACATGCTAAATTGTATAATATGCTACATTCTTAACATGCTAAGTTGTATAACATGATAAATTGTATAACATGCTACATTGTATAACATGCTAAATTGTATAACATGCGACATTATAAACATGTGAAATTGTATAACATGCGACATTATAAACATGTGAAATTGTATAACATGTGAAATTGTATTTCATGTTTTTCATAACATGCGATTTGTTATAAATAATAACATGCGAAATTAATTTCTATTGGAACCCTTAGTTACAACATTTGCAAAAATGGGATTTCTAACTTCCTCAATCGTAACTCTCTAGTCACCACCATGCTTACTGACGAATTTAACGTCTTCAAAAATCAACATCTGTGTTTCGTCTGGTGTTGCTCTGTGGATCCATTGAAAACAACAATCGATTAAACCCTAATCACGTAGAAATGAAACCGCAATGTATAGTTTTAAAAATTATGAATATTTGAAACTGATACGATTCATAATTATCGTGATAGTGGTGTAACAAACTCATGATCTGCTTATTGAAGGAATCGTCTAATTTGCCCTCTGCTGATTGAATGGTTTATCTGATATACCCTTATGTAGGAAAACTGAATCAGGGACACGTATAGGGCTATTATGATCGCGTACGTAATGTATGATTAGGGGATTTGTATTCTACACTTCCTATATATATATATATATATATATATATATATATATATAGGGCAATGATCAATTAAAAAGTGGATTTTGACTAAGTAGCCTAAGAAGGATTATGATGGTGACATGTGTCACACCTTATAAATAGGAAGGAAGGGTATTTTAGTATCAAAATATTTTGGTACTTTTAAGTAGGGGTATGAAAATGACATGTGACACCCCTTTTTTTTTTAGAAAATACAACCAAAAAAATCAAGTACAGAAATCTAGTACAAAAAAATATAGCATAAAAAATCTAAGAAGAGTTATGATGGTGACATGTGTCACTCCTTATAAGTAGGAAGGAAGGGTATTTTAGTACCAAAACATTTTGGTCCTTTTAAGTAGAGGTATGAAAATGATATGTGGCACCCCCCTTTTTTTGAAAATACAACAAAAAAAATCAAGTACAAAAAATCTAGCACAGAAAATCTAGTACAAAAAATATAGCACAAAAAACTCACTACAAGAAAATATAGCACAAAAAATCTAGTACAGAAAATATAGCACAAAAAAATTCAGCACATAAAAAATCTTGTACAAAAAATCCAACAAAAAAATTTAAGACAAAAAAATTTAGTACAAAAAATTTAGCACACAAATGTAGTGCCAAAATCCAGTACAAAAAATGTTATACAATATTGAAATATAACACATTTTTGTGGGTTGTTTAGTTGTCATATTTTATATAGGAATATGGAACTCAAATTAAAGATAAAAATATGCTCGATTTTATGGTGAAATTTTTATGTAAAAATAATGTCGTATAAAAAAGTTATAAGCGTTTAAAAAATGAGGGTGGAATATGCATGTGGAGAGAGAAAGTCAATAAATAGGATTTTACAAAGATACCATTACACTCCTCTTTTTTCCTATATTTTCATCTTAACCATTGATTTAAGAAATGAAAGATTAAGATTCCTTCTCATCTTACTTAGGCAAAATAAACTTTTTATTTGATCTTACCCCTATATAGATATATAGGGTCAGGATTTAGGGAAAACAGTGAAAAGTGTGAGAACATTGAGAACGCTTATTGATCGTCAGATCAAAACAATCTATGGACTAGATTGGCGCGGTGGCGTTTTCGTAAATAACATCAATTTTATTACGTGGACACACTTCATTAAGGGTAAAAAGGTCTTTTATTGATCAAATTTAAAGCTCCAAACTAAAATGAGCAACACGCCAACAAGTAAACAAAGCTTAACACTCCACACATTCACTAAACACACCACATATTGTCTAAACGCCATACAACTTAAAAAAATAACTCAGGTTATTGCATGGAGGTTTGAGAGGTCAGAGAGACGTTTCGTCCTAAAGTTCTCTGACAGGAGAAGGGTGAAAGTCAAGACAATCAAGGCCATACTTAGTATGGATGAAGCCATTCAGAGGGATATTCTAGCCCTTGGGATTCCAGTGGCTTACGATTGTGAAAGGACTCGAACAGTAATAAGAAGATTACAGAGAAAATTTCCAGCAAATGATGATGATGTTGACGATACTGATCTACCAAAAGTTACTGGTTGGAGTTTGGATTGACAATCAAGAACGGTGAACGTGAGCTATCAACACGGAGTGGATTATTCATTGACAATGTTCGAAGTGCTGAACACAGATAGACTACATCTTCTTGAATAACTCTGTGATTTAGCACCTTCTAACGATGCAAGATCCACGTTGTGATGATATTTAAGTATACGATGCAACAAAGATGAGACGAGATTATGGCATTATACGCCAATGCACAAGATGATGATGATGATGAGTCTGATGAGAGTGATGAACAAAGCGATGATTACATCTCTGATGTAATACCATCCACTAAAGACTATTGGTTTTTGTTGATTTCGTCTTAGTTGTATTTTTTTAAATTACTAATGAATTTAAAAAACGCCAAGAACGCCAAGAAATTTACCTTTATAACATATATGAGGTTTATTGAACTGTTGAAATCTACAAAAATTCCTAATGAATTTGGGAACACCATGGACGAAAAGAAGTTATAAATACTAACTGATTTTAATGAATTTGGGGACGCCATAAATGCCAAAATATTTACTATGTAATACAAAAATGATTAATTCATCGAGGCAGAGCTAAAAAAATAATAAAACGCCAGTTAGTTATTAAATCTAACTAAATGCCAAAAAAATCTTACATGCCAGAAATGTTGGTGCATATGTCTGTCGACTTCGTCTTGTATCGAGTCGTGTGTCTAGATAGGATTGAATGGAGCTCAGTATACGAGAAAATAGGTTTTGTATGTTGAAAGTGCATTTCGCACGAAATGGCTAGTCCATTTCGTACGAAATGAACATAGTCCATTTCGCACGAAATGGATCTTGGTCATTCCGTGCGAAATGACTCCTCTATAAATACATGATGCTCCAAGTCATTTAAAAAGTTCTTGATTCCGGTACCGAAGTGCTGCCGACGTGTCATCTGATATGTAACAGTGTTGTATCAATAAACAAGACAGTTAAAGAGTGAATCAAGCTCTAATCAAGTCTATATAATTGAATTCCGCATTTGATATGGATTAGAACTCTTCTGATAGACTCGTTTAGATCGACTCTCGATCCTACAAGAAAAATGAAGCGGTGTTGTAAGACGCATTGAAAAAAAGAATGTAAAATGACAAAAAGGCCCCTTTGCCCTTCATTATATCGCGTGCCACGTGTAGAGCCATGATCCGTTCTCACCATTCTCACACTTTTAGGCGTTTTCTCTTGATCCCGTTTCTATATATATATAGGGGAGGGTTATCTTGAGAACGCTAAACATTGCGAGAACCGTGAGAAAGAATGAGAACCCCAATCAAAACCAATTTTTTTAATACAAACCTCATTGTAATTAAGATACAATATCAAAAAAGGAAATTTACATCATCAAATAATTCATTTCTTCTTTCAAAAGCACTCTTTTTAGATTTTTTACACATGTGCAAATATAACAGATTTACACATGTGTAAATGGCATAAATGGCAGACTTACACATGTGTAAATTTTCTTTATCTACGTATTCACGTAAATTTAAATGTGTAAATTAAATTTTTAACATTGTATTCAAATAATAATGATAAGTGTAGAATTTTTTTTTGAATTTGATTCGTTTTTGACCAAGTTCTCGTGATTTTTCATTTGTTCTCACGGTTCTCACAATATTTAGCGTTCTCATTTAAACCCTCCCCTATATATATATATATATATATATATATATATATATATATATTTGCTGTGGTACAATTAAGAACCATCACAAGTTGTGAGAACCATGAGAACTCCTACTTTTCGTGCGAGTTGGGGCACAATTTTTGGCGGAAACGCAGTTGAAAATATTATAAACACGTCTGTAAAAAACAAAATTTTTATTTTCGTGTCGGTAGTTACGCCTGATGTAAGTTTTGTTACGGTGATGAAATTTTTTTTACACCTAATGTAAATTTTTGCATTCAACATTTTTTTATTTTTTATTTTGCTGAAACAAGTGATTTTTTTAAGATTCTTGAGATTCTTTATTTTTATTTGGAAAAACCTTTTGGAAGCCTAGTTCTTATGGTTCTCACAACACAATTTGGTTCTCATTTTACCATTTTCCTATATATATATATATATATATGATAAGGATCATTACAAAACACTAATTATTGCTAGAACAAAAAAAAAACAACTCTAAATCACTAAATTTTGGGATTTCAGGTTCATATTTCTTAAATTTTATGTTTCTTACATTCATATATGTATTATATATACATAAAAAAATCATATATTTTTCCCTACACATAGTCTACATACATGTAGGTAATTTAGCCTACACATAACCTACATGTGTGTAGGTTATTTAAAAACTGAAGATTTTTAATATTTTGTTTTAAATTCTAGTGTGATAACAATAAATCTTACATTTATAACATTTTCATTTACTTTTTAGGGTTTTAGGATTGCAAAAATGAGTGATTCATTTTGTTCTGCGTGTTCTCACAATAGTTAGTACTCTGCATAGAACCTCCCCTATATATATATATATATACACACACTGGCGAAGCTTGAAATTTTTTACGGGGGGGGGGGGGAGTCGAAAACGTATATACCAAAAAATTTCTATAGAACCGGGGGTCGAAAACGTATATACCCAAAAATTTCTATACGAAAACTACGTAAATAACACTACTAGCCGAAAAGTTCGGGGGGTCGGGCACCCCTCCCGGCCCCTTCAAAGCATCGCCCTTGTATATATATATATATAAATATATAAATATATAGGGTCAAGATTTAGAGAAAACGATGAAAAGTGTGAGAACAGTGAGAATGGTTATGGATCGTCTAATCAAAACAATCTATGGACTAGATTGGCGTGGTGGTGTTTTCGTAAATAACACCAATTCTATTAAGTGGACACGTTTCATTAAGGGTAAAAGGGTCTTTAGGCTTCTCTACCAAAAACGTCAAAGTCATGAATAAAACGCCATTACGAGCCAAAACACATCCTATATAAACAAAACATCTCAGACATTCATTAAACACACCCCGAACCGCAAATGCTATATTTACTGCTATATACCATTCATGTTAGAAACGCCAAAAAACCCAAAACATCAAACACACCAAACTAAAAAACGCCATATTTTACTATATACCAATCATCTTAGAAAACGCCAAAAAACTCAAATATCAAAGATTCCAATCGACGTTTCTTTTAGATACAGTATTTTCTTAGTAAAATGCCAAAAATGGCAAACATCGTTTCTTGTATATTCAATATTGTTCTACGCGAAGTTTCGCAGAATGCATTCTTAGATGAGGGATGTAACTCAATAACATTTTGCTGCATGAGATGGACAAATCTTCAAGAAAAAGATGCTGGTGTCAGACTTATGTCATTTTTTGTGCTTTGTTGTTGATGAATTTTTTAATGGCATTAAGAGACGAATGACACTGATGAGTGGTTTAAAGATAAAGATGAACTTCAAACAAAAAACTCACGTCATTTTGTCTTTCCAAACGGCCACAAAAAAGCTACTTCAACAACAAAAAAACAATATGAAGCATACCAAAGTCAAACCGCCAGTGAACATGTTTCAAAGAAGAAAGAGACTGCTGGCAGTGAACATTTGGATGATCAATTGTTTCTATGTTTTTTAAATTTTCCTTTTCAGTTGTTTGTTATGTATTTTTCAGCTAAGAACAAAATACATTATTTTAACAAAAATGCCACACAGACAAAATGCTTGTAAAACGCCATCATGCCATAAAACGCAAAAAATCACAAACTATAATAAAATTACTTTGGACAAGTATTATTAAAAACTCAAAAAAAAAACGCCAAAAACTACGTAACGCCATTAAAAAGGCCAAACTTGGAAGATGGGGCGTCTATCATCCTAAACTCATAAAAACCCTGAACAAAAACAGTAAAAATACACACAGTAACTGAAAAGACGGTTACTTTATTAATATCATTTATTATAATAAAAAACCCGCCTAAACTATGCGCCAAAAACATCCTATAAGAGAGAAGTCTCTGCACAATCAATTGATCACACCCAAAAACAAACGCCATGTTTCCTAGAAACCACTCACTTTAAAAACGCCAAAAAAATAGTTAAAAAGCCACAGATGGGAAACCTCATTTCTTCTATATTGAGTATTGTTCTGAATGAAGTTTCACTGAATGGATTCTTCTCTGAGGTGGGTGTCTCTATAAGCTTTTGCTGAAGGAGATGGACAAATATTCAAGAAAAAGAGACTGGTGGCACTGATATGTCATCATGTCACTTTGTTCTTGATGGATATATTGATGGCAAGAAGGGATCAATACCAGTGTAAAAAATGATATTTTGGATTCCATTATTATAATAGCATTCGAGCATGCGTTGATCTTCAACATGTCATCAAACAAGAATATATCAAACCAAAATACAGGATGCCAGTAAAAATAATATTCTTCTAAAGACGGGCATTATGTAGGAAAATTAGCATCTAGGTAAGGTATTAAAAAAGGTTCAAAATGCCAAAAAGGTTCAAGAAGAAGAGGCTGATGACAGTGAAGATTTGGATGAGAAATTAGATTAGAATTTTTGATTTTTTTTCATTTTCTATTGTTTATTATCTAATTCTCTGTTGTTTATTATCTAATTCTCTACTAATAAAAAAATTGAGGAAAAAACGCCAAAAACTACAAACACCAAAACGCCTGATGGTATGAAAACTGTGAGAACAAAGCACGTTGTTGCTATATAAAACGACAAAAAATGCAAAACAATGTATTATTTGAAAACAACACTAATTGACAGATGAAACTGAACAAAACAGTAACTGCAAACAGTAAAAATGAAGAGACAGGAAAATTATTGCTAAACATTTATTGTACTAAAAGCTACTACATGGGAAATTGAATTTATTTATCTTTTCAAAACTCCATAATTGTCTGTCACATTTAGGGGTGTGAATTTCTGACACGACCCGAAAACCCGACACGAACCTAACACGAAATTCGCGGGTTTAGGTTTAGTCTAAACGGGTTCGGGTCAATTTCGGGTTGAACCCGCAAACCCGTTTAGGTTAACGGGTCGGGTTCGGGTCAACCTGGTCGGGTTGGCGGGTTGACCCGTTTAACACATTTATACTATTTTATATTTTTTACAATATTTTTTATGTTATAAATTAAATGGGGTGTGTATTTTATGCTATGATTTTAACTTAAAAAGAGAAATTAACATAAATTTTATAATTTAAATATGATATTATTATATACATTTGTGTTTTTAAGTAAATTGTAATTTTAATATATAAATTTCAGAAAAAAAAATTAAAAAATTCAGGTTAAACGGGTCGTGTTCGGGTCAACCCATGAAACTTCGGGTCGTGTTCGGGTTCATATGCATGATACGATTTTCGGGTTCGGGTCGGGTTCGGGTTAAGGTAAAATTTTCGGGTTCGGGTTGGGTTGAAGCCGCAACCCGCAAACACGACCCGGTTAGCACCCCTAGTCACATTATAGGCCTGCATCCTACATGGCACAACAACTGATAAAAAAATACACATCAAAGAAAATTACTAATGTTTTTTTTACCGCCAAAAACAAATATCTACCTGCCCCCTACCCCCCCCCCCCCCCAAAAGGCTCATTATATAAGTACAACAGTTAAACGCTAAAAAGAAATATCTACCTGGCCAAAAACAAAAGCTTCACGCTCCACACATTCTCTAAAAACGCCACATCTTGTCTAAAACGCCATATAATTTAAAAAAAATGATACATGTTATTGCATGGAGGTTTGAGAGGTCAGAGGACATTTCTTCATTAAGTTCTCTGACAGGAGAAGGGTGAAAGTCAAAACAATCAAAGCCATACTTAGTTAAAATGTCAAAATGTTTACCATGCTCCTGATCTAAAAAACAATAAAAACGCCATATATTTGTTAAACGGCAAAAAATGGATAGATGGTGTGAGACGCGTTTAAAAAAAAGAATATGAAAGGACAAAAAAGCCTTTCCGCCCTTCACTATGTCGCGTGCCACGTGTTAGGCCAGGATCCGTTCTCACCGTTCTCACACTTTTGGACATTTTCTCCTGATCCCGTACCTATATATATATATATATATATATATATAGGGTCAGGATTTAGAGAAAACGGTGAAAAGTGTGAGAACGCTTATGGGTCGTCCGATCAAAACAATCCATGGACTAGATTTCGCGGTGGCGTTTTCGTAAATAACATCAATTTTATTATGTGGGACGCGTTTCATTAAGGGTAAAAGGGTCTTTTACCGCTCATATTCAAAACGCCATCCAATGATAAAATGCCATACAAAAAAACAAAACGCCATTAAAAACAAAACGCCATTAAAACAAAACGCCAAAAATTAGTAATAAAACGCGTTGAATATTACAGGAAGATGAAACAACACAGTAACTGAATTTCAGTTATTAACATTTATTAGAAGAAATTCCCTCCTAAATTACGCGCCAAAAACATCATTATATAAACAAGGTAAAACATAGCTTCCATAATCACTTCAATCTATCCATTTTCTGCAAAAAACATCTTTAACCAAAAACGCCAACTTAACCAAAACGCCAAAAATTGCAACAATCGTTTCGTGGAGATACACTCTGGGAATCAGGCGATACGTCCTCCTTTTTGACAACAGAAGGAGGGTGTATGTTAAGACGGTCAGGGCAATTCTGAAGATGGAAGAAGAGATACAGAGGCGAATCTTATCCATTGGCATCGCTCTAGACAACGAATGCCATGAAACGCATATGCTTATGTAAGCATTAACCAACAAATTTGGACCAATCAAAGTAGATGTGAAGTCGGATCCTGTCATGACATCATGGCGTTTTGATGATGAAACAGACATGGTGACGGTTACATACGACAGCGGAGAGCAGGAAGTCTACTGGCTAGAGAACATCATGACAAAACAGCGTCTGGGTTTCATGGAAGAATTGCATAATGCCACTTGTACCAACACAGAAATAGACTCAAAATTGGAGTTAATGCAAGACATGTTCAGGTGGAGGCTTCAGAATCTTCAGGAACAAGAAGCTGATGAAGGTGAAGGTGAATGTGAAGGTGATGACATGGATGAAGATCCAGATGAAGACTCCGAGGAGGAAGAAGATGACGCAAGTGATTGATACTTTTCGGATAAAGTACCTTCTAACGAAGGCTTTTAATTTTTTTTCCTCATTTTTTTTCTTCTATGTAATCTTCTTTTTTTTTAAGATAATTAAATGATATATTTCTATCTTTATTAGCAAAACGCCAAAAAATACTAAAAATGGTTAACCCTTACAAAACGCCAAAAATAACAAAAATTATTTTTCCTACTTAATATTTTATTTACTCCGTTATTGTTTTTTATCATCTTGGTCTGCATAACGCCATTTAAAAAAACGCCAAACTTAGAAGATGGGGCATCTATAACCTATAAAACTGATAAAAGCTGATCAACATAGTAAATACCAAAACAGTAACTGAAAAGACAGTTACTTTATTATTATCATTTATTACAATAAAAAGTCCCGCCTAAACTACGCGCCAAAAAACTTCTATAAGAGAGGGGTCTATACACAATGAAATTAATCACACCCAGAAAACACAAACGACATATCCTCTAGAAACCACTCACTTTTAAACACCACAGGTGGCAAAGCTTTCATTGAAATGGATCCTTCTTCTGAGGGGGTTAACTCAATAATATTTTGCTGAATGAGATGGACAAATATTCAAGAAAAAGAGACTGATGACAGTGATATGCCATCATGTGAGCTTTGTTCTTGATGGTTATAGGCATGGAATAAAGGGATCAACACAAGTGTAAAATGCTATTTTGGACTCCACTATTACTAATAGCATCAAGCAAGAGTTGATCTTTAGTAACATGCCACCAAACAAGAATATTACACCAAAAAACAGGTTGCCACTAAACAGCTTCTTCTGAAAAAGACGGGGTTTATGAAGTAAAGTTGGCATCTAGCTAAAGTATTAAAAAAATGTTCAAAACGCCAAAAACAAATTCAAGAAGGAAGAGGCTGATGACAATGAAGATTCGGAAGAAAAATTAGATTACCATTTTTTATTATTTTTGTTTTCATTTTATATTGTTTTGATATCAAGTTATATGTTGTTTTGTTATCTAATTCTCTATAAATAAAATACATTATTATATAAAACGCCAAAAACTACAAACACCAAAACGCTAGTAGTATAAAAACTGGGAGAACGGCTGCTGGCAAAGCACCTTGTTAAGGGTATTAAAAGCCAAAAAATTCACTAAACGCAAAAAAAAATTGGTCTTATTGTAATCTTATGCAAATATTAATGACTCGTAGTGAATTATTATACAAAATGCCACAAACGCCAAATAAATTAACCAGAAAACGCTATAACGCCAAAAAATTATATATGTGACACAAAAACAATTAATTCAACGCCAAAAAGTTTAATAAATACAATTAACGCCAAAAAAAAAACTTAGACGCCAGAAAATATTATACCGCGTTGGGAAATAAAAGAAGAATGAAAAGACAAAAAAGCCCCTCCGCCCTTCTCTATGCCGCAGGACACGTGTTGGGCCAGGATGCGTTCTCACCGTTCTCACACTTTTGAGTGTTTTCTCATGATCCCGTTTCTATATATATATATATATATATATATATATTGCATAATTTTTAGTATTCAATCCATGTAATATATAAGGTATCGAGTACGTTTTTTGTACGTATCATTACCAAACCTTAAAATTACCCACCAATTATTAAGTATAATGCCATGAACCAAAAGTTTCTTTACTCAAACCACTCGGAATAAATATTAGTTAGTTACCCTCATAATCTTAATTAGATAAATATTTTATTTCTTCCAACATATTTCTTAGGTGCCCAACACATTTAAAAATATGTAACGTTTTACAATTTTTTTCTATCTCTGTCTTAATTTATAAAATTTAAAACATCATTCACCTTAACAGAAAAAATAAACTGAGTTAGTGATTTAGATGAAAATTTATAAAAATTATGTGACAAAAACTATTAATTTTAGAGTTAATTACATAGTTAGTCCCTGTGGTTTACACAAAGTAACATATCTAGGTACTAATAGTTTAAAATCACATTCTAGGGTATTAACTTTTCATTTTGTAACGTTTGTAGGTATTAACGTTATTTGTAGGTTTAAAATCATATTCTATTAGTACCTAAGTATGTTATTTTGTGCAAACCACAGGGACTAACTATGTTAATACCCTAGAAGTTAATACCTCCAAATGTTACAAAATGAAAAGTTAATACCCTAGAAGGTGATTTTAAACTATTAGTACATAAGTATGTTATTTTGTGCAAACCACATGGACTAACTATGTAATTAACTCTTTTTTTTTTTTATAAAAACTGCATGTATATTTTGTTTTATATATATGTGACAAAATTAATTAAATAAAAGAAATTAAAAGGAGTTTGAGTAAATTACCAAAATCATCCCTGAGCTTTTATATTTGTCAGTTTCATCCAAATATCCTTCAACTTAACATAAAAAGTAAACTTAGTTAGTGATTTGGATGAAAATGGCAAAAACTGCCAAAGGTGAAGAGCTGTTTGGCACAAAAAAAAAAACTCATTTAGGATGAAACTGGCAAACATGCCTAAATCTCAGGGACGATTTTGGCAATCTACTCTTTTGTTTTTGTTTTATTTATTAACTATTTTTAAATGGATGGGTAAAAAGACTAAACTAGCCTTAGGTGACCAGACTTAACTGAAAATTTCAACTGGGTTATGACCAAAGGACTTAAGGTGTAAGGGATTTTACAAATAAAGGACTGTGACTTTAATTATTGAAGTTAAATGAGATTCGTTGCAATTCGATAAATACGTAAAGGACGAAAAGTGTAATTTACCCTTCTTTATATACTCTCATATGGTCTTTCCACTAGGGGTGTGCATGGGTCGGTTTGGATCAGTTTTGACCAAAAACCATAACCATAACCACGATGTCGGTTATTGGATAACCATAACCATAACCGATCGGTTATGGTAGTTATGGTTATTCGGTTTTGATGGTTATAGCAGGTCGGTTATGGGTGGTTAACCATGTATTTAGCTTAGCTAAAAACAGCTTAATTTTTTAGGCAAATTGGAAAATAATAATCCCATCTTTCTGAAATTGGCCGATAATAATCCCAAGTCAGTTATTAGCCAATAGTAATCCGACCTTGTCCAATTTTTTTGTAAAATAGTCTGCCGTTAAAATAAGCTTAACGGAGTTAAGTGTTTTTCCGAATTACAAACCGATGTTTTAGGGCTTTTGATCAGAACGAGGATACGAGTCGATTGACATAAAACTTACCTCGAAATTGTGTTCGAAATGGCTTGAATTTTGTTAATTGGAAGTTAAACACCCGAATTGAAGCACCGTTTTCGTGGGTTGGGGGTAGTATTTCGAGGTAAGTTTTATATCAATCGACTCGTATTCTCGTTCTGATCAAAAGCCCTAAAACATCGGTTTGTAATTCGGAAAAACACTTAACTCCGTTAAGCTATTTTATCGGCCGACTATTTTACAAAAAAAATGGACGAGGTCGGATTATTATTGGCTAATAACTGACTTGGGATTATTATTGGCCAATTTCAGAAAGATGGGATTATTATTTTCCAATTTGCCATTTTTTTAACATAGAATAAATTGTTATTGCATATTTGTATATATTAGCATATTACACAGTATTAAAAAATACATATAATCTATAATATTAATACAAATTATTATCGAATATTCAAATAAAGTGATAGGATACATTCTATAAATTCAAATAAACATTCAACCAAAACCACAAAATGATATGAAAAAACCATAAATATTAAAAATCTTCAGTCAAAAACATCAAATATTAAAAATATGGTGAAAAGTCCTAAATCCTACAAAAAATTATTACATGTCGGTTCGGTTATGGTGGGTATGAAAAAAATGATAACCACAACCGACCCGCTACTTTCGGTTTTTAAAAAAACCATTAACCGACCCACCGGTTTTTTATTTGGTTCAGTTTTTTCGGTTCGATTTTGTCGATTAATTCAGTTTTTTGCACACCCCTACTTTCCACCATTATCCTTCTTTGGGCCTTGAATAAAAAACAATTACTCCACATAATTAATAGTGATACCTTCTATAGTTTTTTTTGGGAACGACGACATTTTTGTATTAGGCTATCGCACTCTCCAAATTGTAGAGCCCCGTTGCCCGACTCCGGGAAGACTACGCTGTCTTGATCGAGTCACGCTAGCTTCAAAGTTTGGCTTGGGCGTTCCCTCGGGAAACCATACCGCGACTGTCACTTAACAGTCGTTGTGCCACCACAAGAGTAGAACTCTGTGGCGTAACACACGGTGGGACGAAAACCCGGATGAGTTCAGGATAGAGGTGGCCTGACACCTCTGTAAGGAGGCTAGACTCTATCTATCATTGCCTTATTTGCTAAAGTGACACAAATAGAAATTGAACTTGAGTCTCTATTAGAGAACCCAAGTCACCCTACCACTAGGACAAAAGTGGTACATAGTGCAAATGTAGAAATTTTTTAAAAAGTACAAAGGCAAGTTAATTACTAAAAAAATTATCTGATAAATAAAATACTAATAATAGGAAAACAAACACTTAAGAATTATTAATTACTATTTATAATTAAAAGTTTAAAAAAATAAAAGAATATAGTTTTTTTTTGGAAGGTGACTTTCTATGTACTGGACCAGTGGTCACCGGGTTCATGTCGAAGACAATCCCCCGTCAGCCCCGCGCCTGCGGACGCGATGTTCGATCGGGCCCCGGCCGCCGCGTAAGCTGACTTCCGCCCGGAAACCATACTGCCCCCACACGAGAGACTCGCTGGGGTAACAGCTGGGTAAAACCGGGTTGCCCTCAAGACCGCACCATGCCTCGGTAGGATACGGTCCATCATTGGGACGCCCCCCCCCCTCTAAGACCACGAGTGGGAGTCGAACCGGTGACCTCCAAGGAGGGCCGGCCGACTTAACCCAAGTTGGAATACCCACTGGGCCACGAGGGGAGGATAATAAAAGAATATAGTTAACAACTCAAATCTTTATTTTCACATTTCAAAATATTATGATTTTCGAGGTGTTTTAACTAAACCCATTTATAGCCCTAGAATAAGTATTTCATTTTTTTGTAATATTAAAAGTAGAAGAGTAAATAATTAAAATAAACAAATGAAAATATAACTATACAATAAAATAAAAATTTATATTGAAAATTGTATTTGTATTAAGAAAGGACAATATTGATTAACTAAGTAATTAGTTTAGAAGAATTTATAAAATCAAGTAATGAAAATAATAAAAGAAAAGAAAGAAAAATAATAAAAAGAAATGGAAAAGAACTATAAAAACTACAAATTTGGTTCTTTAGGGTAAGGGTAAAATTGTCATTTTGAATAAAATAACTAAAGTTTTTAACGATAGTTAGTGCAAAAGGTATAATCTGTTTCAAAAAGTTAACATAAAGAATGTTAAGTGTGATCTTCGAAGATTACTAACTAACATCTAGTTTTCTATAAATATAAAGGACCTTTTTTGTAATTTTTTTTAAGAAAATAAGATATCTACTATAAATTAATCAAGTGTATGTAAATATCCAATATTGATTTTATTCAAAAGGGTACGTACTATCACTAGAGTTACTCTTTGAACCATCTTGAAATGTTAAACATCACTTATCCTTCTAAAACTATTTTTTTTTAACATCCAACATAAGAATCGCCGGATACTTCTTACATGACACTCATTGGTTGAAAGGTAGCCCGCGACAGCCCAACCTGTACGCACGAAGCCCCTAACCCACCATGCCACCAGT
Organism: Helianthus tuberosus; assembly: GCA_030545235.1. NCBI lineage: Eukaryota > Viridiplantae > Streptophyta > Magnoliopsida > Asterales > Asteraceae > Helianthus > Helianthus tuberosus. The sequence goes on from CM060389.1 coordinate 126,140,137, forward strand.
TCCGGGGAAAACCTGACCCTGCACCCGCCCGATAGCACGACAATGCAGAGCCGGTAAAACCCGGGTAGATCAGAAATCGAATTCGAGACTATTCGGTCAGGAGTCTTCCCTCATTTCGATGACCACTAAGCTATAAACCCAGGGTCCCTTCTAAAACTATCTAGATAACCAAACAATTTCGTAACACCTTCCAATAAGATGAACTCACGTTTTGCAATTAGTGGATTTCAAATTTAAATTTCTTCCAAGGCTTTCTTATTCTAGAAAACATTAGCGACAATTAATGACCTCCCGTGTTTTATTTGAAGACAATTTACCTTTATAAAATTCTTCTCTAGAGATATAAACTATAGAACACTTAAAAGAAGGAAAAAGTTTCTTATTAAAATACTAGGTTAGAAACTCGTGTAATTCAATAGATAAAATATATATTAAATAATTAATAATAAATATTTAAGAATTAAGATAATTTATGATTGAAATTACACGTAATTTGAATGCTATAATTAGCTTTTTTTTAATGAGTAATATATACGTAGTGGTGAAATAAAAGAAACATGAAAAAGAATTTTGGACTCACGTAATTATGATACGTGACGTAATGAGTTACGTACATATTATATATAAATTTATTCTAAATGGATGACATACCAGTTACAAAATAAACTGCATGGACATTGAGCCTTAGAGTACTAAATTCACTGAACATTTTGATACACAACATGTACAAGAAGGCAATTTGACAAGACCATGAAATTGTTTTTTCATGGAATTCAGAATTTACGTATGAAAATATATATACATTGATGCATCATTCTGAATCACAAAATTTATTTAATAGAGAAGATTAAGTATAACAAACACATGTACCTATCATATGTATAGCTTTTACCATACAAACTTTAGTATGGCAAACTCATCAAATATTTTCACAAACAACCATAATTCAACTTGCCCAGTCTGCCGTAAAGCATGCCTGCATAAATATGGGGAGCATGCGTTACACTGTAGAGAGTTGTCGGGGTTTAAGTATCGCCATGACTTTGTTCGAGACGCGTTTATGGATATTCTCAGACGAGCAGGGATCTCGGCAAAGAAAGAGCCACCAGTTAATTTTCTTATAGACCCGGCGGAAGGGAGGTCCACCCTACGCCCGGCTGACGTGCTAGTTTTTGGTTGGGAGTGCGGGAAACATGCTTGTGTCGATCTCGCAGGTGTATCCCCCCTAGCCGGGTTCTGGGAAAATGGGTTTTTGGTGGGGCAAGCGGTACTGAAAGCAGAGTCAAAGAAGGTGGAAAAGCACGCAAAAGCTTGTGAGGATAATCAGCATGCCTTTGTCCCCTGGCATTTGACAGGTTCGGCTCCTTGGCGCCGGAGACGGTTCGGTTCTTGGCTAGAGTTCAGCGTGTGGTCCACAACAACTTTTCGACCCCTCAGGGGTGAGGCTTTTTTTTAGTATATTAGGGTTTTCTATTCAGAAGGGTATGGCGGCGCAGTTTGTTTCTCGTCTACCTATTACCCTTATGTAATTTGCCCTGGTGATTGGAATGAAAAAGTATTATGTTTCTAATTTAAAAAAAAAAAATTGACAATAATTATACACAGATGCTCCATTTTAACTCACAAAGTCTAATATGAATTTAGTCCGGAGTTGGGACCCTGTAATTGAAAAGTTCCAGAAGCGTTTATCACCATGGAAGGCAAAAACGTTATCATACGGAGGGCGTGTTACTCTTTTGAAATCGGTCTTAAGTGCTCTTCCCCTTTATTATTTTTCGCTCTTCCGAGCCCCAATTCAAGTTGTTAACACATTGGAGAAAATTAGACGCACGTTCTTTTGGGGGGGTACGGATGCGGTTGACAAGATGAGTTGGCTTGCTTGGGAAAAAGTGGCAGCGCCGGTGTCTTTCGGGGGTCTCGGGTTGGGGTATCCTAGAGATGCTAACTTGAGTTTACTTTCCAAATGGTGGTGGAGGTTTAAAGTAAACCAAGACTCGTTGTGGCGTAAAGTCATATGGTCGATTCATGCTAATGGTCGCGGATGGAATCTGATTCCAGTTAAAGTTTCTATCAGTGGCACATGGAAGCAGGTGGCGAGCGTCCCGGGCATATTAGATCGTATGGGTATTGGTATGTCACTGTTAATAAAAGCAAACCTGCGAAATGGAAGAGGTATATTTTTCTGGCAGGATTGGTGGATCTCGGACGACATCTTATTAAAAAAATTTCCACTCCTGTTTGCACTGGAAAGGAAAAAACAATCGCTGGTGGCTGATCGGGTGGGTTCGAGTCTGCAGACAGGTCAGTTCTCTTGGGATTGGCGTCGGGCTGTGTTCACAACTGAAGAGCAAACTGAGTTTGCAGCGTTGCTGCAGCTTCTGCAGGGAGCTGTCTGTGTCCTCGGCACTGATTCATGGACATGGGCAGCAGGTAGCGATGCTGAATTTTCTGTAAAGAGTATGAAACGGAGGATTTTCCAGGCGACTAATGTGCTACCGGAGTCGCAATTCGAATGGTGCAGCTGGCTTCCAAAAAAAGTGGGTATCGTGGCGTGGAGGGCGTATTTGGATCGGCTACCAACAGCGGAAGCGCTGTCTAAACGGCAAATTCAGTTGGAAACGCAGCAGTGTAGACTATGCGACAGTGCAGTGGAATCTACTGAGCATTTGTTTACGGGGTGTCCAGTTTTCCTTGGTGTGTGGCAGGCGGTTTTTCGGTGGTGTAATGTACCAAACGCCTTCGCTTTTCATGTCCGGGATCTCCTAAATATGCACCGATTAGCCAAGACGGGTAAAAGACCACAGAAGGTTTTATGTGGTGTGATACAAACGACTTTTTGGAGTATGTGGCGTGCAAGGAACGATCTCATTTTTAACCAGAAACCGGTATTGGGGCGGAGTCTTTTGGAAGAAATCAAGGTAATGAGCTTCTTGTGGATTGTTAATCGTGGGAAATTATCGGACATGACGTGGAATTCTTGGTGTTTTTTTGATACGGCAAAGATGGGATAATCGTTGTTAGTGTGTTTTGTTTCGGATTGTGTGTTTTTTCGGACTTTGTATCCCGGATTTCTTGCTAGCCTCTTGCTAGCTTTCTAAAAAAGTTTGTTTTGCCGTTCAAAAAAAAAAAAAACGGTGAAGATTAAGTATGTCAAACCCATTAACCTATCACACGTTTCTTTTAATTTTCTACCGTACAAGCTTTGAAAACACTTGATCCAAATACATTTCCATAGTAATAAAACTTAAACCCATTTTAGTAAATGTACGTGCATGTGTTTCATAAACAACTATAGTTAAATAAAATTACACACTCATTTAATAGTTGGAAGTCTTGACCTGGGACATTGTTCAAAACACAACAATTTATATATAAAAATACACAGATTATATGATCATAGAATTAAACAACAATTGCAGAAAGAACAAAAAAAAAAAAAAAAATCAGGTGAAGTAGATACTAAATTATTCAACTCGTTTCTACAAACTAAAGCTTTCTAGCAACCAAGAACAGTTTATATTAATTACTATAAAGATTAAAAGAATATCATGAAACAAGCAAACCCTTGGCCATAGTCCAAATATTGCCTACATGGAAACATTGAAGATTATGCCTATATGAGATACATAATACCTTTTATATGCACCAAACACACCATATAGACCATTGGCTATATGATTTCCAACATACTACTGATCACGAAACCTTTCCACTCAAACAGTTTTATGTATATGATGAAACAACGGTTAACCGAGAGGTTAGTCCACGGGTCGAGTTTTGTTAAGTAGGGTTAATCCCTCCTTTCCTTGATCGATGACCGGGTCGTCCTCTAATCCGTCTCCTGCACAATGAAAACACACCATGACTCGTAACAAGGAGAATGGGGTGGGGGTTGCTCCTTGTTACCACCCTCCGGCGTGAGAATAAGTATTTGCTTGGGAGCAAGATAAGTATTTAAGTAGTAATTGTGAGAGAGCAGATTAGCGTTATCTCAAACTTGGTTCGGGATGGACATTTATAGCCGAAGAGTGAAGGAGAAAGGACAAAGGGCCGCTTGATGGGCCTAGGGCCTGACTGATAACGTGCAACTTTTTGTAGGCGCGTGTTAGGAGCGCGGGTCACGTGAGTGTTGGGTGCACGCGGAGGTGCTGCCAAGTCCTGTGGGCTGGGTAGCTGCGCATTCGGCGGTCAGCTGACCGCTGCTGTCAGTGCTCGGGCATACCACTTGCTGGCTTGGTCATGGAAGTCAGAGTGACAGTTCCATTTCTATAACAATAGGATGCGGTTTTGCACCGCATCGCTATGTGCAGGACTGCGACCTGGAAATGTGTTTGATAGAAAGTGAATGTAGTAAGCTACTATCATTCTTCGTAGTAATTACCGCATCCCTTGTATGTTGACGAAAACAACCATTTTCTTATACAAGGTGAGTTTTCTTATCTTTCCCCGAGAGGGAAAGCAAACCGGTTCGCGCGCCCGCATGAACGGAGGTGAATCCTGTCAGTAGGGGTAATGAGCCAGTGATGGTCACTCGCGCCTAAGCCTGATGCGAGAATTGGGACCATACCCCTTCAATTCCCTCAGTCCAGTGTTGCTTCCACGTGCAAGTTGCGAGTGGGTGGAATGCTGGACTAATGGTCAAACGGGTGTTCTTGAAATCAGTTTGGAGAAGATACTAGGCCGAGGCGTTTTGCTCCTGCTTCATGTAAATCAATTGGTCGGTTGATCGTTATATCCGATGTGGGTTGACTAAAGTCATTGTTGACTGTGTAGAACCGGTGAGTAAGTTTAGGCTGACGCTGAAGCATCTCATAGTCCTTGTGATTCAGTGGTGGTCTGGTGATGTGGTCTACCTTTTTCTGATGTCATCAAAATTGACTGACATCCAGTAGTACACAGCTCTATTGATAGTGCGGCTTTTGAGTGTGCTATACGAATACTGTCGTACTGATAAAAAGTTAATGAGGTGGATGACCATGGTTCAAATTTAATTGCCACCTTGCTGGTGGTTCGAACCAACCTTTGAGATGGTGACGGAAGATGAGTATGAACTCGCCAATACCCACAACCCGATTAAAACCCTTGTATCTGCCGGTGCAAGTAGGGTTGCCACCTTGCTGGTGCTTCATATTCATCAATGGGACATTAAATGATGATCTCTCTTTGCATGGTGGTTCATGTTCATGAATTGGACATCTGTTTTCAGGGTTTTACGCTTTTTTTTGCAGATACCCTTTCATTGTTGATGTCCTAGTTTGGGCGCTTGATTTGAGTTTCCTGGTGATAGTACAAGTTGTCTATCGTAAGTCGTGCTTGCTAAAAAATGCAAGAACTTTTCGTGAAGACAATGGGTAGATAAACAAAGTCATAAGCAGACTTCTTACCACCATTGTTGAGCTTCCTGTTCTCAAGTTCACAATGATTATCAAGAGTCTGCATAAATAGCCTCAGAGTATTGGTTTCAAGCTGCATGATGTTCATGAACTGGTCGTTTGTCTGAGTGTTCTTCCTTTTTAAATAAATGGAATTTATTTAAAAGTAAAAAGAACACTGAAACCAGTTGTTCTTGATGTAGCAGACCGCGATGCGTCGGCCGACGCAGTATGGGCCGTTGTGATGTTGTGGTCCACCACTTTTCATGTGGTCAAAGTGAAACTTTGTGTGTGAACCGCGGGTGTTCGTTCCTTAAATAAATGAGATTTATTTAAAAGTAAAGAACACTGAAACGATTTCTTCTCGCTGTATAAAACCGTGATGCGTCTACCAGCGCAGTTGGTCCTGTTGTGGCGTTGTGGTCCACCATCTTGTGTGTTGCAAAAGCAAGGCTTTCGATGTGAACCGCGGTTGAAGTTGGTTATGGTGTATATTTCCCATAGCCACCGTTCCCACAGTCACAAACCGTCGCGGTTTGCATTTCCCATAGCCACCATTCCCATAGTGAAAAAACTATCGCGGTAGTGGTTGCGCTTTGCATTTCCCAAAGCCACCGTTCCCATAGTGAAAAAACAATCGCGTTAACGGTTGCTGTTTGCATTTCCCATAGCCACCGTTCCCATAGTCATAAGCGATCGCCTTTGCGGTATGTGTATCTGCATGTACCACGATTGTTTGTTGAGAAGGTGTTGGGGTAATTTTGTCGTGTAATGCACACGATGTGTACCGCATGGTGGAAGTTGGTGAAAGTTGGTGGGATCTTGCTGGCGAAAAGGTGATGTGACGGCGACTGCTGCACTGCCCGAGGCATTAATTTCACTGTAGCAGGAGCTTAACGGTCACATTTTGTCCAATGCGTGACTTTTAACGTGCGCGTGTTAACCGTCAAAGAGCCGCTGCTTGCCAGCTGACGGTCTTTGATTGGCCCAAAAACCGTACGTTTCTCCAGTCACGTCCCTTGCATTAAATGCGAAGGGTATAAAAAGGGATAACCTTTTACGATTCCCTTCACTTCGTTTGAATTTCCAAAATTTTCACTGCTGAAGTTTCTTGTTTCCTTTCTTCTCCGACGAGTTTTTGAGTTTTCTGGTGAGTCGAAGTTGCTTTTCCTTCTTCATCCTTCATATGTATGCTTCTCTTGATGGCATCACCATCAATACCATCTTCTCCACCATCGTCGCCGGTGGAAGAAGACCTCGAGAATGTCGATGCCGGTGGTCCTTTGCTGGTGTTGAAGTGGAATGTTCCGGCATTCCGCAACTAATGTTGTTCGTCAGGATGCCGGACGAGTATGGAGCCACTTACCCTAAGGATGGCGATATGGCGGCCGATGCTGTAACGCTTCGCACATTTGTAATTTCTTGATTTAGCAAGTATCATTGTGAATTCTATTTTTGGAAACTTGTACTCATGTTGTATTCTATTTCGTTTCATTTTGTAATCCGAGACAATTGATCATAATGAAAACGCAAGTATTTTATTCAAATTCATGTTATTTATGTTAGACTTGTTTACATATTTATACTCACAATCGACATTTTAAAACACTATTATACATGTTTCATCATTGCACAATACACATTTATGCTCGCTAAACGTAAAAACCGGTTAAAACGCATAACATACTCGAACTTGAATCTTGGGAGGAAGGGAAAGACCCTTTTGCACGAGAGGACCCCCTCGAGCGATTGGGCCTGTCGCCCCAAAAGCCCTGTCGTCCGAACTCGCCTATTGCCCTAATTTCACCCTACACCTATAAATAGGTGCACCACTCCACTCGTTTACTTGCTCATTTCACTTGACACTCCCCAGAACGCTCTCAACCTCCCACTCGCGACTAGAAGCTTTGGTATCGAATTTCTTGCCATTTCCTTTAAATTTTCCGTGCATTTTTCTTACACTTCTTGTATTTTGATCTTAATTCCTTAATCCTCTTACAAACCCTCTGGATTAAACACATCTCAAAGATGGTTTCCACTAGTTTGCTTGGGCAAACTGATGTTGGAGCATCACTATATGAGATTCAATTCAAGATTTACAAAACTTTAACATTTCTACAACTTGTTCTTACATTTCGTTCTAATTTTCTGTATGATCTTGATCGAAGCTGGAACCCATCAGACCCTCAACTCATTTCATAGTTAAGGGTTTGCATTAGGGTTAATTTCCACCAAGTATTGATCTGTTTCAAGCAGATCTAACATGCGTTTTTGTCATAATAGTCACTAGTCTCCCGAGAGGAGACCCCTTTCGCGTGACACGGTGCCCCTTTCGCACGAAAGTGACTGTTTTCGTATGTTTTATTTTCGATTTCGTTTCTATTTTATACCAGTTCATCAGTAATAAACCCCAAACAGTTTGCTAGTCACAAAGTGAGTTAACCCCGTCCAGCCTCCGACACTTAGTTCACTCTTTCCAGAAGTGCGTAGACAGCGAATTTAAACGTCGGCAGAAAAGTCAACATAGCACAAGGCGTCGGCGATGCCAGGGGGGCGTCGGCGACGGCTGCCCTTGGTGCTCGACGAGAATTTTCGTTTGTTTGATGGTTGGGGCGACCTATAACTCAATTTTTGACCATTATTCGGGGGTTACACTTCATTTTGAGTTTGAAATCATCTCTTGGAGCCTAGAACTCAACACCAATCATCCACAATCCATCCTACACACCAATCATCAATCAAATTCATCACCAATCTTCATTCCATAACCCTAATCACTATCAATCCTTCAATCCACTTATCACCACCAATCATCCTAAACCCTAATCACCATTCTCACCTTCTCAAAGCTTCAAGATGATGATGTTCAAGTTCCAAGCATCCGTCGAACGCGTTCATCCTACCATGAGCGACAAAATATTGTGGGTTTCACCCCGGTGTAGGTTTTTGTAAGTTCCCAGGGTTTAAACATTGTATTTGAGATTCAATTTGTGACAAGTTGTGATTTGATTTTGAAACTTATGATAATTGTCTTGCATTTGTATTGTATTCGTAAATTGTTGAGTGAAGATTAAATTTGACTTTACGAAATGTTTATGTGCAATAATGCCTTGTCTAGGTTAGAATTTACATGTTCTTGGTAACGAAGTGCATCTTTGTCCGTTCTTTGTAACGTTGATAGTTATTGGCACCTAAGCCTCGCAACACTAAATTCGTTAATCATATTTGCAATTGAGTTGAATCTAAAACGTGTAGAAAGCTTAGGACTTCAATTACTGAACTCGGTGTGAACCTTGTTTTCATATATTGTCTTAAATCGTTAATTAAAGTTTTTGTGCAAATCGTCTAAGATTTTCGTAGTTAAATAATTCAAAACAAATTTGTCGGTCCATTCCGACACACTCTCAAACAAACAATTTGACAAAATTCTTAGCAAGCTTCATAATTAAAGTGACAACATCTAAAATCAATCACATCCATACACAAACCACAAACTCTTTGTGGTTCGACCCCTTACTACCACTAACGCATTGTTAAGGGTAATTTGGGACTATAAATATTATCTTTGAACAGAGCGCGACACTCCGATCATTAAGCATGTTTACTATTTTAATAAAATCACCGAAAACAACCCAGTTTTAGGAGTCAAAGCTGAATTATGACAAGTTGATTTATAGGTGTTTGCATGTTGCTTATATTATCATGGAATGCCTGAACTTGATTGATAATTATGTGAGAGTTTTTTAACACGCTGAATGTTATGGTGATGTGCATGTATCTATTTGGTTAAATGTTCACGTGTCAACGTGTTGTGTGCTATGTGTTAGATGCATGTAGAATTTCATGTATTGCATGAAATCACCCTAACGAATTAAATGGTAATCATTCTAGGACGTGTTGACCATCCTCATTATTTCTCCATCTAAATCTAACTGAGGTTAAACTAAGGTGAGTTCACACTTTTATTAAAAGCATGCATTCCCGGGTTTGGGAACTACACTGTCCCTGGATTTGGGACTACTCTATATTCCTGGGTTGGAATATTGGCTATTAAATACCGTAGTTTATATTTCATGTCTTTAGCAGATTAAACGAAACTCTATCCAAAAAGTCCTTACTCATTATACTGATTAGTTGTCGGGTTTGGCAAACGGGGACTAGTTAAGCTATTAGGTTTGACAAACCTCACACCGTGCTGGGAGTCGGGCGTGAACTTTTGACCTTGACTTTATATCAATGAAGATAGACATTGATTTGGGCACAACAACTTACTATAGTCAAGTATTCGGTACTACACAACTTAGTAGCTTAACCGTGGGTTAGCTACCCATAACATGTTTTTAATAAACTAATGTATTTGAAACTTATTTTACTTTAAAACTGAAATTGTGAACTCGCCAACCTTTGTTGATACACTTTAGCATGATTTGCAGGATGTTAGGTACATCATGGGAGCTTGCAGCATTTGGATTGTCATGGCCGGCATTAAACTATTGGCTTTAAATTTAATTAAACATTTTGGTTTTTATAAACTTATGTCTAGATTTTACGTTTAGCTTCCGATGTTGATTTAAAATATGTTTTGGACATTTAAATCTTAATCACTAATCGTGTTGATTGTGATGATGTTAATAACTTTTGTAATTGGTTCAACATGATTAGTGGCTTGATCCTGGTCAGTCGTACGCCTCGCAGTAAAACCCCGCATGTGGATTTTGAGGGTGTGACAGATTGGTATCAGAGACATTGGTTATAGTGAAATAGGTTTAAAAAAACTTTTGAAAACTAGACTATAACCGTTCTTTGCTGAAAAACCACAACGACACCACACTCTAGATTGCAAGGTTCATCATACTCAGATGCATACATTATACATATACTTATTTAGCACTTGCACATGCATTGGATTAGTTACACATACGCATACATTTGTTTGACATTTAGGCATGGCATTCGCACACGTTATACTTATAGGAATGTCGATTTCGAGTTCGCCTCATGCACCAAGCAAGGAACCGGTCGTTCCTGAACCACCGCCTCAATCACAATACCCAACCCATTTAATCCAAATCATAAGGTTGCAAGCTCGGCTTAAAATCATTCCAAACAATACAACCAATGGGTCCATTCGCGTACGATACCCATGATTTAACGTTACCAAACAAAGACGTTCCCTAAAGCCGGCCTCTACATTTTCCTCGTATCCCAAAATAACCCCTATCAATGAATATAAGTCCCTGTGGAGTCATACCTTTGCATACGTGTCGTCCTTAGCGCGTCTATTTTACTCTGAACTCCTGACACAAAATGTGAGTAAAATCTTGTTTCACCCATAACTTGACCATACGACATCCGTTTCATGTGTTCTACCTATCCACGCGATCGTCTCAACGTGCCCGACATCTAAAAATTATCGGTGACATTTTCCGATGCCGCCGCTGCTTCCAGAACACAGATCTAACTATTCGTGCATTCGGTTTTGCGTGTCAATATTCGAGTAGACCAGAACTGGCCCAAACGAACTCGGATTTAGGACAGTAATATGTCCACACGATAGTATTGACGAACCACATCATCTCCACATGTCGCCATTGTTGGAAACCACTACCACAGTTGCCGAAAAATGAAACAGTGGCTGGAAATCACAGTTTTGCGTGTTTGTCATCGCGTAGCTCGAAAGCCTATCATCCGAACTCCGTTTTGGCCAAAAGATATATCCACATCACCGTGACGCAACAAACTTTCATCTCGTGCCATTTCTAATGCTGGCTGCGGCTAGAGCTGCCGCCGGTGTCCAGAATAGTTGCCGGAATTCTTCTGTTATTTGTCGGATTCTTTGTTTTTCGCTTAATTCTCCGCCTAAGCATCACTGACCTCCCGTTCATTTGATCCACAATCGTAATAGCGAAACGCTAACAACCATCACAATCCATATCGATTACAAGGCTACCCCCATTGCTCTGTTATGTGGTTAATCCTTAGTCTAACTTGATTTGCACCTTAGCATATCCAACTCTGTAAATGGATTTCCCCAAATGGTTTGATGGTCTCAGGAACATTTGAAGACGAAGATACAAACTAGTCAACGCACAGATGAGCACGATGACTTAAAGATTTACCTTACCCCTTATATTGCAAGAGTCGTTATCCCATGAGATTTTTTTGTCTTTTTATGCGAATCTTTTCACTAGACTTTGCATTGGCCGATGCTTATTGTTTAATATGATATCTTGATACTATTATCGACTTAGACAAATCTATCATTCAATTATTACGGTGACACCACATCTCTGCTTCTCCATGCAGAAACTCCAATAAGATCGCACTCTAGCTTAGAGAATTTGTTAAATTCATTTTTGATGCTTGGTGATCACTTTTTGAACTCTGAAGATGGTGATATATTGTTAATACGACCATACCATTTCAATCTTGTTTTCGCATCCTCGTAATGAAACCTCTTGATGACGTATGTGCTATTTCTAATTCATGCACACGACTTAGTTCAACCCTTTCGAATTTGGTTGCTTATCGGCTTGACTAATCGCAAACTCATTTAAATTCATGGATCATAGTGGATATATCCTTACTCGTACACGGGCAAACTCGGACAACAACCATTTTTCTTTGGTTAATTCTAGTTATGCCAACACCATCAACGTAACACTTCCATCGATGAATAACATTCTTTATTGCTATTGATACTACTTGCGTACGACCAACTACATCCTCATCATCGGATAAATCTTTACTGATGATTCTAAAATAATTATGTATTACAACAAGTGGAACACATTGATTGCGGCCACACTTTGGTATGTTTTCACGTCTTATCTCGTTGTGCTATAATGAATACCATAGTTCTTGTCTTACTCTGTTGTGCATGAATTCTCACTCGGTTAAATCACCCTCTACGGACGTTACTCGAGGAGTAATGAGCCATACTTAAGTTAATCAAGTGTAGTAGCTCAAAGTAAATTTTCTACTTCAGTGAGGTATGTTGAGGTCGACAACCTTTCCGCGTGAAAGCACCATACTTATGTATACTCTATCGACCTCTTTGTTTCGTGTTTACTACCTCGTTGACCGAAAGATGGTCATCTACTACAACCAACTGCAACCGATATATCATGATTGATACCTACCAAAAATCTCCATTCCCTCTGCACGAATGCGTCAAGACGCTACCATTCTGAGATAAAGGGGCATAATGCCTGACTAGAGCTGAATAAGATGACCGTTAATAACCGTATCCACTTACCCAAATTGATGACATGTCCGACCAAATGCAAGGATATAGTTTTTATCCTGAGATCGATTTGAGATCGGGCTATCTTCAGTTGGGAGTCCGAGTCGAAAATATATCCATGACAGCTTTCAGAACTTGTCACAGCCATTACGAGTTCCTTGGTATGCCATTTGGGTTAACAAATGCACCCACAATTTTCATGGATCTCATGAACCGAGTGTTCAAACCCTATCTTGACAAATTCGTCATTGTTTTCATTGACGATATCTTAATCCACTCGAAGAGCCAGGAGGAACACGAGCAACACTTGCATCTCATTTTGGAACTCTTAAGGAACGAAGAACTTTATGCAAAATTCTTGAAATGTGACTTTTGGATTCGTGAAGTGCATTTCCTCGGTCATGTAGTCAACGAAGCCGGAATACATGTCGATCCGGCCAAAGTTGGTTCTATCAAGAATTGGCCTGCACTGAAAACTTTGACTGGAATCCACCAATGCCTTGGCTTGGCAGGTTATTATCATAGATTCATTGAGGGATTTTCGAAGATCGCACAACCCCTCACCGCATTAACTCAAAAGGGTACCACTTACAAGTGGGGTGATGCCTAAGAACCTGGATTTCAACTCCTGAAGGAGAAACTTTGTAGCACCCCTATCTTATCCTTACGAGAAGGCATCGATGATTTTGTTGTCTACTACGACGCATCTATTCAAGGTCTCGGTTACGTTTTGATGCAACGCGAGAAAGTAATTATGTACGCATCTCGTCAACATAAAGTTCATGAGAAGAACTACACTAACCACGATCTGGAATTGGCAGATGTGGTCTTTGTTCTCAAGATCTGGAGATGTTACTTGTACGGTTCCAAATGTACTATTTACACCGATCACAATAGTCTCCAGCACATATTTGAACAGAAGGAGTTAAACATGCGACAACGTCGATGGGTTGAACTCCTCAATGATTATGATTGCGCCATCAAATACCATCCAGGAAAGGCTAACGTTGTAGTTAATGCCCTCATCCGAAAGGAAACCAAACCTAATCAAGTTCGAGCTCTACAACTTACTTTCATTCAAATCTTCCAGAACAAATTCGCAATGCTCAGGTCAAAGCATTGAAGGGGGAGAATCTTCTTGCTGAATCCATGCGAGGTATGGAGAAACAACTTGAAATAAATCAGATGGAATTTGCTATTTCATGGAACGAATATGGGTTCCACTGTATGGAAACTTGAAAGATCTTGTGATGGACGAAGCACACAAGTCTCGATACTTGATTCACCCTGGTTCTGATAAAATGTATCATGATCTAAAGGTACTATATTGGTGGCCTAACATGAAAATAAACATAGCAAGTATGTGAGTAAGTGCTTGACCTGCGCTAGGGTCAAGATTGAATACCAAAACCCATCTAGTTTGCTTCAGCAACCAGAACTACCAATGTTGAAATGGGAACAAATTTCCATGGATTTCATAACTGGATTACCCAAGACACAAAGCGGGAATGACACTATCTGGGTGATCGTGTGTCGCCTAACCAAATCTGCTCACTTCCTTGCAATCAAAGAAACCGACAAGCACGACAAGCTTGCTAGCATCTGCATAAAGGAAGTAGTCTTTCAGCATGGAGTGCTAATCTCCATTATCTCCGAGCGTGATTCTTGTTTTACATCTAATCTCTGGCAATCAATGCAAAAATCACTAGCCTCATGCTTTGATATGAGCACAGCTTACCATCCTCAAACCGATGGTCAAATTGAACGTACCATCCAAACACTTGAAGACATGCTTCGAGCATGTATAATCTATTTTGGTAACGGTTGGGAGAGGCACCTACCCTTTGTGGAATTCTCCTACAATAATAGTTACCACTCTAGTATTTAGGCCTTACCATTCAAAGCGTTATATAAATGGAACTGACAGTCACCCCTCTGTTGGGCTGAAGTCAAAGACAACTGATTACCGGTCCAGAACTTGTACTTGAAACTTCTAAGAAAATTGTTCAGATCATAAATAGTATGGTAACAGTACGTGATCGCTAGAAAAGTTATACTGACAAACGTAGAAAACCATTAGAATTCCAAGTGGGTGACATGGTTTTGTTGAAAATCTCACCTTGGAAAGGTGTGCTTCGTTTTGGGAAACGGTGCAAGTTAAAACCGCGATACGTCAGACCATTTGAGATTACAGAAAGAATTGGCACTGTGGCTTATAGATTGAAGCTACCCGAGGAACTCAGTGGAGTTCAAAACATCTTTCACGTTTCAAACCTAAAGAAGTGTTTATCCAATGAAACACTTGTAGTTCCTTTCGTAGAGTGGGAAACCGATGACAAATTGCGTTTTGTCAAGGAACTAATTGATTTATGGATAGGGAAGTCAAGACTCTTAAACACAACAAATTTCCTATCGTTAGAGTTCGTTGGAACTCGAAATGGTACTACTCACATCCATCAAGGGATCGATGCGACATAATTTCGGTTACAAACTACTGTTGTGAACTCTGTATTGTGATCAGTCATCTACACTTAATTAGAAGAAATTAAATGCATCAAACACTACACCAGTGCAAACACAAACATTTACGTGGCGGAAATTCGGGGAATTACAAGACGTGGCGGTAATTCGAAGAATTTCCGGACCACACACAAGTCTGTCCATTACTACCGCATTTCGGGACGAAATTCCTTTTCAACTTGGGGATGATGTGATACCCTAGGAAAATTCTCAACGCACTAACTTCTTTCATAGACTACTTGCTAAATTTCGTAACGGAATTTCTTTCAATTTGGGGATAATGTGACAACCCGCATTTTTAGGTTATTTTCCATTAACCTTTCTCAGTTAAATCTTTACGATTTATAGAACACTCATGCATGCTTTTGTGTCACATGTGTAAATTATAATATATGGAACTAATACAAACTAGTGGGACTAGTTGTGACAATTGTGCTCTGTAAATGATATACGATGTAAAACAATAACAATTATCATTGAAACAATGTGTTTTGGTGTTAATATATGTGTATTTGTGTTTAAAGATTTTACGATTTGATTCAAGTTCGATTTCAAGCTTTAAATCGCTTTCTGGAAAGTTATACGCAAACTGATACGTAAACGTAATCAGTTTAATGCGACAAACACTCCGGAACAGTGACATAGGCTTAACATACCTTAAATAACCTTTACATAACTTAGAAATAAGTTTTGGAGGGTTTGGTGTGTCGAAAACAAGTTTATTCGATCGCAGGGACTATTTGTGTCAAACTGTGAAAGTATGCCGATTCGTGTGGCAACGAACATTCCGGAGCATGATCATAAGCTAAACATACCTTAAATATCCTTTACATAGCTTAGAAATAGGCTTTGAGGGGTTCGTTATGCGAAAATATGCTTATTTGATCAACAGGGACTAAAAGCGTCAAAAAGTGCATAAGTTTGCATTTACGCGCATATCTTACGTTCTGAACATATCCGGACACCCAAATATTTTTGTAATCATTAAAATATTTTATTTTCATGATCAGAATGCAAAAATACCATTCGTCGTGTAATTTGGATCGTTTTCGCGTCCGTTCGAGTACTCGTCGTAATTAACCAAATAACGCAACCGTACGACCAAACGGACCGACATTCGAGATGTTTTCAAACATATTTTATGTTCTCTATGCTTTAACTTCATTGTAGAGCCTTGAAATGGGGTTACGGGGCTTAAAAACATCAAAAAATAAGTTTTATGTATGCAGGGGCCAAAATTGACATTCTGTCAAACTTATCTCGCGAGCCGCGTAGGATGAGGACCCATATTACGCGGGGCGCGACAGACTTGCACGTCAGAAAGATTGTATCTGGCCACAACAGCTGTTTTCATGCAATTTTAACATGGTTTTGGGATACCATTTGCTTGTTTTTGAGTTCTCCTTATATTGTAATCTATGTGTCACAAGTGTATGGCTTAGATTAAGCTTTGAATTGCTCAAAAACACCTGTAATCATCTTGTGAACTCAAGACTTTCTATAAATACCCACCAAGTTTGCATTTGTTCCTTGCTCAAATTGATTTAATCTGCTCTAAGTTGAAGCTAAGGCTTCATACCTGAGTATTTTAGATCAATTATTCCTAGCTTGGACCCTTTGTAAGCTTCTTTCATGCTTGTTTATGCTTTTCAAGCATGAAAGTCAAACAGTGTTTGACTTTCTGCTTTGACCAGGTTATGGTCAAGTCGAAGTTCGTTCGAACTTTGCAACGTGAGCGTAGTCACGATGGTTATAGTCCCTTGTGACTATACCTGCTGATTACCACGTTGATTAGTCGAAGTGACGAGTCAAAGTTTCGGTCAAAATGCCGATTATGCGCATTTTGGGACGAAGTTATTTTCGTATATCAAAACACTTTGTTTTGATATCAAACCTGTTTTCTAACTTAGTTAAACATGTTTTAACATGTTTAACTCGTCACTTTTAGTCTAGTGCTTGTTTAGGGTCGTAAGTCAAGCGGTCTTGACAACCGCTTAGACTTTCGAACCTGACCCATTTGGTCGATCATTAGGATCCGACCAAACATATTTTTGTGACCATAGTTGTATAGGGAATAACCTTCCGAGGTTATACCTTATGGTCACTTAGTTTAATTAGTTGTATGATAGGTAGATTATATGCCTTAGGGAAATGACCAAAATGCCCTTTTCATGCATAATTTGAATTTAAGCATATGTAACTTAAATTTTGTCACTTAAACTGATTATGCAACATATTTAAACATGTTAGGGCATATAATACTTGTCATAGGACGAGTTAGGCGTCTCGAACGCGCATTTGCGCGAACGACGTGTTAAAGTAGCATAAGCTACCTTAATGGGTCGTAACGGGTCGAAAGCACTTAGGATAGATTTAGAATGTAGGCTTTGTTAAACCATATCACATGAGTTCCAATACTCATTTGGTTTACGAGACCTCATTCTACCCGATCTTTCGATTTAGGTGTCGATTTATTAACTAGCGATCCGATTACTAGGTGCCACTTGAATTCCTTGATTTGCCCGAGCTTGTTTAGTTCACTTTAATCAAGGATACCTTGCAATCTCAAGTGAGTACATAGTTCCCCTATTTTACTGTTTTCGATTGTTTTGGGGTGATTCATATGTATTAAACGATTTCGATGCTTTCAACGATGATTTAAAAAAAAACGAATACTATGGTTTATATTAAACACAACAATTTCAATAATGTGAACGAACTTGTTGGGACGTAATTACATAACGAATGACATTCATTAGCTTTGGCCGAGCCAACCAGTAATAGGTTATGGTACCATAGGATCTGACAAATCCCGTTATCGGACTGCCACCATGGTTATGTATGGGGGTTATGTGGGCAACGACTGAACCTAATGATTGTTAACTTAACCTTTGGTGGTTTATTAATACGAGTTGAACGATGGATGAGTTGCGAAGGTTTGAATGTATTCACGAGACGACGAAAAGTTAGTTTTCACAATTAAAACGAGAACGATTTTGAACGATTGAACAAATTATGAACGATTATGAACGAATTGAACGATTTAAACAAATGAACGATGGTCTATTACAGGAACGAGTTAAACGATTCAAAACGATGGGTTTTTGGTATGTGATTAGATAACGGGACATGTGTAATGTGATAAAAGCATGGTAGATACGCCGTTGGTACTTCTTATATACAAGTGCTTCTATCATACTACATTCCGTGACGTTATTTAGTTCACTTGGACGAACGATTTTAAACGATGTCACACAACGATGTTTACTATATGATATAAACCATACGAGTTTAATTACGAGAATGATTTACAATTTGGTTTACTTAAACAAATGTTCTGGGTTAAGATTCATGGCAACGAGATTTTATAAACCATAACCAACTTATTTTGAGCTGGGTATTCACATTGCAATACTAAACTCTTTTCAAAACAAGGTTTTCAATTAACGACTCTTATAGTTAAACGAGGTATTGCAACGTGTAAACGAGCCATGAATCCGACACTCTCACAAACCCTATGTGCTGACCGGCATTTCTTTGCTGACTTTATTTTCACATATGTTTTAGGTGGTGTTGAATGATGTTGAATGCGACTAGGATGCATGCTCACTTAGGACTGGACGAGGCCTTAGTGACTTAATAACGATGATAGTCGATATGTGAACTTGTTTGTGTTAACTTTAAGACAATGTAAATATTTAATAATTCAATAAAACGAAACTTTTTGAATCCATGGTTGTGAAACAATAATTCTGTCGCTCCACTCCCCGATGTTTCCGATGCGGTTTGTTGTTTTACGCGGTCGGGGTGTGACAGAAGAGTTGGTATCAGAGCTCATGGTTATAGGGAATTAGGTTATTAATAATGCTTTGACCTAGACTATAACTTTTCTAGGACCCTAACGCGAGTTTTCTTGCGTTTAGATTCTAAAATAATACTGTCACCAATCTTTAGGTGATAACCACAACAAGAACACAATAACAAATCCGTTTTGAAAATCAATCATCTATTCTTAGATGATTTGTTATAAGGTTTTGAACCTTCAAAATTTTCAAATCTCGTCAAAGTTTGGGTCTTATAGTGTGAACACGTGCAATCTGGAAGGGTTGGTGCATGTATCCTGAGTTTTCTGTCTAAGGCTAGAGTGTTCGTACAAATCCACATAATCGGACCAGTCACTCTTACCTGGGAACTCTTGGGGTGAGTGTCCACTTGTAGGCTAAAGGATGTCTTCACGATACATTATATTGACCCATTTACTTTGATTAGTCACTGTGTATCGCTTGTTTGTTCGAGGTAACAAACTAATGATCACCTTCCTTGTGTTTTGTCGATGTTTTCAATACCTCTTTTGTTTATCCAATTGTCGACCTCACTCTTTACTCATGTTTCCTTGTTCTTTTTAGAATATGCCTCCTCGACGAGATGCACAACCACAAACTAACGCCGAACTCGCAGCTATTATCACTCAGTAGATCGCTACTGTGATTCTGAACCTAATAACTCAGATTAATCAAGCGAACAACAATAACAACAATGCTCAGTGATGTTTTAAGACTTTCAATTCGGCTAAACCACTAAAGTTTTCTGGGTCTCAAGGAGCAACTACGCTCCTACAATGGTTCGAGAGTGTGGAGAGTACATTTAGACATGTTCAGTGTCCGAATGAATGAAAGGTTGAGTTTGCATCCAGTGTTTTCGAGAAGCGTGCTCTTACATGGTGGAACGGTGTGATGCGTGATAGGGTGCCGATTTGAAACAAGGGCTTTGGAATGAGTTCTGTCCCTGTCACGAAATAAGGGCTTTGGAACGAGATTTCGACGATCTGAAACAAGATGGGGGAGAACACTGTGCGTATACGGATCGTATGAGGAGCTGAGTTTATTGTGTCCTACTATGGTTACCCCGTTGGAGAAAGCGATTGAGAGGTATATCGATGGTCTGCCTGATTCTGAGCAAGATATAGTTACTGGTAGTAATCCTACCACTGTGCGTCAGGCTATCGAATTGGCTGCAACGCTGACCGAGTCAGAAGTCAGGAAAGGTAAACTGACCCGCAAGGGTAACAAGAAGCAGCCGACCGATACCACACAAGACAGGGTAAGGGAAAGAAAAAGGGCGAGTCATCAAAGGGGTCGAGGAAGCACAAGGCTTCCCAAAATTTTGCTGTTACTGCACAAAATGCTCAGAACCCACCAGCACAACCTCCCGCCAAGAAATAGTATGCTGGTACTGCACCTCACTGCAATAGGTGCAATGGTCATCATACGACCCAACAGGCTTGTAAACAGTGCACCACTTGTGGTAAACTTGGGCATACGGCCAACATTTGTCGTTTGGGTCAGAATCAAGCTGCTCAGAATCCAGCATAGGTTCAGGGAAATGCTGATAGATTTCTACTTGGCTCGTGTTATAACTGCGGATAGATGGGTCATTTCCGCAAAAATTGACCGAAACTGGAGAATCCGAATGCCAATGCCACTGTGAATCCCGCTCGTGGACGAGCATACAATTTGAATGCCTACGAGGCTCGTGCTGACAACGAGGTTGTTAATGGTACGTTCCTTGTTAACCGTCAACCTGCATCTGTTCTTTTCGATTCTGGTGCCGATAGAAGTTTTGTGTTGTTAACATTTGCGCCTTTACTTGCGATGCCTAGAACTAAACTAGGGAAACCCTTATCTGTCGAAGTTGCTACTGGTAAACCTCTCGTACTCGACTCTGTTATTCGCGATTGTCAATTGAACCTCGATAACCATCTTTTTCCTATTGACCTCACACCAATGCAACTTGGGAGTTTCAAAATTATCGTGGGTATGGATTGGTTAACCAAACATCACGCTGAGGTGGTTTGTTTCGATAAGATTGTTCGTATTCCTATTTCGTCTGGTGAAGTCCTAGAGGTTCGTGGCAAGAAACCATCTGGAGGTTTGAAACTCATGTCGTATACGAAAGCCCAAAGTTACTTACGAAAAGGATATGTAGCATTTCTGGCACATGTTACAGAGGAGAAATGCAAGAATAAGAGTATTCAAGATATTTTGATTGTTCGAGATTATCCAGAGGTGTTTCCTGATGAACTTCCTGGTTTACCTCTAGTTCGTCAAGTCGAATTTCATATTGATCTTGTACCTAATGCCAACCCGATTGTGAAAGCACCTTATCGTTTTGCACCGTCTGAGATGCAAGAGTTATCGAAACAGCTTCAAGAGTTATCTGACAAAGGATTCATCCAACCGAGTTATTCACCTTGGGGCGCTCCAGTCTTGTTTGTGAAAAAGAAAGATGGATCTTTCAGAATGTGTATCGATTATCGTGAGCTTAATAAGCTTACCATCAAGAATCGATATCCTCTACCTCGAATCGTTGATCTCTTTGATCAGCTGCAAGGTGCTTCATGTTTCTCCAAGATCGATATGCGTTCTGGGTATCATCAGCTTCGTGTACTCGAAGAAGATATTCCCAAAACTGCTTTCCGTACGAGATATGGTCACTATGAGTTCACTGTCATGCCTTTTGGTTTGACGAATGCCCCAACTATTTTCATGGATTTAATGAATAGGGTTTGTAAACCTTATTTAGACAAATTCATCATTGTGTTCATTGACGACATTCTCATTTATTGGAAGTTTCGAGCCGATCACAAACAACATCTTCGTCTGACGATGGAACTCCTAAAGAAGGAACAACTTTTCGCCAAATTCTCCAAGTGTGAATTTTAGCTTAAGGAAGTTCAGTTTTTGGGTCATATTGTTAACAAGCAGGGTATTCATGTGGATCCTTCCAAAATCGCTGCTATTATGGATTAGAACACACCTACGACACCCACAGAAGTTCGCTCTTTTCTTGGTCTTGCTGGTTACTATCGACGATTTATTTCGAACTTCTCGAAGATCGCGGTTCCTCTCACTGCTTTGACTCAAAAGAATAAGCCTTTTGAGTGGGGACCTAAACAAGAAGAAGCGTTCCAAACGCTGAAATGAAAATTCTTTGATGCTCCTGTTTTATCTTTGCCCGATGGAAATGATGATTTCGTTGTCTATTGTGACGCGTCGAATCTAGGCCTTGGTTGTGTCCTCATGCAACGAGGCAAAGTTATAGCTTATGCGTCAAGACAACTGAAAGTTCACGAGAAGAACTACACGACTCATGATCTTGAGTTGGGAGCTGTGGTTTTTACACTCAAAATCTGGAGACACTATCTTTATGGAACGAAGTGTGTGGTTTTCACAGACCACAAAAGTCTCCAGCACATTTTAAATCAGAAGGAGCTAAACATGAGACAACGACGCTGGGTTGAACTATTGAACGATACTGTGAAATTCGCTACCGTCCTGGTAAGGCGAATGTCGTAGGCGATGCGCTAAGTCGAAAGGAACGAGTCAAGCTTAATTTTGTTCGCACTCTATCCGATATTCAAACTCGTGTCTCTCAAGCTCAACGTACTTGTGTTACACAAAATTTGATGGGTAAGGAATTACCACGTCAACTTGAGCTTAAACTCGAAACGAAGGATGATGGGTTACTCTATTTCAAGGATCGTTTGTGGATTCCGAAACAAGACGATCTTCGCACTTTAGTGATGGACGAATCTCATAAGTCTCGATATTCTATCCATCCTCGTGCTGACAAAATGTACAAGGATCTTCGTACTCAGTACTGGTGGCCTGGTATGAAGAAGGATATTGCTTTATATGTATCGAAATGCCTAACTTGTCTCTAAGTTAAGGCTGAACATCAACGACTATCTGGTTTGCTTGTACAACCAGAGATACCGGTTTAGAAGTGGGAGAACATTGCAATGGATCTCATCACTAAGTTACCATGCACATCTAGAGGTCACGATGCTATTTGGGTTATCATTGATCGATTAACGAAGTCAGCTCACTTTATACCGATTCGCGAGGATCTATCTGCGGATAAACTTGCCAAGATTTATGTTGATGAGATTGTGTCTCGACATGGTGTTCCTTTGGATATCATATCTGATCGTGATGCTTAATTTTCCTCTCACTTTTGGAAGACCATGCAATCTGCTATGGGAACCCAACTAAATCTAAGCACTGCTTATCATCCCCAAACAGATGGACAATCCGAGAGAACGATACAAACACTGGAGGATATGCTCAGAGCATGCGTGATAGACTTTGGTGGTAATTGGGATTCTCATCTACCGTTAATTGAATTCTCTTACGATAATAGTTATCATGCTAGCATCAATATGGCACCGTTCGAAGCTTTATACGGTCGAAAATGTCATTCACCTGTCTGTTGGAATGAGATTGGTGAAGCTCAGCTTACTGGACCTGAGCTCATTCTGGAAACAATAGATAAAATCAAGAAAACTCGCGATAATCTTCTGACAGCTAGAAGCCGTCAAAAGAGTTACGCGGATATGCGACACAAGCCCTTGGAATTTCAAGTCGGAGACCGTGCCCTACTCAAGGTATCTCCTTGGAAGGGAGTGGTGAGATTTGGAAAGAAAGGAAAACTTGCACCACGATATGTTGGACCATTTAAGATTGTTGAAAGAATTGGAAAGGTTGCCTATCGACTAGAGCTACCTCCTGAACTTGGGAATATTCACCCAACATTCCACATGTCCAATTTATGAAAGTGTTTAGCCGATACCGATCTTCATATTCCACTCGACGAAATTCAAGTTGATGAAACGGTGCACTTTGTCGAGAAACCTGTGGAGATAGTGGACCGTGAAATCAAACAATTGAAGAACAAGCGAATACGATTAGTCAAGGTTCGCTGGGAGTTCAAACTTGGCCGAGAGTTTACTTGGGAATGTGAGGACCAAATGAAGGCGAAATATCCACATTTGTTTTCACAAGTATCCTCTAGTTAAAATTCGGGATGAAATTTCCTAAAGTAGGGAGACTGTGACAACTGTGCTTTGTAAACAATGTACGATGTAAAACAATAACAATTATCAATGAAACAATTTGTTTTGGTGTTAATATATGTGTATTTGTGTTTGACGATTTTACGATTTGATTCGAGTTCGATTTCAAGCTTTAAATCGCTTTCTGGAAAGTTATACGCAAACTGATGCGTAAACGTAATCAGTTTAACGCGAAAAATACTCTAGAACAGTGACATAGGCTTAACATACCTTAAATAACCTTTACATAACTTAGAAATAAGTTTTGGAGGGTTTGGTGTGTCGAAAACAAGTTTATTCGATCGCAGGGACTATTTGTGTCAAACTGCGAAAGTATGCCGATTCGTATGGCAACGAACATTCCGGAACATGATCATAAGCTAAGCATACCTTAAATATCCTTTACATAGCTTAGAAATAGGCTTTGAGGGGTTCATTATGCGAAAATACGCTTATTTGATCAACAGGGACTAAAAGCGTCAAAAAGTGCATAAGTTTGCATTTACGCGCATATCTTACGTTCTGAACATATCCGGACACCCAAAAATGGATCCTTTTTGCGTCCGTTCGAGTTTTCATTGTAATTAACCGAATAACGCAACCGTACGACCAAACGAACCGACATCCGAGATGTTTTCAAGCATATTTTATGTTCCCTATGCTTTAACTTCATTGTAGAGCCTTGAAATGGGGTTAACGGGGCTTAAAAAATCAAAAAACAGAGTTTTATACATGCAGGGGCCAAAATTGCATTCTGTCAAACTCATCTCACGGGCCGCGTAGGATGAGGACCCATATTACGCGGGGCGCGACATACTTGCAGGTAAAAAACGTTGTATCTGGCCACAACAGCTGTTTTCATGCAATTTTAACATGGTTTTGGGATACCATTTGCTTGTTTTTGAGTTCCCCTTGTATTGTAATCTATGTGCCACAAGTGTATGGCTTAGATTAAGCTTTGAATTGCTCAAAAAACACTAGTAATCATCTTGTGAACTCAAGACTTTCTATAAATACCCACAAAGTTTGCATTTGTTCCTTGCTCAAATTGATTTAATCTGCTCTAAGTTGAAGCTAAGGCTTCATACCTGAGTATTTTAGATCAATTCTTCCTAGCTTGGACCCTTTGTAAGCTTCTTTCATGCTTGTTTATGTTTTTCAAGCATGAAAGTCAAACAGTGTTTGACTTTCTGCTTTGACCAGGTTATGGTCAAGTCAAAGTTCGTTCGAACTTTGCAACGTGAGCATAGTCACGATGGTTATAGTTCCTTGTGACTATACCTACTGATTACCACGTTGATTAGTCGAAGTACCGATTCAAAGTTTCGGTCAAAAGGCCGATTATGCGCATTTTGCGACGAAGCTATTTTCGGATATCAAAACACTTTGTTTTGATATCAAACCTGTTTTCTAACTTAGTTAAACATGTTTTAACATGTTTAACTCGTCACTTTTAGTCTAGTGCTTGTTTAGGGTCGTAAGTCAAGCGGTCTTGACAACCGCTTAGACTTTCGAACCCGACCCGTTTGGTCGATCATTAGGATCCGACCAAACATATTTTTGTGACCATAGTTGTATAGGGAATAACCTTCCAAGGTTATACCTTAGGGTCACTTAGTTTAATTAGTTGTTTGATAGGTAGATTATATGCCTTAGGAAATGACCAAAATGCCCTTTTCATGCATAATTTGAATTTAAGCATATGTAACTTAAATTTTGTCACTTAAACTGATTATGCAATATATTTAAACATGTTAGGGCATATAATACTTGTCATAGGACTAGTTAGGCATCTCAAACGCGCATTTGTGCGAACGACGCTTTAAAGTAGCATAAGCTACCTTAATGGGTCTTAACGGGTCGAAAGTACTTAGGATAGATTTAGAATGTAGGCTTTGTTAAACCACATCACATGAGTTCCAATACTCATTTGGTTTACGAGACCTCATTCTACCCGATCTTCCGATTTAGGTGTCGATTTATTAACTAGCGATCCGATTACTAGGTGCCACTTGAATTCCTTGATTTTCCCGAGCTTGTTTAGTTCACTTTAATCAAGGATACCTTGCAATCTCAAGTGAGTACATAGTTTCCCTATTTTACTATTTTCAATTGTTTTGGGGTGATTCATATGTGTTAAACGATTTCGATGCTTTCAACGATGATTTCCAAAAAAACGAATACTATGGTTTATATTAAACACAACGATTTCAATAATGTGAACGAACTTGTTGGGACGTAATTACATAACGAATGACACTCATTAGCTTTGGCCGAGCCAACCAGTAATAGGTTATGGTACCATAGGATTTGACAAATCCCGTTATCGGACTGCCACCATGGTTATGTATGGGGGTTATGTGGGTAACGACTGAACCTGATGATTGTTAACTTACCCTTTGGTGGTTTGTTAATACGAGTTGAAGATGGACGAGTTGCGAATGTTTGAATGTATTCATGAGACGACCAAAAGTTAGGTTTTCACAATTAAAACGAGAACGATTTTGAATGATTGAACGATTATGAATGAATTAAATGATTTGGAACGATTTGAATGATTTAAACAAATGGACGATGGTCTATTACATGAACGAGTTAAACGATTTAAACGATGGGTTTTTGGTATGTGATTAGATAACGGGACGAGTGTAATGTGATAAAAGCATGGTAGATACGCCGCTGGTACTTCTTATATATAAGTGCTTCTATCATACTACATTCCGTGACGTTATTTAGTTCACTTAGACGAACAATTTTAAAGGATGTCACACAACGATGTTTACTATATGATATAAACCATGCGAGTTTAATTACGAGAATGATTTACAATTTGGTTTACTTAAACAAATGTTCTGGGTTAAGATTCATGGAAACGAGATTTTATAAACCATAACCAACTTATTTTGAGCTGGTTATTCACATTGCAATACCAAACTCTTTTCAAAACAAGGTTTTCAATTAACGACTCTTATAGTCAAACGAGGTATTGCAACATGTAAACGAAAACGAGGTATTGCAACATGTAAACGGGCCCTGAATCCGAAACCCTCACAAACCCTATGTGCTCGCCGGCATTTCTTTGCTGACTTTATTTTCACGTATATTTCAGGTGGTGTTGAATGATGTTGAATGCGACTAGGATGCATGCTCACTTAGGACTGGACGAGGCCTTAGTGACTTAATAATGATGATAGTCGATATGTGAACTTGTTTGTGTTAACTTTAAGACAATGTAAATATTTAATAATTCAATAAAACGAAACTTTTTGAATCCATGGTTGTGAAACAATAATTTTGTCGCTCAACTCCCCGACGTTTCCACCACGGTTTGTTGTTTTACGCGGTCGGGGTGTGACACTAGTCTTTGTTGGATCATCGTCTGACCCTAACGAGTCAATCTGAAGAGTTCAACGTCAAAATCAAAGGCGGAATCGATGAAATCAACGTAACACAGCTTGTTTTCCCTTAATTATCTTCTTATTAACCAATTATGAGCTTTTACAGATTCAAATGACAAATGGACAACACCTCGACTCAGAAACTATGGTCTAATTCCGTTTTAAATAACACAGGCACTTCAGTATTTATAGGCGTTTAATTCCGCTTGAAACCATCTCAAACGAAATTAACATTCAAACGGAATTACCTAATTCCATGCGGAATTAGTAATCTCGTTTGAAACCTCTAATTCCGTTTGAAATGACATTAAGCCCATTTCAAGCGGAATTACCTAAATACTTGTTTTCTCGATATCCGTGCCCTGATCTATCTAATACAATACAAGACTCAATAAAAACGAAGTTAACAGACATCAGTGCACCAACAGACTCCCCCTTGGATGTTGATGAAGTCTTTAGCATCCAGTCTTCAATCTTTAGTCTTGATTTATCATTCTCTGCTCTAAATTGTCTTGACATTGTAAAGCATCCTTCAATTCTTTTATCTTCAAACTCACCTTTGAATGTTGATCCAGAATTTTGACTCCCCCTTTCGAAGACTCCCCCTCACGATAAGTTGGGACTTAAATTCTGGTTCAAACTTTGACATTTTTCTTTGCCATGGGGATCTTGACTCCTGTTTCCTGTTTCTCAAACATATAACATTATAATCTATTCTTGTTTAAACATCTTTTATTATTCATCAGTTTTAGAAATCCACTTAAGTATTCAGGTCCAAGTTAATGACCCTGATTACTCAATTTATCTACCAAGTCCAACTTAATGACCTTGGTTGATCTGAGACAAATCACACTGACATTTTGTTCAACTTTGTTCAAACAATTTTCTGAAATTTACAAGTTTCAAATTAATGAACTTGTTTTAACTTTTCAATTTCTCAATTATCATGTTAAGCTCTCAACTCATCATCCAGCTCAGAAACTTCCTGCATCTGCTTCAATTCGAATCTGAAGATCAGCTTTCCACTTTGGTTTGTCAGAAAATAAAGCAGAAATTTTAAAATCTTTTTGGATTTTTAATAAAGTTTCTAAACTAGAAAATGAAATACAGAAATAAAATGTAATAAAAGTAAACTATTTACAAACATATTTTTGGCGAGCGTGTTAGGGAATCATATCAGCTATTCGACAAGTCACAAGTACCGTTAAGCTTTAATTTCATACTCAGAAATAAACAATTCACTTAGATTGTCGATATACTGATCCACTTAAATTCTCACACAAATTTCAATCTGTCCAGGATACGGATTTAGTGTTTTAAGAACTTAAACTCATTCATGTGTCCCACCTCTTGAATATACTCCCGTATCCAGATCCCAATATTCAGTCTTACAGGTGAGTATACCACAGATGATATCTGTAAGGGGTTAAATTGCGAAGACCGTGAGAGCTCAGGTCAGAACTTCCGTTCAGCAGAGAGATGACGGCTCGTCTTTCGGTGTGTCCCCTTTAGAGGATCTTTTTTACAACAGCCATGATTAGCTCATCATTTTTAGCTGAGGGCAGGCTTTTATTTCAAGCAAGCGTAAAGTATTATACGGGGACTAGGCCATTGCTTCCGCAAAATCAGAAGTCCCGGGATAATACCCCAGATATCACTGAGTATAAAGACCTAGTATCTCAGAAATAGGGATCTTTCAAACAAGATTTCAGGGGTTACCTATATATCCAAGTAGTGTTCCCCACGAAATAAGCAAGTAAGGATTTAGGTTTATATCCCGAACAAACCTACTAAATGTGTAAAAACCTATCGACACATCATCAGCGAGACTGTTTAAAACTTTTAAACATTACATTTCTTTAGCATACTGTAACTGTCAAGCCAATGTACTATCATTTTCCCTTTTTACACAAGCTCTTTTCTGGTTTTCTATTGTTTTTGTATTTTGAAAATATCTCATGTTTTTGGATTTTTGAAATTTTTACTGTTTTTGTATTTTCTGAAAATATTACCCTATACTCCCCCTAAATACCAAAACAAGTAAAAAATCGACAAACCATTGCAGATTGCTTCTCAATATCAACTACAATGTCTCCTTCATCAACGCCAAGAATCTCCTCCAACACCGATAAAAGTTTCATACCGTTCAATTTTAACAAATATTGAAAACGAGTTTTATCAAATGCTTTGGTATGTAAATCAGCTTTTTGTTTGTCAGTGTGGATTTTCTCAATTCGAATCAACTTCTTCTCGAAACAATATCGGATGAAGTGATGACGAATTTCAATGTGTTTCGTTTTAGCGTGATGAACAGGATTTTTAGTAATGTTTATCGCTGCCTCATTATCAACAAAGATAGGGGTGTTAAGAAATTGCAAACCATAGTCGCGCATCTGTTGCTGGATCCACAAGATCTGAGAGCAGCAACTGCTAGCAGATACATACTTAACTTCACATGTGGACAAAGCTACAGAGGTCTGCTTCTTGCATTGAAAGGTGACCAATCGTGATCCGAAAAACTGGCACCCCACTGTTGTTGATTTAGCGTTAACTTTGCAGCATCCGAAATCGGAATCGGAATACCCTTCGAGCATGAAATCGCCTTCTCTTAGATACCACAACCCCAATGATGGAGTTCCTTTCAGGTAGCGTAATATCTGTTTCACAATCACCATATGCGAAGCTCTTGGGTTAGACTGAAATCTTGCTACGAGGCAGGCTGGATACATAATATTGGGTCTTGAAGCAGTTAAGTACATCAGCGATCCGATCATGGAACGATACAACGTTTCATCTACCTTCTCTCCGGTGAGATCAGGGTTTATCCCATGGTTCGTCGCTAACAGGGTGGAAGCTGGAGTATTACCTGACATCCCAAATTTTTCTAAGATATCATGAACATACTTCGTTTGATGTATGAAAATTCCTTTAGGCAGTTGATCAACTTGAAGTCCCAAGAAGAATTTCATCTCACCCATCGATGACATTTCAAATTTTTGCTTCATAACTCTTTCAAAATCTTTGCACAGATTTTCATTTGTAGACCCAAATATGATGTCGTCCACGTATATTTGAACTATCAGAAGATGTCCGTTGACCTCTTTGGTGAAGAGAGTGGCATCCACTTTTCCACGAATGAAGCTGTTGGCTAACAGGTGTTGAGACAATGTCTCGTACCAAGCTCTCGGGGCCTGGTGTAAACCATACAGCGCTTTATCCAGCAAATAAACCTTGTCTTTGTGGATTGGATCGGTAAAGCCCGGTGGCTGTCCGACATATACCTCCTCTTTTACCTTCCCATAGAGAAACGCCGATTTAACATCTAGCTGATAAACTTTAAAATTTTTCCATGATGCAAATGCTAGGAAGATTCTGATTGCTTCAAGTCTAGCCACGGGAGCATATACTTCGGTGAAATCTATCCCCTCCTGCTGACTGAAACCCTGGACTACTAGTCGAGCTTTGTTACGAATAATAACCCCTCTATCGTCTCTCTTGCACTTGAACACCCACTTGGTGTTTATCTTCCTTTGACCATCGGGCAAGTCTACTAACTTCCACACTCCTAACTTCTCAAACTGACTCAACTCTTCTTGCATAGCATTGACCCAAGAATCTTCAGTTAGCGCCTCCTTATATGTTCGTGGTTCAATCTGCGAAATAAAACAATTTAATGAAAACTCAGTTTCTAAAGGAGCTACTGTAGAATAAAAACATGTAAGGCCTTGGTCAATTTGACGTCTAGTGCGAATGCCTGATTGTAATTCTCCAATAATCAACTCTTCTGGATGGTATGAAAGAGTTCTCGGCATCACCTCGCCCGGAACATCTACCTCGCCTTCCAAATTTGTGACATTCTGATTTGCACCTTGTTCACTGACTGGAATTGTTTGACTTGAAATCTGGATCTGCTCCCCCTCAGAATCTGAATCACCATGATCAAATACAGGCATATTATCAGATTCTTGATTATCATTGACTGCCGTCTGATTATCATGAGCAACTTCATCTTGTTGAATATCATCATGTTCTCCAGCATTACTACTAGGACCTGCTTCATTGTCATTAGAAGCTCGATTTTGACGTCTAGAATACTCAGCTGGGAACCTTTCCTGCGATGACTCATACTCTCTCAGAATATCCAACTCATCAAAGAAATCTTCTTCTTCTTCCTCTTCCATGTCAAACGAATTCCACAAAGTATCATAGTGAAAACGCCATGAATCGTCGGGATTTTGCAGTGGCATTGTGTAGCCTTGACATTAAACATTATGTTCCTCAATAATCCGCTTTTTAGCTCGGAACAAAGACTCGTTTCAAAGGACTTGAGTATCCCACAAATATTCCCTCGATACTCTTTGGACCAAACGTTCCAAAAGGTTCTAGAACTGTACAGGGAGACCCAAACGGTTCTAAATACTTTAGGTTCGGTTTGCGGTTATTGATCAACTCAAAACACGTCTTGTTGAACTTCTTCACTGTGAGAACCCGGTTGAGTGTATAGCAAGCGGCTGACACTGCTTCTGCCCAAAAGTTAACAGGTAATTTAGAATCAGCAAGCATTGTCCTAGCCGTTTCAATTAGCGTCCTGTTCTTTCTTTCAGCTACTCCATTCTGCTGCGGAGTGTAAGGTGCGCTAAATTCATGCAATATACCTCTTTCATCACAATATTCTTCCATTTTGACATTCTTGAACTCAGTACCATTGTCACTACGTAATCTTCTGATGCGGTTTTGGTACAAGTTTTCTATCTTTTTGAAAAGTGTCATTAAACGTTCAAACGTCTCATCTTTTGACTTCAAAAATAATACCCATGAAAATCTTGAGTAATCGTCTGTAACTACTAGACAATAGAGATCCCCAGTTATGCTTTTGACGTTCACTGGACCAAACAGATCCATATGGAGTCTCTCTAAAGGTCTCAAAATTGAGTTTTCCTTCTTCTTAGGGTGAGATTTCTTCTTTTGCTTGCCTTTGACACAGCTAATGCACTCCCCCTCAAGATGAAAACCTTTCACATGAACACCAATTACTAAATCATTATGCACCAGGTGATTCATTTTTCGCAAGTGAATATGACCCATTTTTCGATGCCATAATTGTGATTCTTTTTCCGTTGCTCTTGACATAAAACAATGAGCTTGACCCGTGGTAGTAGTTGCTACACTCATGTCCAATACATACAGATCATTGACTCTGGGCGCTCTCATGATAACCCACTCTTCGGGAACAACAAATCCTGGTTTCAAGATCAAACATTCTTTGTCTGTAAAGTGCGTTGTATACATACGATCACAAATCTGAGTGATGCTGAGAAGATTGTTTTCAAGCTCGGCGATGTAATTTACTCTTTCAAACGTAACAATACCATTCGATAAAGTTCCTTCACCAACTATTCGACCACCTTGATTTCCCGCAAATCCCACATAACCTCCATTAAACCCTTTAACATCATATAGTAGGGTCTTCTTCCCCGTCATGTGCCGAGAAGCTCCACTATCCATAATCCAACGTGAAACAGATCTTGGAAGCTCCTGCACATTTCAAAAACATTTTAGTTAGATGTTGATGCCACCCAAGCCTCTTTTGACTTGGGCAACTTGACATTTAAGTGAGTTTTTGCAATGTAAAGTGGCGGAAAATTCTTGTCATTCATCTTTAAGCTCTCCTCAGACCCAATCTCAACCTTTTTGTATAAACAGAAATCATTTTGAGAAGGTTGACTAGATGATTGGTCTTTCTTTGGTACATTCTTCTTAGTAATCTCTTGTGGTTCAAATTTCTCATAGTAATCCAAAGGAACATTCATCTTTACCGGAGTGGTAGAAGACGATTGTTTTTCAGTCTCAGAAACCTTTGGTTTTGAAGAACTTGATTTCTTATCAACTGATTTTGGCTTCCATGTTTGTTGAGGCAAAGCCACCCGTTTGTAAAACTTGTCAGTTTTAGTTACCACATTCTTTACGGGTTCATTTTTGATTTTGTTGTTTTCATTTTTCAAAACTCTTTTCTCAACAACCAATGGAGCTTTTCCTTTTGCATCAGCTTTCCTTTTCTGACTCTCAACAACTTCAGACTTAGGCTTTAAGTTGGTACACTTTCGTGCAATATGTCCAACTTGATTACATTTGAAACATATTCGGGTGTCAACTACCCGACTTGTGCCTTCTTCTCAAAGAATTCTTCATTTGTTTTCGAAAAAATCTTAGATTCTTCATCAGAAAGTGAACTTGAACTCGAAACAAACACCTTTTCTCAGCAAACCTTCTGTTTTGAACATTCTTTTTCTGATAATTCTTACCACCCCGATATCCACCCGACCATTTGTTTTGATAGTTGTTATAAAAACATGGTGGAACAACAGGTTTCTTGTAGTAAGCTTTATCTTTTTCAAAATTCATTTGCCTCTTTGTCTGATTTAAACCTTCTACTTCAGACAGATCAATTTCAACCAATTTGAACACGTTTTTCAATTTGTTCACATTAACATTCTCAAATGGAAACTCAGAATCCGAATACAACTTATCCGATCCCGACATCTTGTACATGACAAGAGTAGGTTCTTCATTTAAGTTGTTTTTGGATTTTGGTTTCGGAATGTAATTGTTCAAAAAACATTGTTCATCCTCAGCTGAATCACTTTCAGACTTCAAAACATTTTCAGGCATGCGTTTAACAATTTTTGACTGAACACTATCCTCATCGGATGATGTATTGAATGTAACATCAATTGACTCTGGAAGTTTTACCTCATCATCATTAACCAAACCGGACTTTTTCTTTGAAAAATTGTTTAACACTGGCGGTGGAACCTGATGATACCCAACCCCAGTTCCATCCGAATAAACGTCTTCGCCTGCTTTGTTTTTCCCGATGGGTTTGGGAACAATGTGTTGTAAAACAAAGCTTGCGGAGTTGTAACTAGTTAATTTCAGATTGATGCGCTCATTTTCAATTTTAGCTTCTTGAACTTGAAGCTTTAGATTAGCAATCTCATCCAACTGTTGGTTGATTTGCTCTTCTTTAACTCTAAGAACACCGGTCAGCTGAAGATTTTCTTTGTTTGTTTTACCATTTCTTTCATCAGAATCTTTTACCGTTCGTTTTAATTTTTCAAAATTTTCTGAAATTTGACGATTTTCAAGAATCAATTTTTCATTTTCTTTCCTAATTCTTTCTACGTCATTTTTATCGTTCTCGATTTTCTCAGTTAATTCTTTTAATTTGTCGTTCGAAGCTTTTAACAATTTATCACGGTTTAAGATCTGATCTTCAACATTTCTGACTCTACCAGTCAGTTCTTCAACCTTCTTACCGCTGAGGTAAGCAATTGTACTACAAACTTTGCACTCTTTCATGCAATTTTTGCAGTCTTCCTTAGTTTTATCTTTCTTACCTGACTCATGTGTATCATTTGAACTGACCTTGTTTTTGGACTCAGTTCCAGAACCAGAAACTACCTCTAGTTCTTTTGCTGCAAAAACTTTATCAGCCATCTTCTTCAAGTTTTATGCGGTAAACTCTTGTGATGTATCAATAATCCCGTCATCAACTTTCTTTGGCTGCGACTCTTTTTCTGTCTCTTTCACTTTCTCATCAGCTTCTCCTCCTCCCCACCACATTCTTTGCCTGGCTTCTTCTTCTTCAGCAATTTGTTTGGTGAGAATTTCAACATCTACAGTATCTGGATCAACAGCTATGTTTCCATTAGGATCGAGATAACATTCTCTATCAGGATCCCATCGATTTGCTTTCTTTGCTTCCTTCCATGTACGATAGATTTTGCCTTTCATGCATTGAGCTGTTGTCTTCCTGTTGACGTACTTCACTTCTTCAGATCTGGTATCTTTAAAAGGAACAATCTTTGCTGCAGTAAAGGCATATCCAACCGCATCTTCCTCAGGCAAAACATCACTCCAATCATAACCTTCATCATCATGAAAAACAGCAAGTGCCCTGGATTTTTCTTTGGGTGCCTCCTCTATCTGCTTCATCCTGGGAGGTTCTGCTTTATTTTGATGATAAATTGCTCTTTTGTAATAATCCTCTCGAAAAGGATTTGCAGTTCATCCGAGTAAGCATTTCGGCACTCACGCTTAAAATGACCTTTTTGTTTACATTTAAAGCACGTGACTTTTGACTTGTCAAAGCCTAACTTGGTAGAAGGTCCACCAATAGACTGTCTTCCAGTAATCTCCATGAATCGCTGCGTTCTTCTCACTGCACTCGCCATACACCACCTTATATCGATCAACTCCATCTCCTCAGGATCGATCTGATCGTAGTCTTCTTTTGTTAGGTTGGTGTTTCCGATCTTTCCAGCAAAGAGACTTTCGTACGATTCTAACACAGACGCTAAAAACACCATCTGTTGTTTAGCAGATTCTTCACTAAAATTCTGACCATTCTTTAAATCCACAGCAATGTTGCATTGAAATAGATTTTTCGGAACAGATTGACTTTGAGCAGTTGATGAGGATCCACTATGATAGCCACTGCTAGGAGTTTCTTGATTCACTGTATTTGAACTTTCTGCAGAAAATGCTGTTTTTGGTGATGCAGATTTTGGGATCATACTTCCTCTGTAATACAGCTCCACATTCTGCTGGTATGATGTGTTGTTGACTTTATTGGATTTCCTGATCTCCAATTCATGGCTTTCCAGTCTTTCGATAAGTAGATCCACTGTCAAATCAGTCGGCTTCACCGTATTCTTCAGCATCAATTCAAAATACTGCCAGTCTTGCTCATTCGGTAGTGAATCAAATAATTTGTCAACCAACTCCTCTTAAGTGTATATAATTCCGTGCCTTGCAAGCTCCATCTTCAAATGCCCGAATCTTTCAATCATCTTGGAAACAGACTCATTCTTTAAACAACCAAACAAATCAAACTCTTTTCTTAATAGTTTCTTTTTGTTTTTAACTATCTCAGCACTACCCACACATTTCACTCTTAGTTTCTCCCAAAGGTCTCTCAAATCTTTGTACTCGATCAGTGAAATAATGTCATCTCTGACAGACTGGTGAAGCAAAGCAATGCACTTTTGTTCAGCAACATATCTTTCTATTTGATTTTCTTTCAAATTTTCATAATCTGTTCTCCCCATATCAAAACCATTTTTCAAACTTTTCCAACTGGGATATGCAAACGCTTGAAGCTATTCTTCAAATCTTGTAGCCCACCTATTGTAATCTTCAATTGCCATCAACTTGGGCGCCTTATTGTATGTTCCATATGCACTGTCTACACTCATAGCATCAGAAAGAATTTTCTTTGCACTCGGTGTTGGTGTAGTTTCATTCGTGTTATTTAGTGTGCCATTTCCCAAACCACTGGTAAATGCAAACACATCACTAAATGGATTCATGAAATCATCCATCTTTCAAGTACCTGAAACAATCGACAAACACTTAGAAAAAATTTTGAATTTTATCAAACACAATTTCAAGTTGAATTACTTCAAGCGAAATCAGCTTTCAAGCGAGATAAGCCTTCAAGCGAAATTACTCCTTTCAAACGAAATCAGGAATTTTCAAACGAAATAAGGTTCCCAAACGAAATTACCAAACGGAATTAAGTCACTTTGAAGCGAAACTAGTGATTTCGTTTGAAATGACAGTATTTTCAAACGGAATTAGTGATTTCGTTTGAACTTTCAAACAGAATAAGTGATTTCGTGTGAAATTAATAGCACTTTTCAAACGGAATTAAGATGATGTCATTTTGTCCGAACAGTTTTTCAAGCGGAATTAGCAATTTTATCAGATTTAAGTCAAATTAAAGTCCAATTCTTTCAAGGATTAGTTAAAACTTTGATTCGCTTATAATATGTGAAAATCAAGCCATTTTGACCGTTAAATTTTGTTCAAATCAGAAAAGAAAGAGTAGAAGTGATAGAATCCGATGAAATCAAGCTGAATTGGTATAAACTCCTCGTCCTGAGCTCTGATACCACTTGTTGGATCGTCGTGTGACCCTAACGAGTCAATCTGAAGAGTTCAACGTCAAAATCAAAGGCGGAATCGATGAAATCAACGTAACACAGCTTGTTTTCCCTTAATTATCTTCTTATAAACCAATTCTGAGCTTTTACAGATTCAAATGACAAATGGACAGCACCTCGACTCAGAAACTATGGTATAATTCCGTTTTAAATGACACAAGCACTTCAGTATTTATAGGCGTTTAATTCCGCTTGAAACCATCTCAAACGAAATTAACATTCAAACGGAATTACCTAATTCCATGTGGAATTAGTAATCTCGTTTGAAACCTCTAATTCCGTTTGAAATGACATTAAGCCCATTTTAAGCGGAATTACCTAAATACTTGTTTTCTCGATATCCGTGCCCTGATCTATCTAATACAATACAAGACTCAATAAAGATGAAGTTAACAGACATCAGTGCACCAACAGTCTTGTACATACACCAAAGTTAAATTGTTAGCTTTCCATACAAGTTTCAGGGTTTAGAAACTTGGGGGACTAGATGTGTGTAATAATAAACTAGAGTTATAACTTTCTATACAAGATTCGAGAATTAGAAACATGGGGGACTATTGGTGTAATTAGCAAAAAAAAAAATTAAAATAAAAATACAACAAAACAATCCTTAACCCTAAACGCAACCATAACCTTACCACCTCTCATGTCTCATGACTCTCCTCTCTAATCGACGAAGAACAAGGCCCCAAATCCACTCGGTTTCAAGCTATTACAGATCCACATCACTCCTTTGATTCAGTAACACATTTAGTTTAGTTTTATTCTTGTTAATTGTATAAAGCATGGCTGCGTTTTCTGATTTTCTTGATGTTTCGATGATGCTTATAGTCT
This sequence comes from Helianthus tuberosus, assembly GCA_030545235.1. NCBI lineage: Eukaryota > Viridiplantae > Streptophyta > Magnoliopsida > Asterales > Asteraceae > Helianthus > Helianthus tuberosus. The sequence continues at coordinate 126,178,407 of CM060389.1, forward strand.
AATATTGCTAGAATCATGTTTGTTTAGTGTTTGATCGCATATGTGTTTGTTTAATAACTAGGGTTTTGATTTTTATAAAGATCTTGACATGAATATTGATAGATTTGTGTGATTCTTGATGAATAAGAGAGGTATAATTTGAAATATATGTTAATAATCTATTGTAAATATGGAGTACATGTCGTTCTTGGCTGCTAGGGAGGTGATTAAGAATCATAAATGTCGTTTTGGGAGTTGGGTACGGGTATGAAGCATAGTTGCATAGTTATGCGTAGGAGGGTTTGTGTTTGTGATGATGGTTTAACGAATTCGGGTGGGCGTTGTGATGGATATGTTACATGATGGGTATATACTGAAGATATAATGTTGCTAAGTTGTATGATCGCTAAAGACGTTGAAAGGATTATTGAAAACTTGTTTTATGTCGCTAAGAGCTGAAAACAGAAAGCTGTTTGATGTTTATAGTCGACTTCAGTTGGCTGTAAATGGATCAAAACATAAAGAAAATGTGAGTTTCTAAAGTCTAAAATGAACCTTTCTGAAATACGATTCAAAATGCGCTGGTTTCATAATTTTTGGACCTCGTTTAATCTGCCTAAAGAATTAAATCATCTCAGTGGTCAAAGCTGCAACTTTCTACATAATTTGTGTGTTGTGTTTTATGTTATATCTTGGTGAATATTTGCAGTTAGGTTGAGAAATTTAGATAACAGATAGCGTTATCTATTTGTACGAATCTCCAAGTGGAATAAGGTCAATCGAGTAAACCAGGATTTTTAAATGAATTTTTCTGTAAGCTGCAGTCAGAAAGTGACGAATCTAGCCACTGCATAGTAAATGATTTTTCTTAATTTTTTATAAAGATTTAGGCCTTGTGAATATTACACAAAGCCTAGCCAACCAGAATACGCATCACATAAAATATTAGTAATTTTTAAGCATGTTAACTATTTTAATAAAATCACTGAAAATAGCCCAGTTTTAGGAGTCAAAGCTGAATTAAGACAAGTTGATTTATATGTGTTTGCATGTTGCTTATATTATCATGGAATGCCTAAACTTGATTGATACTTATGTGAGAGTTGTTTAACACATTGAATGTTATGGTGATGTGCATGTATCTATTCGGTTAAATGTTCACGTGTCAATGTGTTGTGTGCTATGTGTTAGATGCATGTAGAATTTCTTGTATTGCATGAAATCACCCTAATGAATTAAATGGTAATCATTCTAGGACATGGATGACCATCCTCATTATTTCTCCATCTAAATCTAACCGAGCTTTAACTAAGGTGAGTTCACACTTTTATTAAAAGCATGCATTCCCGGGTTTAGGAACTACACTATCCCTGGATTTGGGACTACTCTATATTCCTGGGTTTGAATATTAGCTATTAAATACTGTTGTTTATATTTCATGTCTTTAGCAGACTAAAAGAAACTCTATCTGAAAAGTCCCTACGCGTTATACCGATTAGTTGTCGGGTTCGGCAAACGGGGTACTAGTTAATAACGCTATTAGGTTCGACAAACCTCACACCATGCTGGGAGCCGTGCATGAACTTTTGACCTTGACTTTATATCAATAACGATAGACATTGATATGGGGCACAACAACTTACTACAGTCAAGTATTGGGTACTACATAGTTTAGTAGCTTAACCTTGGCTTAGCTACCCATGACATGTTTTTAATAAACTAATGTATTTGAAACTTACTTTACTTTAAAAGTGAACTGTGAACTTGTCAACCTTTGTTGATACACTTTTGTATGCTTTGCAGGATGTTAGGTACAACATGGGAGCTTGCAACATTTGGAGTGTCGTGGCCAGCATTAAACAGTTGGCTTTAAATTTTATTAAACACTGTGGTTTTTTTAAACTTATGTCTGGATTTTACGTTTAGGGCATTTAAATCTTAATCACTAATCGTGTTGATGTTAATAACTTTTGTACTTGGTTCAACATGATTAGTGGCTTGATCCTGGTCAGTGGCACGCCTCGCGGTAAACCCCGCATGTGGATTTTGACTGTGTGACAAGTAGTGCACAATTCATTTCATTAAGACCACCGATACCCAATCCTCCATTCTTTTTTTGACCCACCATTTTTTTCTATCCCACCCATTTTATCTTTTGCACATAGATGCACCTCCCCACAAGAAATTTTGCCTTATACCTTCAAGGGATTTTAACACTCTAACCGGGACTTTATAAAGGGACATATAGTAAATTGGTAAGTTACTGAGTATCGCTTTAACCAAAATCCCCTCCCCACGAATGAAATATGCTTTGCTTTCTTTCCAGTTTGAACGTTTTTTGTTGAAGCGATCCACAACCAGTCTCCAACTAGCAATTATGTTCATATTAGCTCCTACAAGTAGCCCCAAGTACTAGAAAGCAATAAAGGATGCCGCACAACCTTTATAGAGTGCACCATGATTATAAAATTCTTCCAGAATCGCGATGAACTTAGGTGTGCTTTATCACTCCTACATTCCTTCATAGCATTGACAATTTCATTTTTCTGAAAACGGTTTCACCAAACCATCTGCTTGCTCCAACGATAGTCTTTTAAAGCCCTCTCCTGACATTCTTGGAGATGTCCTTTTGGTTCGCTAAACTTACCTTTAAAAAACTCATTGAAACAATTTTCTATTTCACCTAGGTTATCCACCCATGCTTGATCAATCCACAGACCGTGAACTTTATTCTTTGTAGCATGATTGTTAATTATTTTGTGAAAAAGGGACGAATTCTCATCCCCGTATAATACCCACTATACCTTAGACTTTTATTGTACATCAAGGTTAAACTTGTTTTCCCAGTCTTCAATCGCTAACTTGGCCTCCAATCTTTTTTGTTTTTCTATGATTGAAAGGTCTCTAGCTTCCACCAAAATATCTAAATTATTAAGAGTTCCCTTTGCTTCAATAACTACTTTCGCCTCTTCAATTTTTTTATTAGCATGCCAAAACTTTATTTTGTCCTTCAACTCTTTAAAAATTGTTGCAACTTTACTTGCTCTAGTTTTACCCATCCGTTGATTCTGAACCATCGTTGCCACAATACTATCAAGCCCATCACCAAGAACCAACTATTAAAAAGTGGAAAGGTATTGGGCCAAAATTATCCCCTTTTACTGAAAGAATATTACGTCGGTGATCTGACTTCTCCTTAGGCAAGGCGATGAGTTTTAGCAAGGACCACATACTAATAAAACTATCACAAACAAGAATTCGATCGAGTTTACTACATTTGGTACCATAGTCTGAAAAATAAGTATATTTTGCACCACCCATATTTTATTCTTCCAAACATGTCCTTCTAATAAAGTTATTAAAAATGAGAGCATTTGTTGGCTCAAACTCCGAATTCCGACGTTCCTCCAAACTCCTGACGTCATTAAAGTCCCCAAGGAACACAAAATAACCATCTTTTCCACATTTAATATTAAGCAAATTCTCCCATAGTTTCCTTCTATGCGTTACATCATTTGGCACATAAATATTAAAAATATGGAAATCACCTTCTATACCTTTGACTTCCCAGTCATCAAAAAAAAGTTCCGATCACTTACCACCTCCTTCTTTTTGAAGATATTAGCATCCCATATAGAGAATAAACCACCTGATCTACCACAACAAATTCATGCGTCGAATTATCCCAGAATCCATGAATCTGCGCTTCCTTCATATTAGATAATTTTATTTCTTGAACTGCAAAAAATGTAATATTGTGATCTTTTTTAATTTGTTTCACCCAGGTCGACTTCCGATTCCGACCTGCCCCCCCCCCCCCGATGTTGACTGTACCAAAATTCATTAAGACACTCCAATTAACTCCTCCTCCTCGACAATACCCTTCACATCATCTTGGAAATCTTTCAAACCCACCCCCAACACTCGCTACCCCATTATAAGTATCTCCGGTTTCTTTTCGAAACTCGATCTCCGTCATCTCTTTGCCTCCTCTAAATTGTGCACCTCATCATGACACGCGTCTCCCCCGTCCGACGACTCCTTATCTAAAGAGGATAATGATTCTCCCCATTTAACGATGCACTGACTTCCTGCCTAACTGTCTCCGATGTAAGAGGAGAATGATTCTCACCATTTAACGATGCTTCGAACACTCCACCCGATTTGTTGCTTTCCAAAATTATCGGGTTCTAAGTCGATGCATGTGATTGACCAAAGTCAGCGTCGATAGGTATGTCGGCATTCATGTTCGCCATTGATGGCTGGCCTTCCACCAATTAAGACTCCAACCCTTCTACAACTATTTTCTTCTTCAATTCCTTATCATTTTTTAACAAAAGAAGGGACCCAATCATGGTCATCTTATCTAATCCAACATTTGAAGGTCTCTTCTTTCCATACCACCTGGATTTGATCCTTAATGTGAGCCCCACTCTTTACTAGAACTCCTACCAACTGGAAAGATAGATTGTTGTCCTTGATCTCCGCTGTATATTTTTGAATCACCTCTCCATATTTAGACGTTATGGTATTGAGAACTATCCAAGACAAAAATACACGGTAGGGCTCCACGGATCCTAAGCCACATGATCCATTCATATTCAATATGTTGACCCTCCCAAACTTCCATTTTAGCAATCGAATCTGTCACACCCCAACCGATGGCGGAAACATCGGGGCATGGCATTGAGCGAAACAGATTGTCCAGAAGTTTCCATAACAATTATCATTACCAATCAATTTAAAATAACATGTCCCATACCATGTCTCAAAAGATAATTCAATTATTACAGACAAAATCTAGGCAAATAGTTCTATTCCGACAACTCAGATTTTCAAATAGAGCAATTGTTTATCTGCTTCTAGAGACCCTTGATTTAATTTGTATAGACAACTATTTGTTGGCCTCTAGAGCCTTATTCTAGCTTCGATTTCCTACCAGATGTGCATCCTAAGCACCTGTCACATACGCTAAAATAAAGTCAATACATATAATGTAAAGGTGAGCATACAAGTTTGATAATAGCATATAGAGTTCGAAATTCGTTTACGCATAACCAGCACGTAGACATAGAGAAATGAAGCACGTTAGTTATCGACATAGATCCATCGATACCAATGACTGCGGGTTGACTGCCTGAGGCAGTTCGCAATACATGATTACCACCGTAATCCATGCAAGTAATTGACCTTAACAACCCCTGCGAACAGGTGCTGAGTCCAAACTATAGTACTATCATTGCTAAGGCAGGTAGACAGCATTCCATGTGTAAACATAACAAACAAGCATTCATTAACCACGTATAACATGCATTAACGGTTAGCGTTCAAATAGTATTGGGTAGTGTGTTTGTTGTGATTTGAATATTCGTAACGTATGTAACACCCAAAAGGGCGTAAAGCAAAATGTGACACCCCGTTGAAACGCCCTCACTTTTACTAGCTTGTCAGTGGCTGCCTTAACTTTCGGGACGAAAGTTCTTAAAACTTGGGGATAATGTGACACTCTAGGTTTTTCCGAGGGAACACCTTGTAATTTCGTTAGGCGTATATATGTGTTATTAAATGAAAAGTTGCGTTTTACCTTAATGTGCTATGTGTGGTATGTATATATATATAATGCGTGGTATGTATATAGATATATATGTGGGAACCGAACCCGACTCGAGACCACTCGGTCTCGAGTAAACAAAAACAGTTGGGCCGGATTGGGCCATATACCCCCCTTCGAGCCCACTCGGAACCATTGTAGGGTGCACCACCCAAACCGAGTATAAAACCCATGCCCAAGCCCTCCTTCTCTCATTTGACACTCCCACCATTCACACACCCTCCTACATTCCTCCAAACCACTAAAACCCTAAGGTTCTAACATCAAACTCACCTCCTCTCCTCTCCCTCTCTCGGATCTAACCGGCGACAACAAAAGGGGCTCCCGGATCATCTCGGATTAGCTCATCATCACCACTCGGAACTTAGTCCATCAATCCTTCACACCTCTTCATCTAGCCGGTTAGTGCCTTTAGTTATTAGGTTAAAAATGATGATTTATGATATATAGAAACTATGTGATTTGTTGGATGTTTGAAGGAGTATATTGCTTATTAGATAATACATTGTTATCAACGTTTGAATGATGAATTGATGAACAATGTGTTTTATTCATAAACCTTATGAATGCCTTGAAATAACTATATGATATGGATAAGCTAGTGTGTTTGAATAAATGATTCATGCTAGAAAGTGTAAGGGAAATATTGTTTTGATAATATCTTGCTAAGGTGTTTTGTAGGATAAATGGCTATGTTATCCAAATTATGTTAATCCGATTTATGTTAACCGATTTATGTGGTATGATCTTGTTACCCGATTTATGCTAGATGTTTTGGGACAAATGTGTGTTCAATAAGATGATGCAAGATTTACTTGATCTTTATATTTCATGCTTAAGTGATCTCATGAAGAACCTTATGAATATGTGCCAAAAGTGATATGAACCCATGATGAACAATGTTGAATGTGAGATGAACATTTGAATATGATATGAATGTGTTTTAAATGTGCTTTGAACATGAAAAGATGCTTGGTTTGATCTGTTTTGAATTGCATTTAGACAAGAAAACATGTTTATTGGAGATAGTACACAATTTGCATGAAATCTCAATTCTATTGGTTAGTACATCAGAGGTTCTAGAAGGATTCTTGTGCACGTATCCAAGGTTGCAACTCGCAACCGAAACATGACAAGTCGAAACATCCAGTTACGACTCGCAACCGAAACATGACAAGTCGAAACATCCAGTTACGACTCGCAACCGAAACATGACAAGTCGAAACATCCAGTTACGACTCGCAACCGAAACATGACAAGTCGAAACATCCAGTTACGACTCGCAACCAGAGCATGACAAGCCGAAACATCCGGTTGCGACTCGCAACCGTGTGTTCTCGAGTCGAAACCGCCCTTGTCTCGACTGGGCTGCCTAAGTGTTATTGGGCCAAAAGCTTGTTGGACTATCTGTTGACTGGACTGCATATGTATCTGTACTGTTTGTTTGTGGAATGTTAGGGCAGGCCCAATAACCCAAGTGTTTGTATGAGTGCATGCTATGTGTGACTGTACGTGTTTGCTATACGTGTTTACTTGTACCCCAACTTGACCCATATTCGGTAACCATGCTAGGACGTGGTGACCAACGTGATCGACCGGGTAATTAATCTACCGAGCAACCCAAGGTGAGTTCACAACCTAAAGCATGTATTCCCGGTGGTTTGGGAAACGGAACTAAAAACAACACTATCCCCTTATGAGGGATACAACTTACTTTTCTTCCCTTGTTATTGGGAACCTTTTAGTTAATTACTGTTTATACGGATTGCAACAAACGGCACTAAACGAAACTCTATCACTTAAAGTCCCTACTACATAATACCGATTAGTCGCCGGGGCCAGGCGAACGGGTTATTAGTTGATAGCGCTATTTAGGTCTTACCAACCTCACACCGTGCCAAGGTATGGGATCGGTCGTGAACTAATGTACTCAGGCATCCGTCAATGATGATAGAACATTGACATCGGGGCACTCTGCGGATACGCAACGGTCACCTAGTGTTCGGTATTGGAAAAACAGTTTAGTCGCTAACTTTTGGGGTAGCTCCCCATGGCATGTATAAACGGATAAATTAACTGGTGAAACAAGTTTTTGGTAATTAAAACTGGACAACTAGTGAACTCACTCAGCATTATTGTTGACCCCTTACTGCATGCTTTGCAGGTAACCAGTGACTCAGGAGCTTGCTGCTTGGGAAGTGTAGTGGTCGTCTAAACCCGCGTGTTGGGTTCCAAATAACTTGAACTATGAACTTCGTTTAAACTATTTTGCCTATGCTTCCGCTATTACTTAAACTGTTATTAGAATCTAACTTTCAAACTTTAAACTTTGATGCTTGCGAACTATTAAGTTGGTGAACATCTTTATTATTACTCAATTACTCAGTATAATTGGTGGCTGGATCCTGGTCGGTCACGCCCTCAAGCGGTAGTACTCCGCATGTGGAATTTGGGGGTGTGACAGATTGGTATCAGAGCCATTGGTTATAGTGAACTTGGTTTTTTAAAAGAAGAGTCTTTTTGAGAAAAACCAGACTATAACCCGTGACTCGTGACGACACTACACTCCAAGGGCAAGACTCGGCATACTAGACTTCGTAGCTCGGACTTGTGTTTACTTGCTTGTTTATCTTATGTTAACTGCTCTACTATACATACTAGTGTGCCTGATTAGATAGATACACCTCCCTCTTCTATCTTATTCTCGCTACGTTACGACATCACACTCATACTGTGTTTTCTGGTTATGAAGACAATGAGTGGACGCGGAAGAGGAAGCGTTAACATGACTCAGGCTCAATTCGCCAACTTGCTCAACACGGTGGCTGCAGCATTCGCAGCTTACCCTGGAGGTCAGCCTGCGCCTGCGCAACCACGTGTTTGTACTTTCAAAACCTTCATGGATGGCAAGCCTCTCCCTTTCAACGGCACTGAGGGTGCCATAGGCCTTCTGCATTGGATTGAAAAGGCCGAAGCTGTCTTTGCCGTCTGCGAGTGTCCCCCTGCTAACTGGGTTAAGTACGCAACTGGTACGCTTGAAGGAAACGCGCTTTCATGGTGGAAAGCACAGATTCAGATGCTTGGTCTGGAAACTGCTAATGCTACGGCATGGGAAGATTTCAAGGACATGATCAAAGAGGAGTACTGTCACAGGGATGACATCCACAAGCTCGAGAACGAGTACTATGCGCTCAAGATGGTCGGATCAGAGATTGAGACCTACCCTAAGCAGTCCAACGACTATGCTGCACTTTGCCCAAACATGTCCCAACCTATGTATCGAAGGATCGAGTTGTACATCAAAGGTTTGGTCCCAGAAATCCGGAGCCATGTGACCTCGGCCAACCTCAACACCATACAGCCCGTGGTTCGTCTTGCTCACAAACTCACCAATCAGGCTGTGGAAGAAGGCAAGCTGCCCAAGAGGATCGGTACTACTGCTGGAACTTCTGGCGATAACAAACGAAAGTGGGATGGAAGTCAGGGAAAGGATACTAACCCCACTCAGGCCCCAGTTCAACAAAGGAAGACTGAAAACAACAAGGGCCCTCAGCAACAGGGTGGTTATCGAGGAAACCACCCTAAGTGTAACAAATGTAACCGACATCACAGTGGGCCATGTGGAAAAGGTCAGTGTCAGCGATGCAACAAGATGGGGCATGAAGCCAAAGACTGCCGAAGCCAATTCCCAGCTAGGCAGAATCAGCAACAACCACAGCAACAGCAGCAACAAGGAAACAACCGTGGATGCTTCAAGTGTGGAGCAATGGGGCACATGCGAAAGGATTGCCCTGAACTGAATCAAAACAACAACAATCAAGGTGCTGGGAACAATAACAACAATGCTGGAAATGGTGCTAGAGGAAAAGCTTTTGTGATTGGAGCTGGGGAAGCAAGGAATGACCCCAACGTTGTGGCGGGTAAGTTCCTACTCAATGATCGTTATGTTTCCGTACTATTTGATTCCGGAGCAGATGCTAGTTATGTATCCCTACGTATTAGAAAGAAACTTAAGCTCACTCTTACGCCGCTAAGCTCTAAGCACACCGTTGAAATAGCTAATGGTAGAAACCTTGAGGCCTCACACATAATTCGTAACTGCAAATTAGAGTTGTCTGGTCAGACCTTCTGTATCGATCTTTTCCCCATCGTTCTTGGAAGCTTCGACGTCATTATTGGTATGGATTGGTTATCCAAACATCGAGCTGAAATCCTCTGCCAGGAGAAAGCTATTCGTATTCCCCGTCCCCCTGGCAAACCTCTTATAGTTCAAGGCGACAAGAGCGGAGAAGTCACAGGCATCATTTCATTCTTAAAGGCCCAGAAGTGCCTACGAAAAGGGCACCCTGCTATCTTAGCACTCATTACCGACACACAGAAAAGGGAAAACAGGATTGAAGACTTTCCAGTTGTACGCGACTATCCTGAGGTATTCCCGGAGGAACTACCTGGACTCCCTCCTCACCGTCAGGTCGAATTTCAAATCGAGCTAGCTCCCGGAGCAGCGCCTATAGCTCGTGCACCTTATCGATTAGCCCCCGCGGAGCTCAAGGAGCTTTCTACTCAACTACAAGAACTTTTGGACAAAGGTTTTATCCGTCCTAGTTCATCACCCTGGGGAGCCCCAGTGCTCTTCGTCAAAAAGAAAGATGGCTCATACCGAATGTGCATTGACTACCGCGAACTTAACAAGGTTACCATCAAGAATCGTTATCCACTTCCCCGTATCGACGACCTGTTCGACCAGCTGCAAGGGTCGAGCTATTATTCCAAGATCGATCTGCGATCGGGTTATCACCAGCTGAGAGTTCGCGATGAGGACATCTCTAAGACTGCTTTCAGAACCCGCTATGGTCACTACGAATTCCTTGTTATGCCTTTCGGAATGACCAACGCACCTGCAATCTTCATGGATCTCATGAACCGAGTATGCAAACCCTACCTCGATAAGTTCGTAATTGTGTTTATCGACGACATCCTAATCTACTCGAAGAGCCAAGCGGAGCATGAACAACACCTACGTCTTATTCTCGAACTTCTTCGCAATGAGCAACTGTACGCCAAATTTTCGAAATGTGATTTCTGGCTTAGAGAGGTCCATTTCCTTGGACACATCGTCAATCAGGAAGGGATTCATGTTGACCCCGCTAAAATTGAGTCCATTAAGAATTGGCCTGTGCCTAAGACTCCGACCGAAGTTCGCCAATTCTTGGGATTGGCGGGATACTATCGAAGATTTATCAAGGGATTCTCTAAGATCGCTCAACCACTTACGACACTCACTCAGAAGGGTGTTGCTTACAAATGGAGCGATGCTCAGGAATCTGCCTTCCAGGAACTAAAGAAGAACCTTTGTAGTGCTCCTATCCTCTCCTTACCCGAAGGTACCGACGACTTCGTCGTTTACTGCGACGCTTCTATTCAAGGACTTGGCTGCGTATTGATGCAACGCGAGAAAGTTATTGCTTACGCCTCGCGACAACTCAAGGTCCACGAACGGAACTATACGACGCATGACTTAGAATTTGGAGCTGTGGTCTTCGCGCTCAAGCTTTGGAGACACTACTTGTACGGCACCAAGTGCACGATTTACACTGATCACAAGAGTCTCCAGCACATAATGGGACAAAAGGAGTTGAATATGCGGCAACGCCGATGGGTCGAACTCCTAAATGACTACGAGTGTGCAATCAAATATCACCCAGGCAAGGCTAATGTGGTAGCCGATGCCCTCAGCAGAAAGGAGACCAAACCCAAGCGTGTTCGTGCCTTACAGCTCACTATCCACTCGAACCTCCCTAATCAAATTCGGAATGCTCAGGTTGAAGCATTGAAAGCCGAAAACATCAGGGCTGAGTCCCTACGGGGATCGAGACAACGATTGGAACAAAAAGAAGACGGTGCTTACTACGTAGCCGGACGCATATGGGTTCCGCTTTATGGAAATTTACGTGACCTTGTGATGGATGAAGCTCATAAGTCCCGTTACTCAGTACATCCAGGGTCAGATAAGATGTACCACGACTTGAGGGCTACCTATTGGTGGCCTGGCATGAAAGCCCACATAGCAACCTATGTCAGAAAATGTTTAACCTACGCAAGAGTCAAGGCTGAGTATCAGAAACCATCAGGCCTACTCCAACAGCCAGAGATCCCGCAATGGAAATGGGAGCAGATTTCCATGGATTTTGTTACTGGCCTGCCTAGGTCTCAGCGCGGAAATGACACCATTTGGGTAATAGTGGATCGCCTAACTAAGTCTGCACACTTTTTGGCTATCAAAGAAACAGACAAGTTCTCTACCCTAGCAGAGGTATACTTAAAAGAAGTGGTCTCGAAGCACGGAGTGCCTACCTCTATTATTTCTGATTGAGATGCACGCTTTACTTCTGAATTGTGGCAAGCTATGCACAAATCTTTTGGCTCGCGTTTAGACATGAGCACCGCTTATCACCCGCAAACGGATGGGCAGTCTGAACGCACCATCCAAACCCTCGAAGACATGCTTAGGGCATGTGTGATCGATTTTGGCAAGAATTGGGAGAAGCACCTACCGTTGGTGGAATTCTCCTACAACAACAGCTACCACACCAGCATTCAGGCAGCACCCTTTGAGGCATTGTACGGCCGTAAATGTCGATCGCCTCTCTGCTGGGCTGAGGTTGGTGACAGCCAGATCACAGGCCCGGAACATGTAGTCGACACCACAGAAAAGATTGCCCAGATTAGGCAACGCATGGCGGCAGCTCGTGACCGTCAAAAGTACTACGCCGATAAAGATAGGAAACCGCAAGAGTTCCAGGTTGGTGAACGGGCTCTACTTAAGGTCTCACCCTGGAAGGGTGTGGTTCGTTTTGGAAAACGGGGCAAGCTTAATCCAAGATATGTCGGACCCTTTGAAGTTACCGAAAAGATCGGTACGGCCGCTTACAGGTTGAATCTGCCTGAAGAACTGAGTGCTGTGCACAACGTCTTCCACGTGTCTAATCTGAAGAAGTGCCTGTCAGACGAAACACTCGTCATTCCTTACAAGGAACTCACTATTGACGAACAGCTACACTTTACTGAGGAACCGGTTGAGATCACGGATCGTGAGATCAAAACCCTCAAACGTAGCCAGATACCCCACGTGCGAGTTCGTTGGAACTCACGCCGTGGCCCAGAGTTTACCTGGGAGCGGGAAGACCAGATGAAACGCAAGTATCCCCAGCTGTTCCCAAATGAAACCCCCAGCACTGAAGCTACAACTGAATTTCGGGACGAAATTCCAAACTAACGGGGGGATGATGTGACACCCCGTTGAAACGCCCTCACTTTTACTAGCTTGTCAGTGGCTGCCTTAACTTTCGGGACGAAAGTTCTTAAAACTTGGGGATAATGTGACACTCTAGGTTTTTCCGAGGGAACACCTTGTAATTTCGTTAGGCGTATATATGTGTTATTAAATGAAAAGTTGCGTTTTACCTTAATGTGCTATGTGTGGTATGTATATATATAATGCGTGGTATGTATATAGATATATATGTGGGAACCGAACCCGACTCGAGACCACTCGGTCTCGAGTAAACAAAAACGGTTGGGCCGGATTGGGCCATATACCCCCCTTCGAGCCCACTCGGAACCATTGTAGGGTGCACCACCCAAACCGAGTATAAAACCCATGCCCAAGCCCTCCTTCTCTCATTTGACACTCCCACCATTCACACACCCTCCTACATTCCTCCAAACCACTAAAACCCTAAGGTTCTAACATCAAACTCACCTCCTCTCCTCTCCCTCTCTCGGATCTAACCGGCGACAACAAAAGGGGCTCCCGGATCATCTCGGATTAGCTCATCATCACCACTCGGAACTTAGTCCATCAATCCTTCACACCTCTTCATCTAGCCGGTTAGTGCCTTTAGTTATTAGGTTAAAAATGATGATTTATGATATATAGAAACTATGTGATTTGTTGGATGTTTGAAGGAGTATATTGCTTATTAGATAATAGATTGTTATCAACGTTTGAATGATGAATTGATGAACAATGTGTTTTATTCATAAACCTTATGAATGCCTTGAAATAACTATATGATATGGATAAGCTAGTGTGTTTGAATAAATGATTCATGCTAGAAAGTGTAAGGGAAATATTGTTTTGATAATATCTTGCTAAGGTGTTTTGTAGGATAAATGGCTATGTTATCCAAATTATGTTAATCCGATTTATGTTAACCGATTTATGTGGTATGATCTTGTTACCCGATTTATGCTAGATGTTTTGGGACAAATGTGTGTTCAATAAGATGATGCAAGATTTACTTGATCTTTATATTTCATGCTTAAGTGAACTCATGAAGAACCTTATGAATATGTGCCAAAAGTGATATGAACACATGATGAACAATGTTGAATGTGAGATGAACATTTGAATATGATATGAATGTGTTTTAAATGTGCTTTGAACATGAAAAGATGCTTGGTTTGATCTGTTTTGAATTGCATTTAGACAAGAAAACATGTTTATTGGAGATAGTACACAATTTGCATGAAATCTCAATTCTATTGGTTAGTACATCAGAGGTTCTAGAAGGATTCTTGTGCACGTATCCAAGGTTGCGACTCGCAACCGAAACATGACAAGTCGAAACATCCAGTTACGACTCGCAACCGAAACATGACAAGTCGAAACATCCAGTTACGACTCGCAACCGAAACATGACAAGTCGAAACATCCAGTTACGACTCGCAACCGAAACATGACAAGTCGAAACATCCAGTTACGACTCGCAACCGAAACATGACAAGTCGAAACATCCAGTTACGACTCGCAACCAGAGCATGACAAGCCGAAACATCCGGTTGCGACTCGCAACCGTGTGTTCTCGAGTCGAAACCGCCCTTGTCTCGACTGGGCTGCCTAAGTGTTATTGGGCCAAAAGCTTGTTGGACTATCTGTTGACTGGACTGCATATGTATCTGTACTGTTTGTTTGTGGAATGTTAGGGCAGGCCCAATAACCCAAGTGTTTGTATGAGTGCATGCTATGTGTGACTGTACGTGTTTGCTATACGTGTTTACTTGTACCCCAACTTGACCCATATTCGGTAACCATGCTAGGACGTGGTGACCAACGTGATCGACCGGGTAATTAATCTACCGAGCAACCCAAGGTGAGTTCACAACCTAAAGCATGTATTCCCGGTGGTTTGGGAAACGGAACTAAAAACAACACTATCCCCTTATGAGGGATACAACTTACTTTTCTTCCCTTGTTATTGGGAACCTTTTAGTTAATTACTGTTTATACGGATTGCAACAAACGGCACTAAACGAAACTCTATCACTTAAAGTCCCTACTACATAATACCGATTAGTCGCCGGGGCCAGGCGAACGGGTTATTAGTTGATAGCGCTATTTAGGTCTTACCAACCTCACACCGTGCCAAGGTATGGGATCGGTCGTGAACTAATGTACTCAGGCATCCGTCAATGATGATAGAACATTGACATCGGGGCACTCTGCGGATACGCAACGGTCACCTAGTGTTCGGTATTGGAAAAACAGTTTAGTCGCTAACTTTTGGGGTAGCTCCCCATGGCATGTATAAACGGATAAATTAACTGGTGAAACAAGTTTTTGGTAATTAAAACTGGACAACTAGTGAACTCACTCAGCATTATTGTTGACCCCTTACTGCATGCTTTGCAGGTAACCAGTGACTCAGGAGCTTGCTGCTTGGGAAGTGTAGTGGTCGTCTAAACCCGCGTGTTGGGTTCCAAATAACTTGAACTATGAACTTCGTTTAAACTATTTTGCCTATGCTTCCGCTATTACTTAAACTGTTATTAGAATCTAACTTTCAAACTTTAAACTTTGATGCTTGCGAACTATTAAGTTGGTGATCATCTTTATTATTACTCAATTACTCAGTATAATTGGTGGCTGGATCCTGGTCGGTCACGCCCTCAAGCGGTAGTACTCCGCATGTGGAATTTGGGGGTGTGACACAAAAAGGGATCGAGTATACTCACAGCGATGATGGATTGAAGGGAGCGCTAGAGAGTAGGGTTAGCCTGATCAGAACGCTAACATAACGATAAGTGACGCGTAAAACGATGCAAGATGTAAGTGGCTCGGACAGCAGCTCGGTCGGATGGTAATCCGACCGGATGGTCCAGTCGTGTGGGTGACAATCTGATCGGATGGTCATCCGGTCGGACAGGTTGTCCAGTCGGATGACTATTCGAGTGGATTGTTTCTTCCTTTGAGAAGGATGTGTTTGTGTATGATGGCTTGTCCTTTGAAGTTTTCGTTGTAACATTTTGAAAACATTGAAGTATCTCTACCTTTCAAGTCGGTCGGTCGATCGGACGGTCAGTCGTGCGGACGACAATCCGTTCGGATGGTCATCCGGTCGGACGGCGACTCGAGTGGCGAGGTTACTTAGTGAGAACAAATCCATAGCAGGTTGTCACTCGGTCGGACAGCAGTCCGGTCGGGTGACACCCTTAGTGCATTGAACAGGTTGAAAATTGTTTAAGTCTAAGTATCTCATGATACGAAGAGTAATCCGGTTGGATTGGTAGTTCGATCGGATAGCAATGCGTTCAATACTCAAACTTCAGATAAAGTTGGTTAAGTGTGGGACCCAAGGTGTAAGTCGCTCGGATGACCTAGTCGCTCGGATGGCTTATCCGTTCGGACAGCAGTCCGGCCGGATAGCACTCCGTGCTGGTCGTTCCGTTCGTCTTTCACTTTGCCGTTTTGACTGTTTGTTGCTTTTATCGAGACGTTTTGACAACGTATTAACCAACAGAAGCCCATCTTGACCCAAGTGACCCGATTAAACAGGAATCACCCTAGTTCGACCAGTTAACCAGTTCAAGACGGTTGTTCTTGGTTAACCCGAAATCGGTGGTCTCGTGATTAGAATCCAGATCTCGAGCTAGCACGACACTGCGAATGAGTAGAAGGCTAGAACAAGGTCCGATTCTATCGGTTTTTGAGTGCATTGAGTGTAAAAGAGTTGAAAGAAAGTTAGAAACCATCTTTCAATCCTTTTTCACTTATGATTATGTTTAGATCCATGCAAGATCTTTGTGTATTCGTGTGGAAATTGATTAGATCTAAGTCGTTCTTGGTGGATTGAGGCCAAAACATGAAGTTCTTCAAGAACACATGATGACGTCATCCTAGAACACCTCAAATCTAGTGATTTCACGGTTAAGAGTTAAGATTTAAAAGATAGAAAGGTGTAGGAGTGCGTGTAGATCAAGAAAGTACAAGATTTAGCACGAGATCTTACCGGAATCGAGAGAAATCGAAGAAAAGGTGAGGAGCACGGTCGGTTCGGTCAGAGAGTTTCCAAAAGTAGAAAGAATGAAAGTGACATGGGTATTTATAGAGTTCCAAAAGGGGAAAGTGTTGGTCGGTCGGATGGCATCTCGCCCGGATGACTTGTCCGGTCGGATGTCATCTCGGTCGGATGACACCTGGCACCAGATCAAGTGGCAGCCCGGTCGGATGACAATCCGGCCGGATGGCACTTGGTTCGGGTGTTTGGCGCGACGATTTTTGAGGTTCCGATTTCGATTGCGTGCGATGCGGATGCGATAGAGTTTCCTATTCAAATTACTTTTAATCCCAACCATTCATATCTCGCACTATCTCTTCTCCACTAATTATCATAGTTCGATTTTGATCGAGTTCGATTGCGATTCGAGTTTCGATTGCGATTCGAGTTTCGATTGCGTTTCGATTGATTACCACAACATAATATAATAAACATGCACAAGTAACACATAAGACACACACACACGTATAACAATAACCAAAATGCATATTTCGAGTTGCGATTCGATGTCGGTTAAATTGGATTGATTAGCGTTTAGTTGACTTTATCGCATTGTTACTTCTTATAGTTCACAGTTGTAAGTCGATTAAATAGCGAACAACATACGTCGATTATTGTAATTATTGACGCTTACTCCACATAATACAACTAAAATAAACACATAAAAGAAATTCACCATTAGTCAAGTCGCACGAAATCAGTCGTTGACTTTGACCTTGACTTTGACTTTGAAAACACGGGGCGTTACAGCCTCCCCTTGTTTAGGGAATTTCGTCCCGAAATTAAGCCGAAGCCGTAACAAATAACTGCGGGTACTTCGCCTTCATGTCGCTTTCGACTTCCCAAGTGAACTCTGCGCCTCGTTTGCCTTCCCATCGGACTTTCACAATAGGAATGCGCGAGCGTCTGAGCTGCTTGGTTTGGCGATCCATGATTTCGACAGGCTTCTCCACGAAGTGTAGTGTTTCGTTCACTTGAAGGTCATCGAGGGGTACAATTAGATCATGCTCAGCCAGGCACTTTCGGAGGTTTGACACGTGGAAAGTTGGGTGGACGTTACTAAGTTCCTTCGGTAGTTCGAGTCTGTAGGTGACTTTTCCGATCCTTTCCAGAATCTTAAAAGGTCCAACATATCGAGGGGCTTGCGTCGTTTATCGGCATAACTTTTCTGTCGACTTCGAGCTTTCAACAAGTTGTCTCGAATTTGGAGGACTTTGTCAGTCGTTTCTTGTAATAGCTCGGGACCGGTTAATTACGAGTGACCGATCTCGTGCCACACAATAGCCGATCGACATTTTCTTCCGTATAAAGCCTCGAATGGTGCCATTTGTATGCTGGAATGATAACTGTTGTTATACGAGAATTCAACTAACGGCAGGTATCTATCCCAATTACCACCGAAGTCTATGACACACGAACGGAGCATGTCTTCAAGAGTACGGATCGTTCTTTCAGTCTGACCATCGGTTTGAGGGTGGAAAGCGGTACTTAGATTAAGCGATGTACTGAGAGCCGTTTGAAACGTTCCCCACAGTCGCGAGGTAAACCGAGCATCACGGTCAGAGATGATGTTGCGAGGCGTCCCATGATTACAAATGATCTCGTCGGTGTAGATTCGGGCTAATCGTTCTACCTTGTAGTCTTCCCGTATTGGTAAAAAGTGGGTTGATTTGGTCAAACGATCAACAACAACCCAAATGCTGTCGTGACCTGATGACGTGTGCGGAAGCTTTGTTATGAAGTCTATGGCTATACTTTCCCACTTCCACATAGGGATCGGCGGTTGTTCGAGTAAGCCAGAGGGTCTTTGATGTTCAGCCTTGACTCTTGCACAAGTTAGGCACTTTCCAACGTAGAGAGCAATGTCCCTTTTCATGCCAGGCCACCAGTACTTGTAGCGAAGGTCCTGGTACATTTTGTCGGCACCGGGATGAATAGAATACCGGGATTTGTGGGCTTCGTCCATCAAAATCTGTCACAATTCGGTCCGTTTAGGGATCCAAATTCGGTCCAGAAAGTGGAATATCCCATTCGACTTACTCACAAGCTGGGCTCCATCGTGGTAGATTATTTCCTTCTTCAGAGTGCGTTCATTAAAACATGCATGCTGCGCTTCGCGGATGAGGGTTTTGAGGTCGTATTGGGCTTGGACGTTACAAGTGCTGAGCAGATAGCTCCGTCTGCTGAGTGTGTCGGAAACAACATTCGCTTTGCCTGGGTGATAACGAATCTCACAGTCATAGTCGTTGAGTTCTACCCATCGGCGTTGACGCATATTAAGTTCCTTCCGATTAAAGATATGTTGTAGGCTCCTATGATCGGTGAAGATCGTACACTTTGTACCATATAGGTAGTGTTGCCAAATCTTTAACGCAAAAACAACTGCGCCTAGCTCGAGATCATGGGTTGTATAGTTCTTCTCATGGATTTTGAGCTGACGAGATGCGTAAGTTATAACCTTGTCCCGCTGCATAAGGACACAACCAAGACCAAGGTTGGAAGCATCACAATAGACAATGAAATCGTCGTTTCCGTCGGGCAATGTGAGAATAGGAGCATTGCAAAGCATGTGCTTAAGGGTTTGGAAAGCAGACTCTTGTTCAGTTCCCCAAACAAAAGGCTTGTCTTTATACGTGAGAGCGGTAAGCGGTACAGCGATCTTTGAGAATCCTTCGATAAATCGTCGATAATAGCCCGCTAGTCCGAGAAAAGAACGGACGTCAGACGGGTTCTTAGGTGTAATCCAACTCTTAATAGCTTCAATCTTCGCGGGATCGACGTGAATACCTTGACTATTAACAATGTCACCCAGAAACTGAACCTCCTCCAACCAGAATTCACACTTGGAGAACTTGGCATAGAGTTGATTCCCCTGGAGTAGCTCGAGAACCAAATGTAGATGTTGCGCGTGTTCGGCTTTCGATTTGGAATAGATCAAGACATCGTCGATGAATACGATGACGAAATGGTCGAGATATGGTTTACACACGCGATTCATCATATCCATTAAAATCACGGGTGCGTTGGTTAAACCAAAGGGCATAACAACGAATTCGTAGTGGCCGTATCGATTGCGAAACGCGGTTTTGGGTATATCCTCCTCTTGAATGCGTAGTTGGTGATAATCTGAGCGTAGATAGATCTTTGAGAAACACGTAGCGCCTTGTTGCTGATCAAACAAATCGTCGATGTGAGGTAGGGGATAGCAGTTCTTGATAGTTAACTTATTCAATTCCCGATAGTCGATGCACATCCTGAACGAGCCATCCTTCTTTTTGACGAAAAGGACTGGCGCTCCCCAAGGAGAGGTGCTCGGGCGAATGAAGCCTTTCTCAAGTAATTCCTGGAGTTGGTTCGAGAGTTCACGCATTTTGGACGGTGCGAGTCGGTAAGGAGCTTTGGCAATAGGGTTGGCTCCAGGAATAAGGTCGATATGAAAGTCGATATCACGACTTGGTGGTAGGCCGGGAAGGTCGTCAGGGAACACATTTGGAAATTCACGAAACACAGGAACGTCTTTCACCTTTGTCTTTCCTTTCTTTTCCTTCTCCGCTACTACGATGTTAGCCAAGAAAGCTCTGTATTCCTTGCGGAGATACTTGCTAGCTTGGACACATGACATGAGCTTGAGACCTTTCGAAGCAGTTTCGCCATAAACACACAATAAGTCACCATTCGCGAGCGAGAATCGAATCATCTTGTCGAAGCACACAACTTCAGCATGGTTTTCATGAAGAAAGTCCATACCAACTATGACAGCAAAACTTCCGAGTTGCATCGGAATAAGGTCGATTGGGAAGATGTGATTGTTGAGCTCAAGGGTACAATCACGGAGAACAGAATTAACGGCGACAGTTCTTCCGGTAGCAACTTCAACATCGAACGTCGAGGAGAGTTGGGAGCGCTTACGACTAAGGAGCTTCTCGAATTCGAACGACACAAAGCAATTATCGGCTCCAGTATCAAATAAACACGAAGCATAAATACCATTCACAAGGAACGTACCATTGACCACGTTGTTGTCGGCTTGGGCTTGGCGCACGTTGATGTTAAAGGTTCGTACGCGTGCTGCTTGTTGATGTTGCTGCTGGTGTTGCTGCTGCTGCTGGGGCTCTTGTTTCACAACCCTGTTTGGGCACATGTTGGCGAAATGGTTAGGATCGCCACATGCGAAACAGGCTCTGGCGTTGACCGCGGGTGCCGGAGGAGCTTGTTGACCCTGAGGGGCGGTGAGTAGAGCTTGATGAGCAGGAGCTTGTCGAGCACGACAGTTGGTAGTGAAATGGCCGTACATATTGCAATGAGCACAAAAACGGCAAGCGATGGTAGTCGGGTGATGGTAGGTACAAGTAGGGAAAAACGGGTGTGGCCTAGTGTATGCACGCTTAGCAGGTGGTTCATTTGCCACAGGCGCCGCTACTTGACGCTGTTGGGCTGGTACAGCTTGTATCGGTGCAGCAATGATCGCACAATTCTTGTTGCTGGAGCTGTTCTTTCTCTTGTTCTTCCTCTTGTTACTCGATGCGGTGGTGGTTTCAGCAGTTGGTGCGGTGGTGGTAGCTTGATGCAGGTGCTTTGGAGTTTTATCCCAGACACCAGCCTTGACCCACTTGTCATTGATTTCAGCGGCCAGTAGGTAAGTCTCTTTGATCGTCTTAGTCTTAGCCGCTTGCACGAAATCTGCAACACAGTCAGGCAGGGCTCAGATATACTTCTTGATTGCCATGTCTGAAGTCTTGACTTGGTCAGGGCAGATGATGCTGAGCTGTTTGAAGCGAGCAGTGAGAGCAGCATTTTCACCTTCCTTCTGCTTTATGTGCCAGAATTCATCTTCTAGGTTTTGACGGTCATGAGGAGGGCAGAATTCTTCCAGTATGACCTCCTTGAGTTCGTCCCACGACAGACCGTAGGCTGCATCGTTCCCTCGTTTCTTTCTCTCGGCCGTCCACCAGTCTAGTGCGCGGGACTGGAAGACGCCGGTAGCATTTAGAGTACGGAGATCGTCTGGGAAACCGCTCTGTCGTAGAGTGACCTCAATGGAATCAAACCATTGGAACAACGCTGTAGGGCCTTCCTCGCCAGTGAATTCCTTTGGCCTACAAGACTTGAACTGCTTGAAATTGAAGGCAGCTTTGGGGGTAGTTTTAGGAATCTCGGTTCTAGACTCCTCAGATGATTTGCTGACATTCTCGTAGACATCACTCACGGCTTTTGCTACTTGTTTAGAGATGATAGTAGCAAGACGTTTGTCTCTCTTTTCTTGACGAGAAAGTGATGGGTGACGGGATCCAGATGACATTGTCTGCAACAGACATCGTCACAGGACTCAACACAATGTATTCGAATCTCACCTCACACGTCTACTACTTACTAAAGCTTAGGAACACGCAATGTAGTATGTATCACATAAACACATAGACACATAATCACAAATTCACATAGAGACATATAAGCACATAAGCAAGTAGGGCACAGAAGCACATAAACACCTATTCATGTAGTCACAAGAGGCAGTCAGAATACAGAAACCTATCATTCACAGTCTGCTAGTGTTCGAATATAGCGATCGTGAATAACTTGTCGAGTAGTATAGTATAAGTGAATATCATAGTAGTAGGTCGTCCACCATTTAGCGATTTGTCAGCGATGTGTAGTGTGTTGTGTGATTAGCGGAAGCAAAGAGGCGTTAGATCGAAACAAGTGGTATCTCAAAATGCTAACAAATAAACATAAACCACATAAAGCACATAAAATCAACGAGTCATCGAAACCCATAAAAATCGAGAAATAGATTGTCTGCGGCTATTAGACTTTGACTAACCAAAGTGGTTTGACTATTCACAAGGATTTGTCGTGCACATTTGACCTTCAGGGCAGTGCCTTTGCCTCGATTCTTGGGCATTTGGCACGCATCCCGTTAGTCATATCGTGACTTCATGTCGTTGGAGTCCGTCGAGGCTTTGGTGAGAGAGGGCGGAACAAGTCGTCAAGGTTAGGGTTTCACCCCTGGCTTAACAACTTTGTCCTTGTTTTGATAAAATAGAGGAGATTATTCATCAAAATACGGATTTCACTCTTGATTTGGCATAATTCTCCCCGTTTGTTGATAAAATGCGGGTTGATTAAGCAACTTTAGTCGAGAGTTTGCGGTTTTCACACCTAATCTTGACCTGATCGCTTATTTATGATCTGAAAATTCGAGTGTAGTGATAGTGTAGCATAAGCGAGAATAGCGAGAAATAACGGTAAGCTCATACATAATCCCTAACGGATATGCATAAGTCGGTCTGTTGGTACCTAACTATAGACTAGGTTTCTAAGACATCGACCCGGACTAGGTCGAGTCTTGCCTAATTCCCTATAGTTATGGCTCTGATACCAATCTGTCACACCCCAACCGATGGTGGAAACATCGGGGCATGGCACTGAGCGAAACAGATTGTCCAGAAGTTTCCATAACAATTATCATTACCAATCAATTTAAAATAACATGTCCCATACCATGTCTCAAAAGATAATTCAATTATTACAGACAAAATCTAGGAAAATAGTTCTATTCCGACAACTCAGATTTTCAAATAGAGCAATTGTTTATCTGCTTCTAGAGACCCTTGATTTAATGTGTACAGACAACTATTTGTTGGCCTCTAGAGCCTTATTCTAGCTTCGATTTCCTACCAGATGTGCATCCTAAGCACCTGTCACATACGTTAAAATAAAGTCAATACATATAATGTAAAGGTGAGCATACAAGTTTGATAATAGCATATAGAGTTCGAAATTCGTTTACGCATAACCAGCACGTACACATAGAGAAATGAAGCACGTTAGTTATCGACATAGATCCATCGATACCAATGACTGCGGGTTGACTGCCTGAGGCAGTTCGCAATACATGATTACCACCGTAATCCATGCAAGTAATTGTCCTTAACAACCCCTGCGAACAGGTGCTGAGTCCAAACTATAGTACTATCATTGCTAAGGCAGGTAGACAGCATTCCATATGTAAACATAACAAACAAGCATTCATAAGCCACGTATAACATGCATTAACGGTTAACGTTCAATTAGTATTGGGTAGTGTGTTTGTTGTGATTTGAATATTCGTAACGTATGTAACACCCAAAGTGCGTAAAGCAAAAAGGGATCGAGTATACTCACAGCGATGATGGATTGAAGGGAGCGCTAGAGAGTAGGGTTAGCCTGATCAGAACGATAACATAACGATAAGTGACACGTAAAAAGATTAAAGGTGTAAGTGGCTCGGACAGCAGCTCGGTCGGATGGTAATCCGACCGGATGGTCCAGTCGTGTGGGTGACAATCCGATCGGATGGTCATCCGGTCGGACAGGTTGTCCGGTCGGATGACTATTCGAGTGGATTATTTCTTCCTTTGAGAAGGATGTGTTTGTGTATGATGGCTTGTCCTTTGAAGTTTTCGTTGTAGCATTTTGAAAACATTGAAGTATCTCTACCTTTCAAGTCGGTCGATCGGACGGTCAGTCGTGCGGACGACAATCTGTTCGGATGGTCATCCGGTCGGCCAGATTGTCCGGTCGGACGGTGACTCGAGTGGCGAGGTTACTTAGTGAGAGCAAATCCACAGTAGGTTGTCACTCGGTCGGACAGCAGTCCGGTCGCGTGACACCCTTAGTGCGTTGAACATGTTGAAAATTGTTTAAGTCCAAGTATCTCATGATACGAAGAGTAATCCGGTTGGATTGGTAGTTCGATCGGATAGCAATGCGTTCAATAATCAAACTTCAGATAAAGTTAGTTAAGTGTGGGACCCAAGGTGTAAGTCGCTCGGATGACCTAGTCGCTCGGATGGCTTATCTGTTCGGACTGCAGTCCGGTCAGATAGCACTCCGTGCTGGTCGTTCTGTTCGTCTTTCACTTGGCCGTTTTGACTGTTTGTTGCTTTTATCGAGACGTTTTGACAACGTGTTAACCAACAGAACCCCATCTTGACCCAAGTGACCCGATCAAACAGGAATCACCCTAGTTCGACCAGTTAACCGGTTCAAGACGGTT